>OU383776.1:44626661-44681834 GCA_910950805.1 Acrocephalus scirpaceus scirpaceus
TGGTCCATTTCTGTTTTCTGCATTGCGTTTGCAGTCTGTACTTCTGATTTTTTCCTGGATTCATGTTTTCATTAAGTTAACTACAGTCTGTTTCTTATTTTCTCAGAGTCTGATGCTGAGTGGTGTTTGTTGAAGGCTTCTCAAGAATGCTGTACCTTATCTGCTTTTTTGCCAGGATAAGGTTTGAGGCTTTTTGGTTGCACATATTTTAAGAGTTTTTTCCCCTGCTGCTTTTGACTGGTCCATTTCTTCCTTTGAAATTTCCACAGAGTTTCACTTTTCCCAAATACCGTACTTTCTTATCACTGCAGTGTTTGCCTCAATTTCTATTTCCAATGTAGATCCATTTATCTCGTCTTCCAGTCACTTCTTGAATGCAGTGCTTGCTCATATCTGTCTTCTGTTTTGTCTGATACTACCTGCCTGGCCTCAGTATGGGGATTTGTCCTGTCACAGCTTTTGCTTCCCAAGGTCTTCTGGCTTATCTGATTCTTGTTCTGAGTCTGTTGGTGTCCAGCTGTGTCTGCAGTGGTTTGAGTCATACTGGTTCTGAACGTCCTTTCTTTTTCTTCAGTTCCACAAGTGTTTACATTTCCCTGCTATGATGGTATCTTGGACCTGTTCTACTAAGCAAAAAAATCTGTGTAATCTTTTGCTGTGAATTTTGTGTTGCTACTTGTTATTTTTAACAAATCATGATTTTTTTAAAAATATGTTTTTACTTCATTTTAGTTGATCATGGTTTTCATGGTATTTTGCTTTTGACAGATGACCAGATTGGAAAGGTAATTCAGTCGTGGTTGATACAACCACATATTTTGCTCTGCTAAATTCTGTGATTTTTTTTCTTTTATGAGAGAAAAATGTACTTTCAGTTCTACCTTTGGTATAAAACACAAATTAACAGTTTTTTAAGTTCTTCAGTTAGTGGTTTCTGCCACTATTAGCTGCATGTTATGCCTTTAGATAACATATTGGCTGTTAGCGTAAGATTTCCTTGTCTCAAGAAGCTTGAGGGGTCTGCCATTGCAATGCCAGAGGTGATTTAAAATTTCTCTTTGCACTCTGGACACAAAACTGCATAAAACAGATAAGGTTTGACAGTCTTGTTTTAAAATCTTGCATTTGTCTTATGGATTCAAAGCTTCCCATTAGATGAGTGATTTTTTCCACAGGCTGTCATAATGAGAGCTCCTATGGTGTATGCTGTTCCTCTGTGTGGGATGGGGCTAATATAGCATTTCCACTCTTGCATCTGATCCAGCTTGCATTTCAGGTCACTTGTTGTCCATCTCCCCTACAATTACTAGGGTTTTTTTTTTATTTTGGAAACCTCCCTTCACAGTCAGCAATTATCAGGGTACACATTTATTTTCAAGCAGCACAAATGTTTTCTGTGTCCCGAATTTTTGGAACTGGCCAGTGCAAGGGGTGGTTGAAAGGCACCTGCTTCTCCTTGAAAAAAAAGGGTGATACAGGGTCTGAGGCTGGTGGGGGGTACTGAGGCTTGTACCTGTTGCCTTGCTGTCTCCAGATTTGGCTTCACAGTTGCAGGAATGTGCCCCAGGTGAGCCAGGCTGCCTGGTCTTGTGGCGTTCTTGCCTGTTTGGATTGTGTACACTGGTGGGGCAGATTGAGAACTGTATTTCACATTTCACTGTCCCTTTGCTTGACACTGTAATGA
This sequence comes from Acrocephalus scirpaceus scirpaceus, assembly GCA_910950805.1. Lineage (NCBI taxonomy): Eukaryota > Metazoa > Chordata > Aves > Passeriformes > Sylviidae > Acrocephalus > Acrocephalus scirpaceus. Next base: position 44,628,346 of record OU383776.1, read on the forward strand.
GTGGTCCCATTTCTCCACTAATAGTAATGACGTGAGTGTATTTTTCATTTGCTTCATTTACTTCAGTCCTCCTTCAGAGGACTAGAAAACTAGAGATTCAGACTTAAAGCACACATGTAGGTTAGAGGACTTGTTTTCCTAGGGAAAGAAAATGCTGGGAAGATTCTTTAAATAAAGTTATTGTTTTAGTGCAAAGCTCTAATCATCTGAAGCAAGATTTGAAATTCAGAGTTTTGTGATGGTAAATGAAAATGTTTTATGATGGTAACTCACAAAAGCATTTTTAAACACAGTAATCTTGTAAGTAGTTTGCCTAGGCACCTAGAGACATTTAGAATGGCATGTTATGTTTCTGTTCCTTTTTGTAATATATTTTATAGCCTGATTCATAACATACAGAAAAACAAATTAGTGCAAGTTAAATGTCCTTAGTTTTCCTGTCCTTACCCTTTTTCTAAACAAACAGTAAGAAACCAATTTTTGCCAGGGATGTACAAATACATCTATAACAATACAATTTTTCTGTGATCTATGGCATTAATTTGAATTTTCATTCACTCTCCTCTTTTTTGGAAATGTTTAGAAACTGATTAAATAATAGGAATAACACTAGGAATAGTAATTATATTCTCTAGGATAGATGAATTATCTAAGAATTGTCAAGTAGCCACAGAACTTACTGTATTTGAAGTTTAGAAAGGAAAATGGAGACTTACAATTATTAGTTAAATTACTTATGTGGTTATAAATAAATAAATCAATAAAATATCTACTCAGTGTAGCAGTGCTGAATAAGAGAATTTCAGAAGTAAAATGGATCCATCACAGCCATTTGGATGCTAATAACTAGCTTCAGCTTGCACAGCTGTGCTGAATGACTGCTTGTTTTACCATACGAGATTTGGGATCTCATCAAATAATTTGAAAATACACTGAACTTCTGTAATTTTTAATTGCTAGTTAACTGCTATTTACACAGCTTTTTCAATTGCTGGTGCATATGAGGACAAGGACCCATACATGTCATAAAATATGTCTGTAAGCCACAGCTCTTCCTGCAAATCCAAACCCACTTAATTGAAATTTTCTCTTCTGCAAAAGTATGAGTGTACTGTGAGTATCTATATGGCAGATGTGCTGCTCCAAATGACGATTCCTAAATGCCATCTTAAAACTTAATTGACAAATCTAGAAAGAAGGAGTTGAAAAAGATATGGGAGGCTGACCTACAAGCACTTTTTTTTTGCTAAGAATCATGAAATGGACTGAAACCTTGATAAGATCATGCTTATCCTGTAGTCTTCTCTGGATTATTAGTGGCCATGGATGCTAATAGATATATTTTAAAAATTACATTAAGATTTTCTGTAAGTGGGCAGACATTAAATATGTACCAGTGTTGCTTTCCTCCCTTGGTTTAAACACTAGTGAGCAAAAAATGCTAGGAGGAAAGTAAGAGCTGGGAAAAGAATACCTGCTTAGAAATTGATGAACCTACTGGCATGCCAAAAGTGAATTTTAATGCTCAAATTCTTCTCATGGCAAAGCAAGACAATATCAAAGTTTCTAATGTCTAATGTCACTCATTTGCTGCTGGTCTCTCAATTTCCTTTGCCTTCCTTTTCTCTCATTTGTGTCTACATTTTTAGTTCAGTCATTTTGGAAATGCACTTCCCTGAGAGCTCACTGATGTTTTACTTATTCTGTAGAAAGTATTTTCAAGAAAAGAGAAAAAAAAAAAAAAAAAAGGGGAAAGAAAAGAAAAGGAAAAGGAAGAGAAAATGAAAGGAAAGGGAAAAGTGGAACGGAGAAAGGAAGGAGAAAGGCAAGAAAATGGAAAAAGGAGAGGGTGAGAAGAAGGGGAAGGGGTATGGGAAAAACAAAGAGAAGCAAGAAAATGCAAGTGTATTAATTTGAAATAAATTTTTGGAACTTTTCTGCTGAATTTCTTCTCCACTCCCAGCCTTCTTAAAATTTAATTTTTTTTTTTAATGACTTACATAACTTGTACTTACCTTGCATTGATTTCTGGGACTGCACAAGGAAATTTATACTATGAAGGACAAATGCAGTTGAATCCTTCATAAAGGAAGTCACAGTAGCCATTTATAAAATGTTACTGTTGCCTCTAACAGGGTTACTAGGCCCCGCAGTGGCAACTGTAACTTTTCTACCGTGAGCCGAGGGATTCGGTGAAACAGGCTGGTCCTCCAGAGCAGGAACAGAGTCAGGAGCAGAGCAAGTCCAGAGTGGCTTTTAGCAGAAAGCTTTGACAAACAGCAGAGACGAAACCTGGATTTGTAATGGCTTCCAAAAAGCTTTTACTCCATCTTGAAGAAGTCTTGTGTCCGTGGGAAGCGCGTTACAGAACAAGGAGCACATGGCCAGCATGCTGCTTTTACCTGGGGAAGGGGGAGGGCAAAGGCAGAGACCCAGCCAGTTGCTGGGGTGAGGGGAGTGGCCTAGGATAGACAGGCATTCTAGGGGTCAAATCCCTTTTTTGGGGGGGGGGTGTGGGGGGGTGGCTTTTCCCAAGATATCCAATTTCCTGGGTGGCTCTGCCTTGCATTTTGCAGGGGCTCGGGAGATCCCGTGTGTGTGGAGCCCGGGAAAGCAGAAGCGGGGGGAGGGGAGGCAGTAGAAAGCACAATGCTATAGCCATTAACTGATGGAGTTTTCCTTTCTAACGCTCCCAGCCTTAGTTCTCCAGAGGCTATGATGCTGTTTTCCTTCCACAATGTGTTCTCTATGGCGTGTTCCCCTCAGTGTTTGCCAGTAGTCAGACATTATGAAGAATAGTGCCTTCTGCATACTGAAGTGTAAATTTCTCGAGTATTAGACCATAGATGTATCCTTTTAAAATAATGTCACATAATGTATATATGAATAATAATTAGAAAATAAACCACCCAGAAATGACAATATTCTATATTAAATCACAATATAATTCTTCCCAGGGTTGTTCTTGTCACCAGAGATTTAGCTGCAAATTTACACAGCAGTACTGCTACATTCTCTGCTTTGTAAATCTTGCTAACAGGTAAATGGGGACTGTCAACTCCTGAGCTCAACAAATTTATCTAAACAGATATACATCTGTTGTATGTGAAAGTACTTACTGAGTGGGCATTCTATTCCCATTGAGACAAGAGTCACCACTGAGGCATATAATTTTTTCCTTCAAAGCCCAATATCTGGGGTGGAAGCAAGACAAAAGAAACAATTTTAAGGGAATATTTTAATCACAGACCTCCTTGCAATGACAACAGCAAGTCACCTGAGTGAGTCTGAATTAATGAGGTATAAATAGGTGGGAACCATCTGTTCTGTATACATTAGAAAAACCCAAACCATAGAACTTGGCCTCTATCTGGAGGACATTAATAGGTCCTCCAGATACTGGAGGATACTCCAAATACTGAAAAAAAACCATCAGCGAGCAGGTACAAGTTAGGTAAGAGCCTCAAGCAAGATACAGCTGGGCTTTATGCTGCTGTTTGATCTGTTTCTGTCACTCTTGCGCAGTATAAAAACAAGCAAGTTTTAGATACCACAGGAAGTCACACCAGTTGATGGTATTTATTGCCATCTTTTAAAATATTTCTATAAAAATTTGAAACACATGTAAAATCACCAAGACTTTCCGAGAAACAAAAAAGATTAAGCTATTAAGTTTTTATTCTTTGTCTAAATGTTTATGAGGAAGTTAAAAGCATCTGATTGTTGCTCAGCAACTTTGAAAATACAGCAATTAATTAGATACTCTGCACATGCTTAGAGAACTAAATTTAGGCAGCCACTTTTAAAGACGTTTGTTCACACTCTTTCCAGTTGAGCTTTCTGCATTTATGGATGATAAACTACCAATGTCTGAGGGTCTTTATTGTGGATGTTTTTCAACCTTTGTTTCAAATAGGAACCTAGTTCAAAACAATAGTTTTATCTGCTTACTGAAGCCTGACAGGACCTCTCAAGAAAAATACTTGTGCTTCTCTTTGAAGGCATATTTCTTTTGCTTTCTAATGGTGATAATATATAAATATCTCTGCTTAGAGTTTCAACAGGACCATGGAAATGCAGTGGTAGATTAAATGAAACAAACAATGAGAAGGGCTAAAAGGTGGTTATCACTGGCTTTGTGATTCTTTTATCCCTGGATAATTCCATGTATCCTTATAGCTATAGCAGAGTTGTTCCAATTTGATAGTCTGTCTCTGACAATGACTGGATCTAAACATTTTATGTGAGGTTTATGAAATTGTAGTGTGTAGGCACTCTAGGATTCACCAACCACTTTAAAAATACCCTGCTATTCTCTTCACTTAATAGTAGACTTCTGTAATATGTGACTCTTCTGAACTTTATTTGAAATAATGCAAGCAAAGGCCAAATTCTTTCTGAAAGTAATTCCCAATCCTGTAATTTTTTTTTGTTAGTTTGAAGATATCTCAGTCTGTGCTCATATATACAGGTGGGAGAACTCTGTCTAGGGGAACAAATTTAGTTTTTTTCAACTGAATGCTCAAGGCTTCCAAAAAAATTCATAGTGGCTGCAGGGCTGGCAGGTAAACTCATAGAAGTGTTAACAAGGGCGAGACACTTTCATGCAGTGTCAGTACTTCAGAATTGCTGTGGTAGTCCATTAAACATATGTAAATCTCTCAAAGAAAGAAAAGGAAATTTTTACCAATCAAAACCTTAATTAGAGTACAAAACTAAAATCAAAATAAACAGAAATATCTTTTTTTACTGTGACCCTGGATATTTCTGCTTATCCCCAACAGAATTTTCCAAAACATATATTATATATCAATATTTTTCTTTGTTATTTATCTCTCTTGCATTGACATACACGTTTCTGTTATCTGCTACTGCTTTTTCTGCTTCAAACACCCTCCACCTCCCCCATTCCCCACTCTTTAACAAAAGCTAGTTGTTTAGAGACTGTACAAACCTTGGAGACATGAATTTAAAACATTTTTCCTAGTGCTTCCACTTGTTTGAAACAGACTGCATTTAAACCCTTTTTAACTGTAATTTCTCACACACCAAAAACCATGCTCAGTTTCAACATACTGGGCCTTCCTGCCAATGAAAGACACTATTCTTGTTCCTGTTCTTAGAGCACTGACAAGTTCTTGAAATTACAGTAAGCTCTTGGTATCTTGTAGCGGCGCGTTTTCTGGTTTTTACTTATTGTTAATAATCATTTGTTCTGTAATGGTTTTTCCCAAGTTCCCCCTGTACTTCTCCCCATTTGGTACAATCTCCCGCCTGAGATATTCCCTTTGTTCCCCTCTGTTGCAATATGTTGTCAATCATCTGTTGCTCTCCTCCCAGTGCCCGCCCCCCTCTGGGAAGCCTCTCCCCCTCATTCCAGAGACTTCGGAGAGGCTCGGTCCCAGATTAGAGCAGGCTCTAATCTCTAACCCCTCATCTTCCAGTGGTTGTCTGTGTGCCATCCCCATTCCTCTGACTGGTTTTCCCTCTTGTGTCCACCCCTCTTTCCACTCCCTTATAATCACTGACCCCACCCGCAGCTCACTCTCTGCCTCTCAGCCTCCGCCTCGGGCTGGGGCCTCGCTCAGGGCCTGGGCCTGGGCCTGGCTCTGGCCTTGGCCCTCTTGACTCTCTCTCTCTCCTAGGACGCGTGACTGCCTGCACCATGGGGTGCATGTGACAATAAACTCTATCTTGCCACGAGGCCTCCTTCTTCTTACCTTTGTCGAGCCTCACCAACAGCTCTCGTGTAGCTTCTGAACTACCAAGGAGGTAATGGCCGGTCTGCTAGCCACTGCCCAACCAGTCTCGAAACAATTCCCAGCCAGGGCAGCCGGAATTAGCTGGAAAACCATCACCAGCAGGCACAGGGAATTATTTCATACTGCACTTAATTGAAGGGGGTTGTTGCATAGACACAAATAAATGTGAAAATGCTCCATGCATGATCATTTTTGTCCTGAACATAGGGACCAATGCTATACTCATGCTATATCACTGATATAAAATGATTTAGCTGATGCACAAAGACTTTTATGCTTATGATATGTAAGGATTCTATTATTACACAGTAACATATATAACTATGTAGATTTACAATGAGCTTAATTGGATATCTGTAGAGGAGTGTTTGAATTTTATGTAAATTAAATATAATTTGCCACAGCACAGGGAAAAAAAACCCCAAACAAAAACCCCACCCCAAATCCCCATAATCATTCAGCTTTGAAATTGCATGAGAAATCAGAACAGGTGATTTAGGAAGTAGCCATTAGGTATATGTCTAAGAGCTGAAGGGAAGGTGCCAAGGCAATAAGGATGTTGACATATTTCTGGTTTTGAAGGAACTAGAGAGTTAAAGGGCAGCACTAAATGTCTCTTAACCGCTCTGTTCTTATGATATATTGTGGCATTAGACTTGTAATGCAAACACGGAAGAAAATCCAGCCACTCTTACTCAACTGGACAGCTTCTGCAAAGTCAAACTACTCAGCAAGATAGAAGCTGTAGAGAAGAATCCCAGAGCCACATTAATGATTCCAACAGAAAATGACTTCACCTTCACTTCTATGGTTCTATGATTCGTAATAACCATCCCTACTTCTCACCCTCTCATTGTAGGAAAAAATTTGCACCAGTTGTCCAAGGGAGATGAAGGATGAATTCAGTTACAGAATCAGAATATGAAGGTTCATAATCCAGAAAAGTTTTTCACTTCAGACTCCCTCAAAGTAACATGTATTGTCCACAATAAAACCAACCAAAAGCCACACCCACAATTTTCTGTCTTTGTTTTTTTGTCTCACTTCCTGAAATACAAGTAATAAAATAATAAAGAGGTGAACTGACTCCTGTGAAGAGATTTTATTTTGTAAAACAGTTACATCGAAATAATACAATACACCAAATATACATGCATCTATAACTCAGAAAGCAATGCAAATATTTGAATACTTCTCTTATATTGCTAGGTAGATACACATATATATAAAGAATTTAGCCAAAAACTTTTTAGGTGTTGGGGGGGGATTGATTATGGAATAAAACAAAAAGTCCTAAATCCCCAGAAAATGGGTTTTTTTCTTCCTGAGATTGCATGAGGTTTTTACCATCTTGCATAGCTGTTCAGATAAAGAATATCCTGCCATTTTCAGGTGTTTATTTCTTAGAAAATAACTTCATAGAAATTAATTTATCAATTTCTCCTAAGGGTCTGTTAAAGAAAACCAAATAAACTGGGCTTTTATTACTTTAAATGACAGTGCCCTTATTTAATTTTCTATTATAATATGGAGTTTTGTGTGTTCTTGCTGCAGCTCTAAGAAAAAAACAGAGATGTCAGATCTCAGTATATCATATCCCGCCTGTATCTTTCCATCTAATCTAGCAATACGTGTGCAGAATGGGAGTCTGGCTGTTTTCTGAGTTAGATGAACATTGTCCAACAACACTATTGTGATTGCAGGTGCTTTTCTAGCAGCAGAGTCATATCAGAAATACTGAAGCAATTTGGACGAAGGTCAATCTGTGAGGAGCCAGACTGCAGGTATGGGCAGCTGCATATCTGAAGTGCGACATCACAAAAATTGCACTTGGACTTCTGAAACCAGTGTTGTGTTTTCCTACCCACATCCTTTCAATCTAGCTGTTGAAAGGATGAGATACCTGTAAAATGAGTTCAGTTTGGGGGGAACATTTGAGCTGTCTTTTGCAAACAGAATAAATATTCTAGGAATTTTTGCTCCAGGCATTTTGATGTGAGCAGCCCTTACTGGTCCCTTGTTTACCTGTATTTGCAAATTACAGAGGGAAATTATAAGCAGAAATGGTGGGAAAAAAATCCAACTGTGAAAGTGTGCTTCTTTGGCAAGAGATGTGATAAAATTATGTGAGAAATGTAACTCCACTAATGGCAGTAATGAAGCTGCCTTTTATTTTATTTTTATTATATGATATATATTATTATATATTTATTTTATTATAAGAAATAATAAAAGATAATAACAAAATAACTATATTAATAAATAATTATATAAACCAATATTAAAAATAATAAAATTGAATCAGTTTCTTTTTCTTTCAGTGAATCTTGGAGTTCTGATCTGACCTGCTGTAGCATCTAAAGCCAGACCTCTGCTAAAAAATAAGCTTGTGTTACGTGTTTTCCTGTACCCTTCTCTGAAGCTGTGGGCAGACTCATAAACCCTGTATGTTTGCTTTCTGAGACCATGTCTCTCCTCCCAGGACTGACAAATCTACCTCTTCCCTGGAGAGGTTGTTCCAGTGGCTGACCTCATTGTGGGCGGGCTCCTTGTGCTGAACCAAGACTGAACACCGACCACTTCTGAAGGAGTTGTCATCCCTCTTCAGCAAAGCTGTGCTTTTCTTCTCCATATGACATAGATGATAATAAATATTATAGACATTTTTGCAGATATCTTGCAGGCTTAAATACAATGCTGTGGTAATTTTTTTTATGTTTGTCTGCAAATGGAAATTTTATCAGTATATTGAAATCATGGTACTCTGAGTGTGCTACCATGGATAAACTGGCACAATTTAGAATTGTTATACTGTGGTTTGGTGGCAAAGGCATTAGCACTTCAGGTGCAGGAGGAAAAATACTATTGTGCAGACCATACAAAGTGTAAATACTGTAATATACTGCCTTTGGGTATTTGTTAAGATATGGCTTTGTTCAGGAGGTGTTTGTAATGGACCAATATAGTTGCCTATATTTCTGCAGCTAACATAAAGTGTGAAGTCTAAATAGTGTCCTCCGTCAAGTCAATAGAAATGTGGTCATATTGTTACCCCCATCTTCTTCATTTTGGAAATGAAAGATGTTCCACCGGAGCTCAGGCCAGTAATAACAATAGGCTTTGATAAAAGAGAGCTCGAAACTTTATTGTGTTGACTTTCCTAGGCTGTCTAGACTTGAGTTTGAATAACTCCTTTGGTTTCCTTATGATGCAGAACTTGTGCTGTGTTGATTTTCCTTTGTCTAGAGGAAAGTATATTCTGAAAGCTAAACTTGTTTTCCTCTCTCTAGCACTGTCAGTTGCCAGCTGGGTAGATTTTTGTTTAGCCTTTCTTTTTGGGTTAAAAGCACAACACTTAAAAATATGTTTCACTACTTTATCCTGAATTTTCACTGCCCAATCTGGGAAAGCAGTCTCATAATGCTTTTCTAGACAGTCAGATTTTAGGACTGATTTCAAGTGTAGGCTGGAGGTGACTATCTTCTGCTGATCCCACAGAGAGCTTTGCACCATTTCTCTCTGAGTTTACGGAATGTTTTTTCCAAGAAATGCTGGTTACTTAAGCTATTGCAACACTCATTGCTGTATTGCACTAAATAGTTCATTTTGTTATTGCACAAAAGTGATTTTTGCACACACATAGTTTAGTATAATTTGCACGTGGTTTGCCCACACACACCCCCTCTCTAGGTTTCAGTTTTGGTTGCCCCCATTAGCTCCTCCCCTCGCCCTTCCCCCAAGTTGCCCCCCATTGGTTGTGGTCCCCCCCCTCTCCCTTCCCCTTTTCAGAGGGCAGAAAACCCCTTGCAGGCTGGGCCCATCCTCTTTCTACTTCCTGTCAGAGGTCCTGGGGGAGATAAAGCTGTGACTGTACAAGAAGGAGGAAGAGTGCCTCTTGTCTTTTGTCTTTGTTCGCTTATCAGCTGTGCACTCGGGGTCCTAGAGCTAGCCTGGCTAGACCCCTTGAGAGCACAGGAATTGTGATAACTCATCATAAAGGAACTTAGCTAATAGCAAAGGAATCATGCTTAACCATAAAGAAAACTTGGTATTTCAAGCTGCATAAGTATTTCAAAGTTAATACATCTCTAACTGAATGTCACTTTAAAAATGTCACTTCTGAAAGCCATGTAGTTGTTTTGGTGTTTGGCTGCTGCCCTGGGAAACCCAGGTTCATGTGTATGGTTCAAGGGTGCAGATGAGATAGGGTAATCAAGTATTGGAATGGTCTTCCTGGGGAGGTGATGGATTCGCCATCTCTGGATGTGTTCAAGGAAATGCTAGATGATGGCACTTGGTGCCATGGTTTAGTTGAGGTTAGGGTTGGGGTTGGGTTGGACTTAATGATCCTGGAGGTCTCTTCCAACCTAGTGATTCTGTGATTCAGTGATTCTGCAGGATGTGCTTGGGCTCAGGAATGGGAGTCGCTGTTGGAAAGTTTGAATATCTTCTTTGTCAGGCTGAAAACCAGAATCAATAGAGAGCAGAAAATACAACAGAGAATTAAGTAGAAAATCCATTGTAAAACATCTCATTGTCCCTACTGTATTTTAGTGCAGTGGGGAAACTGGGCTATAGCTGAACTACCTTTGCAGAAGATTGAGTGGTAACCTGAACACTGCCTGCAATGGCTGATTAAAATAGTTGAACAAGTACAACTGTTGAAGAAGTTTTAGGATGATAAAGGTACAAACTAGGGAAAGGAAATAAAGTAAAAATTTGTGTCTAAATGACTGTAGAAAATGGTAAATGCCGATTTATCAAAAGTAGATGAATAATTCTTAATGAGAAAATATATCAGTGGAAATAATCTCTTTTTGCAATGACACACTGACTTCGAGATTTATCAATTCCTTCTGACAAGTGATTCAGAAAAAATTGCTTAAAGAATAGCTTCAAGAATGAGCAAGAGCTGTGCTTGCAAGACATTTTTCTACCACTAGTACTTAAAGATTGGGGCCTGATATTCTGCATTGATATTTGTGATCAAATTTCCACTTGCTTCAGTGGTGCAAAGTACTAGAACCTAAGCAGTCCCCAAATGCACACTGCGCCCAGATTTTTGGACCATCCACATGGGCCGGGGCTGCTCATCAGAGTCACACCAAGGTCCTGCTGGCTGAGCCAACCTTCAGGCTTTGTAAGCTGGGTTTCAGGCACACACCACCATGTGCAATGGGAAATAATGCCAGTTACACAACACATGGTGCCAGCCCTGTTTAGCCCTTTTGTAATCTGTCTCTCTGTTTTTGCAGGAGGTCAGAATGAAAATGTTTATGGTAGATTATTCAAAGTGGCTGGCACACTGAAAAACTCAGGAGAACCACTGGCAACGTAGTCTACAGATTACTTGTCTTAAATTTCATTCTCTGAGCACCCATCACTGAAAGAAATGTGGTTAAAAAAACCCAAAAACTCCCTTGATGATTCAGTAACATCAGACAAGTAAAAATTTCACTGTTAATCATTACTGATGCTTCAGTCAAAGTTGTCAGTGAGTTCTACATTGTCATTTTTAATCTTCTCAAAATGACCTGTGAATTTTAGCTCCTGAAAAAGGCTGATTTTGTCCTGACATTTCATGGTAAACTTATGAGGAAATAAATAAAGGGCAGTTCCATCTCCTTTTTCAGAAAAGAACCCCCTTCTTTATCAAATAATATTTCCCTGAGTTGAGATAGAGAAAGATAGAAAGCACTTTATACTCATATTTCTGAAATTCTTTTTTATTAAGACTTGAAGGATTTTCTCTGTATCTCTTATCAGATAAGGAGATTACCAAAATCCCATATAGAGAGTCTGAGCCATCTGCACCACCAGTAGAGGTTCTGTAAACATCTTTTTATCTGGAAGTGATCACCTTTAAACTAAATAACATAAAAAATACCTGTTAGCCATAACATCAGAATGTTTTTGGAGCCCTTCTTTGCTGGTATACTGCTCCCAGTGTGCTGAGGCTGGAGTGTTTGACTAGGATTTTGAGTTCAATTTCGATTTCTCTGTTCTTTACTATGCGTGGTTCATCCATTTCCTATGCTCCCTTTCTTTCAGTTTCTCTTTTTATTATTTGTTTTCTTTTTCCCCCTTTGTTTTGTTTCTTTTTTCTTTTAGGTTTGTTTTTTTTTTTTTAATTTTAGTGTGCAACTGTAACTTCATATATATCTCACTAGAGATTAGCCACCTTTCTATCTAGTGGTGCTCCTTCCTCCTTCCTGAATTTAAGTGAACATTTTGTTAGAGGAATTCTTCAATCACTGAGAGTATTGTGTGCAGAGACTGATGTCCCCAGAGCTAAATACAGATAAATACATGACAATGAAGTCATGTACAGTAGTTAAAGCTCTTAAAAAGCCCCACGATTTTCAGACACCAAAACCATAAGCACAGCCATGCTCTACAGAGTTTCCAAAATGTAAGAGTTTTATTCTAAAACATTATATCTGTTCAGCTGGAGTGCAGTCTGACTCCTCTTAAGTGGAATCTGACTCGACTTAATTGGAAAGATTCCTGTGGTGCTCTATTTTCACTCTCGGGGGCACTTTTACTAATGCTGGTTATTTTGCAAATCATTTGGGCATGGGCTTAAGAAGTGAAAATGAATCTGTGAGCTCCAGGACATAAAGATGACCATGGTCTTTTGGGAACAAAGTTTTATCTTTGATTTTGCAGAATGAGGATTAATGGAAATATCTTTGCTCCCAGACTGTCATCAGCTGAACGAGTAATTTATGGTGGTTAAGAGCTATCCTGATACGTCTAGTAGTGATGTGAAAGTGTCCTCTTAGGTATTGGGAGGTAAATGGGGGAAAGGAACAAGATTTTTGACCTTAAACTGTTTAAATGAGGCTGGAAGGCTGTAGGAAATTGTTGGGGAGAGGCTCTCTGTGAATTGATCTAACAAAATTAGTATTTCTAGAAGAATGACATGAAGCAATATTTTCCTTGGCATTCAACCATAGCAGCTTATATTGGTTGTTCTCACCTTTGCCACCTGGTCCCTTTGGTCATGCTAAACTACAGTATAATGTCTGTGCCATCCATGGGCTCTTCCTAAATTCATCTGCTAATATTGTGTTCAGAACAAAAAATAAAAATGCTCCCAATCTCTAAAGAAAATGTCATCAAAAGACTATACAGTGAACAAAAAATGTTCAGTGAATTACTGAAGACAAAGGAAGAAAAATCTGGCACATTGCCATGCCAGAGGAGTTTAGGATTTCCACCTACAATTTATTTTATTATCATTGCCAGCTTCACAAAACGATGTCAACAGAAATTGAATAGATTGCAGGTGGGTTGAACTGAGTAGGTTTAAAATGCTGTGACTGCCTTAATGGCTACATATCCTGTAAAATGCATTTGTTTTCAAGAGTGTGATTATGGTTTGCTTTTTATATGCCATTATGTCTAATTTGTTTTATGCTCCAACAGAGAAAGTTATTTTCCTCTTTCCAATTTATATGACAAACACAGAATAATCAACTGAAAAATATATTCATTTAATATGGTCATACTCAGCTTTGCTGTATAAATACATACCACTCCTGAACTATATTAACAACAAATAAATATTTTAAACATAGGCAGTTCCCCATTATCTAAGGACCTACCTGATTTTTAAAGGAAGTTATGCTTGTAATTAAAGAAGTGAAAATCATAGTTTTTAAGAAACATAAAATAAGTTCACAGGGACTTTGAATAACACTTGGGAAATCTGTTTTGCTTTTTAGACTTAGGATTTTTGTTAAAAATACACAAAAAACCTGGTCTGAACATTTGTGTAATAACTGTCAGCACAATAATGTTTCTTACAATTCTGGAAGAGAGTTTTCAAATAGATTTGTAAAACTCCCAAAATGTTAAGAATTATTATTAAAATTATTTTTGCAGATTAAATATTTTGAATTTTCATAAAATGATGAGATAAATAGTAAAATAAGGAAAAAGTTTTTATTGTTTTCTAGTTCAAAAAGCTGCCAGAATTTTAAAGTAGAGGCAACGAATCCATGCGTAATTTTAGTAATTGTAGTTTGAAATCCAATTTTTTTCTTTTTCCTTTTAGTGTTCCTGAACGTGATATTTTTTGTCTTTTTACTATGATAGTAATATAGCAAGAATACAGTGATCAGTTTCAGGTAATGATAGAATTACTGGTGACCTTTGTGAATGTAATTTCTTTTGAAGATGCTACATTTGAGAAGCTGCTTTATTCTGCCTGTAGTAACTTCCAAAATTAATTATTTAATATTTAAAATTGCTACAATCTAATCTCAGGGAATGCAGAAAGACCTCTCAGCTTTAGCAGAAAAGATTTCCACAGTTTGACACTTTTTCCAATGTCTGCTCCTGGACTGTGAAAGGAAGAAACAAGCCATCAGGGAAAGAAACAAAGCAATATCCACAATAAGAAGTGCTTTGAGTACAGTGCAAAAAATAGAGGTCAAAAGAGAAAGAAAAGAAGAATTGATCTGTGAAATGGTAATTTTAAACCAAAGAGAATTTGCATTTCTGCTCATAGCAACACTCAATGATGTACCAAGATGCCCTTCCATTTGGAGCCAGTTCTGTTTAATAGCTTTACCAATGATCCAGATGAGAGGATTGAGCGTACCCTCAGTCAGATGGCAGAGTGAATCGATTACCCTCTGCCTGCTGGAAAGCTTCCCAGCTAGTCCTGGCTGCACTAGCAGGGAACCGTTTCAGCTCCGGTTAGGCAGTCGCAGGACGGACTGGCAACTTCCCCCCGGTGGGTCTTTTAGCTACACGAGCGCTGTTGAGGAGGCTACGACGAAGGCAGGAAAAGGAGACTTTGCAGCAAGATGGCGTTTATTATCACCTGCTCAGTGTGCAGGCGAGCCCACAAAGTGAGGAAGGGGGGCGGGGTAAGTGATTATAAGGGAGCAGAAAAAGGGGCGGACACAAGATGGAAAACCAATCAGGGGAGTGGGGATGGCATACAGACAGCGAATAGGAAATGAGGGGTGGGGGATTTTCCAGCCTGTTCCAATCAGGGACTGACTTCTCCCGATCTTTCCAGAAGCAGGGGAGAGTCCTTCCCAGAGATTGACAGGCACTGTCAAATGAATACATTTGACAGACAGCAGCAGGTGGTGAAAAAACAAATGCAGGGGAAACCATTAGGGGAAAGGAATAGGGGGAACATGGACTAAACCATTACAGAACTCAGCTAATATTAACAATAAATAAAAAACAGAAAACGCACTGCTACAGCAGAGGAGAAAGTTTGGCCAGATCTTGCTCTGCTGGGGGGGCAGAAAGGCTCTGCAGAGGGATCTGGACAGGCTGGATTGATGGGTCAAGGGCAATGATGTGATGTTCACCAAGACCAAGGCTGGTCCTGCACTTGGGTCATAACAACCCTGCAGAGTTACAAGCTGGGACAGAGTGGCTGGAAAGTGGCCCAGTGGAAAAGAACCTGAGGGTGCCGGTAATAGTACCTGAACACGAGCCGGGAGTGTGCCCAGGTGGACAAGAAGGCCAATGGCATCCTTGTCTGTATCAGCAATAGTGTGACCAGCAGGACCAGGGCAGTGATTTTCTCTTTATACTCAGCACTGATGAGACAGAACCTTGAGTTGTGTCCAGTTCTGGACCCCTCACAAGAAGAAACATATTTGGTTGCTGAGCAAGTCCAGAGAAAGGCAAAGGAGCTCATGAAGGGCTGAGAGAATAAGTGCATGGATAGTAGCTGAAGCAGTTGGAGTTGTTTAATCTGGAGAAAAGAAGGCTCAGGGGTGACCTTATCACTCTACAAGTGCCTGAAAGGAGGCTGTAATCAGGTGAGGGTTGGTGTTGTGTCCCAGGTAGCTAGTGACAGGGGGAGAGGACATGGACACAAGATGCACTAGGGGAGTTTCAGTTTGGATACTAGAAAAAATTTCTTCACTAAAATTGTGGTCAGACATCAGAATAGGATATCTTGAGAGAAGTTGGAACTGGCATCTCTGGAAACATTCAAAATAAATTGTGTGCCACTTAGTGGACTTGGCAGAGTAGGACCTGATGATCTTAGAGATATTTTCCAATCTTAATTGTTCCATGAGTCTATGATTCTAAGATGGCATTTGTCTTGCATGCAATAAAAGTATTGGGGTTTTGAAAAAATAAGTGCGTAGGCTTGTGGTCCTGTTCAAGCTTGGTCATTGGCCACTGGAACTGACATGAGAAAGGAAAATAGGAAGAGACTGCTGGAAGAGGCAGACAGGTCAAACAACATCTACATAAACAAGCAAACTATTGACAGGAATATCATGGCTTTCAAGTCCACCTGATCTGAACTGTTCTCAGATTAGTCCTTATTTCATTTATTAAGCATCAACATTAAATTTAGAGGGATGGCAATAACTTCTTCCTTGAGGATGGAGATTTGCAATTGATTCAGATAGAGGTGTATTTCTTTTTTCACAGTGGGAACTACGACATTAATTTCAGACCCTTAATCCCAACGTCTTCCATGAATCTGTACAGGATACAAACCATAGTTCCGTTAAACTTGTATTCTCTACACTTCTGTTTATAAGCAAAACATCTAATTTTTTGTTCTAAACTATTAAGTCAATGTTCCACTTAAAATATAGAAATCCATAGTACTACATTTGTTTTTAGTGAGGTAAATTATTCTTCCTAGTCTTTAATCATGTCATATTCCATGCAATTGTTATTTTCATCCTTTATCAAGAAGTCACTTAGTCACCTTATTGTAGTCTCCCCATATCATTACGAGAAAAATAGAAACAGTTGCTTTCCTCAAGTTTTTCTCACATCTGTTGTTGGAGAAGTGACAGTGAGGTTGTCTTAAGCCTCTGTCAGGCTTTGTAGAGCAAAGCAGGTCAACTGTGTAAAAAACCATTTCACTCATGCCTAAATAAAGAAATCATCCTTTTTGTTTTTGTTGCCTAATTATTCTGCTTGACCCTAATGACACGTATAGGCTCCAGTCTTTCATCTATGAAGGGAAAGGGAATAATGCTACATCCGTCAGTAGGTGAAGAACCAAAGGCTTCCACATATCTGATTTGTCTCCACAGGGGAATGTCAAGAAAGAGAAAATGGGAAAAAGCCCATAGAAGACGGGTAAACAGGATGTCTTTTGTGACTAGAAATACCTCCTTGACTTTTCCATTCCTCAGTAGAAGTAACCTTTCATTCAATTTATTGTATTTTGATATTCTTCTGGAGACACACCAAGAGAATTAAACAGCATTTAAATATTTTTATAGTGACATCTTTTCTTGCCCAAGATTGCAGTAAGTTCAAAATTAGACACTACTGTGAATTTTTTCTTGTTAGATTGCTTTTTAATTTTTTCAGTAAGACTTAGAAATTGTAACATTCCTATTAAACCATTCTAATTAACAGATATAAAAATGTTAATATTATGATAATCCTTGAATGCCAGAACAAAATTATAAATAGCTTTTTTTTTTAGCCTGAAATTAAAACATCTTGTAATACCTCTAGAAAGTTAATACCTCTGAACCTTTTTAGCAACAATTAGAGATAATAATAAGAAATGGTTGGAAGGGAGGGAGTTCCCCGCAAAATTAAAAGAATGCATTATTTGTACTCTGTGAGAATGCAAACAAAATATGCTTTAAAGTCCATTGGACTCTATTGAGACCTTACAAAGGTCACATAGGAACATATTCAGAATATATTTCTACACTATTAATGAAATTCCAGTTTCCCAAATACATATTTAGTACATTCTATGACGGTAGCCATTGGTGTTGCAACATGTCCAGGAGATCAATAGAAAATGATTCAGTTAAATGGGACATAAATAAGACTGGGTCTTAAACATACATATAAGATGGCATATTAATTTAGCAAAGTGATACAGCAATGGATTTAAATCAGGGTACAAGTACAAAGTACACTTAGAAATGAGTAGCAATTGTGATATACACTTGACTCACATGAAATATGATTTCCATTACTGATCTGTGTAATATGCCTACAGGAAGACAGTCACACTTTTTTGGCCAACCCAGAGACTAACAGTCATACACTGGGTTGGCATATTCAGCTGATAATAACCAATTGATTATTTCAGCAGATAAAAATGGCTGATATGCTCAGCCAACAAAGTTCCATTTAAAAAACCAAAACAAACTAATACTTTCATTCTAAAGTACTGAAGGAACTAGTGGATGTTCTAATGGGACACTCTATTCAGGACTGATAAGGTCACAGCTTGAGTTCTGTGCCCAGTTCTGGGCCCTTCACCAGAAAGAAAAACATTGAGGCTCTGGAGCAAGTCCAGAGAAGGGTGATAGAGATGTGGATGGAAAAGGGACAGGCGCTCAGAAGATATCGGTTTGTAACAGGAAAGAGCAGAACTCCCCAACCCCCCAGATAAGCTATCACTCCAAGAATGTAAAACCCCCTCTAACAGACATACCAGTACTTTTCCATTCCCCCCACTAACACAGGAAGTGTAGTAAGACCCCTCTGACGTAGGGAAGAACCAGAGAGTATTTAAACTGCATGCTTTAGATAATAAATGCTTTTAACTATCTACCAAACTGGTGTCTGTGTGTTATTAGCCCGAGCTCCACACAGAGCATGTGGTAGCCGTGCCGTCTAACCGAAAACCAGGCCACCGCAGTTGTGGCAGCAAAGCAACAACATAGAGATAGTGAAGGGTCTAGGGAATAAATCCAATAAGGAGTAGCTGAGGGAGCTTGTTTAGCCTGGACTAAAGGAGGCTCAAGGGGGACCTAAACATTCTCTACAATGACCTGGACGGAGGCTATAGCCAGGTGGGGGTCAGTCCCTTCTCCCAGGGAACCAGTAACAGGGGGAAGGGACATGGCCTCAAGCTGTGCCAGAAGTTCAGATTGGAGAGCGGGAAGAATATCTTCACTGAAAGGGATGTCAGACATTGCAACAGGATGTCTGTGGATGTAGTGGAGTCACACTTCCATCCCTGGAAGTGTTGAAAAGATGACTGGATGTGGCACTTAATGCTGTTGTTTAGTTGACATGCTAGATGATTGGTTGACTTAATGATCTTTGTGCTCTTTTCCAGCCTTAATGGTCCTAGGATTTTATCACATCTCTTGATCATCTACCAAAATTCTTGGTAGTCTGGGGTTGTCCCTGCTGCTTGTGAGCTACCAAAGTTATTGCAATTCATAAAATGATCATGAGGGAAGATGCAAAGAACTACATGTCTGTGAGTCTAACCTCAGATCCTGAAGAATTACGAGAAGTTATAATCGACACTATTGAAAGGTATTTAAAGAACAATGCAGTTATCTGACATAGACAACTCATATTCAGAAAGGCAAAATCCTATTTAACTAAAATCTGATATTTTGTGATAATGTCACCCACATTGTGGATGAAGGGAAGGTGGTGGATGTGGTTTTTTTTTTTGTTTTTTTTTTTTTTTTTTTTAGTAAGGCTTTTGATGCACAACATCCTTCTGAACAAGTTATTCACTTGTGGAATGAGCAGGTTCATGATGCTGGGTGAAGACCTGGCTGAAGAGCAGTGCTCAAAGGATTGTAGTGAATGGGACTACACTTGGCTGTGACCAGCCAATCATAGCTTAATTCTAGGACCAGTTCTGTTCAATATATTTATCGACAGTGTAGGTGAAGGAATGCAATATACCATTAACAAGGTAGAAACCTTTGGAATCCCAGTTGATACCAAATGCTCTTGGGGATTAAGAGGCCTTGCACAGGGATGTAGATGGTTTGAGGCATTGAACAATAATTAATGGTGTAAAATTTAACAAGTCTAAGTGCCTTATTCTGCACCTGTGACAGAGTGACTAAGGACAGCAGTACAAACTGGGAGAGGAGTGGCTGGAGATCAGTCCTGCAGAGCAGGATCTGGGGTTGCTGGTTGGTATTAGGCTCACTGTGAGTCAGCAGTGTGCCCAGGCAAGCAAGAGGGCAAACTGCATCCTGTGGACATCAAACATGTCGTAACCCAGGACAACCCTCTGGCTGCCCTAGGTGGTCTGAGACCCTGGCAAGGGGTCCAGAGACAAGCCACAAGTGTTTGATTAGAATAGTAATTATTTATCACAGGGTGTAAATGTAGCATTTTGGGATTTAGAATGGGGGCTCAAGAAGGCAAGATGGAGGAATTCGGGCATGTCCCTGTCCTGCTTCTTCTTCTTGTCCTTCATCTTCTGCTGTGATGGTGGCACTTTTGGATTGGTTTAGCATAGAAGTGTATTGTCTAACATAGGTGATAGGTATTTGAGGCAAGTTCCTCTGCCCACTGAGAAGTGATTTCCCGGCAGCTCTGGCAGGGAACTGTCCCAGCTCCGGTTAGGCAGTTGCAGGACACACCAGTGACTTCCCCCCGGTGGGTAAGGCTTTTAGCTACACAAGTGCTGGTGAGGAGGTGACGACAAAAGCAGGAAAAGGAGACTTCGTGGCAGTGCTACAGGTTGACGTTTATTGTCACCCTGCACCTGCTCAGCACGAAGCACGAAGCCACGAAGCCCCGCGTAGGGGCAGGGCAAGAGACTATAAAGGACCAGAAAAAAGGGGCATACACAAGATGGGTAACCAATCAGGGGAGTGGGGTGGCAGTGGGGTGATCGACAAATAGCAAATCAAAAATGAGGAGTGGGGGATTTCCCAGCCTGTTCCAATCAGGGATTGAACTCCTCCGATCTTTCCAGAAAGGGGGGAGAGTCCTTCCCAGAGACTGACAGGCACAGGGAAATGAATACATTTTGACTGACAGCAGCAGGTGGTGAAAAAACAAGTGCAAGGACAAACCATTAGGGGAAAGGAATAGGGGGAACATGGACTAAACCATTACATAACTCAGCTAACAGTAAAATAAAAGAACAGAAAACATGCCTCTACAGGTATTGGTATCTTACTGTAAACACAGATCACTTGGTTGAAAGAGTTAAGACCACCCTGGGAGTGGCCAGTCGGCCATGACCAGGACTGCAGCAAGGACCCAAGCAGGGTAGGAACTGAATGTACTAGACAAGAAATAATAAACAGCCTTGAGAAACTGAGCCAACACATCTCGACCTCTTCTTCTGGTATGGGGCTTGAGAGAAGGACTTTTAACAAACATCTTGGGGACCATCAGCCCAGGAATGGAGACAAACACAGCACAGCCAGACAGTCAAAAGTGGTGGTGATCCTGCTCCAAATGGCATTGGTGCCACTTCACCTTGTGAGCTATGTGCAGTACTGGCCATATATCTATCACATAGAAGAAAGAATCTGACACTCTAAATTGATAAACTTCTTAGATAACCAATTCAGCTTTTTATGAATATATTTTGTGAAGGCAATAAAAGCTTATTAATTAATGCAATTAGTATAAATATCAGATGAGAATAATTTCAACTGCTTCTGAAAATGTTTTGTTGTTCACAAAGACATATGCATCCTGCTGACCACAGTATGTTGAAAATCCAAGAAAATGTGACTCATCCTTATCATTAAATAGTGTTTTTCAGGCTGCAATGTGTAATCAACAAAATCAAAAAAGCCATAGAATTTTCTCTAAACTTCCTAAAACATTAATTAGACAGGAATGATTCTAGTGCAAGAGGACAAGGTGGTCCCTCCTTCAGAGTTATAGAATGAAAAACTTTAGAATTCTGAGTAATGAGATTTTCACAGAAATTTGAAAATTTTCATAGTGTTCTTCTGACTTCTGAAGCAAAGGTAACATTTACCTTGTAGGCAAAGGTAACATTTAAACATGATTTATTTTCTGGCTGTCTTACAGACAGTCAACATCTCTGGACAAAGTAATGATTGTCAGTGAAGCCAATCATGGGGCTACCACTGCCTTCTACAGCACCAGGATTTTGATCATCTTTCTCAGTTTTGTGTTTATAAAATGAGTAGTGACACCACCATTATCAGAACTGCCACAATATCTGATCTTGACACGACCAACTATTAACTGCATTTGCAAAAATTTCTAAAACCTGCATCTTTAGGCCTGCAATATTCTGAAAGGTCTGTGTGCCTTTCCCAACCACTTCTCATGTGATCTGTGAAACTCAAATGCATTTAAGTCACTTTGAGTTCATGTAGAAACTATTTTCTTGACATCCAATTTCACAATGTCCTCATTTAAAAAAAAGTACCTTAAAAAAGGAGTATAGTGTTTTTATAACAGGATAAGATTGAATAAAACAAGATGAGTAATCACTAAATCATAACAAAATACCACTGTAATTGAAACAGAAGTGGTAAAAAAAGATATGTACATATACAGTGTGTACTCAGTAATTTCCTCAAGAAAAAGAGAAAACGTCTTTTTCTAAACTCCTTTAGAATGGAACTATTGCGCAGAGTGAAAAACTGGGTTCCATATGCAGGTAAAAACCATATGTGCAATGCATACCTTTATTTGTCCAGATTTTAAAAAAATGTATTTTTTTCAAGTAGTATTAAGTGAGGTCTTCCAATGATGTTTCACGTTTCTGTTATAGTTGGAAAAAAAGAAGAAAATTGGGAGAAAATAAGCTTTTAGACTCATAGGAACAGTGAAAGCAGGGAAAAAATAAACACTTACTTAGGATCAAAAATGAGGCCCTTAGAAATGGTTTAAAAATAATACAAGCATTTTTCTAAAATTATTTAAATGAAATAAATACCACTGTATTTATAAAAAAATTTAAAGGACTAGTAGATATTTCACTGTTTGACTAGAATCCCCTAATTACTTTCTGATTGGTATTAAGTCTGGTTTAAAACAAGCAGTTATCTGTGAAGTTTTACTTTATTTTGGTGGTCTGTGTCTGCATGAGTTTTATTTTCTGTCCTACTTTTTAGCCTTGTTTTTCTGCCAAAAAATACTTTTTCATCCTACTCCTTTCAACTAGGAAGAAAAAGGAATCATTATCAAAAACCATATATGCTATTAAAGGCAAATATTGAAAGTTCAGCAGTTTGTTGCTTCTTAGATCCCTTGTGGCTAACTTTATTTTTCTGGTATTGACATGTAGTGTATACAAAAACATAAACAAGAGAATTCAATATAAATGCTCCAATAATAAGTGGGATTGAATGACTATTGGGAAATATTCCTATGACATTTTCAGTCTGGGAAAAAGAATCTAACTGAAAGTGGTACATAAAAGGGAGAATATTTAGGTTGCTCTGTAGTATAGTATAACTATATAAGTTGAAGTATAAGATGAAGAGAATATCAGGGTTGCAGCTCCTCACTGTTGCCTAGTTACTTTCTTAGCTGAGTTTTATACGTAAATAAGTAGTGGGAGTTTAAGGATATTTAAAATATGTTTCTCATTTAAACATTTAATGTGCTTGTCTTTGATGATCTCACAATATCTGAGTTTCCCAGTTTAGCAAGTCTAGCAAAAAGAGGCCTTTCTCCACTATTAAGTAATCATGTAGTCCAATTATGTAATACTTGCTCTCTGGCTCACCACAGTTGCATAGCATGTAGTTAAAGCACTAAAACTTTTGGGTTTCTTTCTTCCTTTTTTTCTTTTGTCCCATCAAATTGGATACAGATGCTTCAAGTAAAATATTTGTACAGAATTCTCTGCTATAAAAGAAATAACTCCAGTGAATAATGGCACTTAACTCTTGGTAACATTTCTTTTCAACTTTCAAACTATAAGCTAATATCAGCACCCTCATAATAAAAAGGTGCATGAAAGAACTTGCAAAAATCCAAGTTACCCTGAAAATCCTGAGAACTTCTGTATCTAAATCCAATGTTCTAGTACATATCACACAGAGTTGCTTCTTCCTTAATAATTAGCCTCAATGCTTCTCTGCTGTTTTTATAATGAAGCTGTTGCATACAGAAAACCCAGAAGACATCTATTTGACTCTAAAGTACTCTTGGGGAACAAGTCTGAATAAAGAAAAGTGACTCACATAAAGATTAAGAAAAACAGTAACGTTAGGTTATTCTCAAGAAACTAAAAACTTCAGTGGAACAGGCGTATTTGTGATTCATGGTATCTTCCTTGTCTCTCTGGAGACTTTTTTTCTGTTTGAAAGCCCTTGTGGACTTGCTTTCCTGGGTGATGAGACTGTACAGCAGCTGCTGCCCTTGGGCAACTTCCCTGAGGGGGTAGGAAGCTCAGGAAGGTATGGAAGCCCTGGTTACATGTTTGGTGGGTGCTGAAGAAGGCTGCTGAGAAGATGACACTAGTGGTGTTCACCACTTGATGTTTAACAGCTATCAATGCAGGAAGATCAAAGAAAGCTCAAGTGCTAGCACTCTGCTTCGGTTCACAGAACTCATAGAAGAGCATCCTTCAGGGGTTGGACAAAGAGAAATGACTCAAGGGCTAGATAAGGTTGCAGACCTTGGGGTCTCTAGATGCCTTGACTCTTGCCTAGTTGGGGTGTTCATTTACCATGGCACAGGTTGCACTGAACGGTTTGTGAAATGGGACTGAGACACCAGCAAACATTTTCCAGAAGGTCAGTAATAAAGAGTGGCCAAGGGGCAAAGAGGAAAAGAGAATGGAAGAAAGGGCAGGATATTTGGGGTTGGGAGCAGCTCCACGTGGAGACCTTAGGCACCTGATACTACTTCTGGGAGACCACACGTAGGTGCTTGGATTCCATGTGACGTAGTGAGCAGACACACAGGAGTCTAAAGAGGAGAATCCCTGGATGCACTGCTGAAAGGCAGAAATGCAGTGAGCCTGGAAACAGTTCTAGTACATAGTTAAATGTAGGGAGAAAATGTGCCATGAACTAAAAAAAGTTTTTGTTAGTAATTTTTACTCTTCTCAACCTACAGTAAATTTATTCCTCAATTCTTGTTTTTTTCATTTGTGGTGCAAATCAAGACAGACATTCTGCCCCCTCCAGTTCAAGGAAGCAACAAATAGCTGTGATCGCACTTTACAGCATGGGTCTCAGTCCCAACCATGAGAAATGAGGCAGTAGCAGGGGGAAATAATTTGATGGTAGTATATATCACCTTGCTGTCCTCTGCTGTTGTGCAATGAACTAAGCTGCTCATTCCTCGGGCTTAAATGACACCTGGGGCTCAGGTGCATACATTTAGCATTACAGGTGCATACAATTAGCAATAATTGCTTGATGTAAACAGGTGCTGTGCTCTGCTGACACCTCACTGGAACTCACCTGCTTCACTTTCTCCTTGCCTTCCTGCTCAAAAGTTGCTTTTTCTAAATCCACTAGATTCACAAAAATCCCTATAAGCCCCATAAGCACTAACTATGCCAACCTGCCCTTCATACAACACTCTCAGAGACTACACTGGACAATTGTGGCTAAGTATATTCACATATATATACATAATCACGTTATTAATGTGCATACAATTATTCTGCTTCTGAGTGGCAGAATTTAGTGTAGATTATGCTAAATATAAGTTTCCCACTGTGTGATGGTGAATGAAGGAAAGCAAGGAAGCTCATAATTCCATGCACATATAGGTATCCTTGGATACTGCTGACACAAATGGCTGTTGGGATAATAAGAAAAGGAAGATACAGAGCTCAGCATTGACTTAAATTGTGACTGAAATACCAGCAGTGTATCTAATGAATTAGTCTGCCATTTCTTTATTGCTGGGGCCAGAACTTCACTCATAGTCATATGGCCAAATCCAATTGCATCCTCATGTTTAATTTGCTGTTTTTAGAAGGTGAAAAATTGTCAACGTAAAAAATGGGTGTGTTCTACTTTGCCACATGGCACACATGTGACAGGCACAGTCCTGACAGGATTGCCTCTCAAACAGAAGGGAGAGGGGCTCTCAGTAAAACACCTCATAGGAACTGGAAACAAATTTTACACCTGCCCTCCCTATATCTCTGTATGTGACACATTCTTTCAAAACTGTAATAGTTTATGACACAGTTTCTAAAACTATTACTTTATAGCCCAAGATAGCAAATTTGTTTCAAACTCTTGATTCTGGCTGGTGTATTCCCACTTCAGACTGGTCTAGAATCTGGAACACTTTTAAATTTATTTGTTGAGTTTTCTGCAGTTGCAATATAATTTCTGTTCTAGTTCGACGATGGATACTAGTGAATTAAACAAATAGGAGAGAGTAGAATTACTGGCTGTGAGTTGGACTAAAAGAGGTCAGCTCTTTGATTAGTCAAAGTTAGAAAGAAGTTGTATAAAACTTTATACAACTCAAAACTTAAAGGTCAATTACACTATAAATTCACTTTCTTTGGCATATCAAGAGGAAAACCAGCAGATCCTTGTTTTAATGGAGATGGGAGAGTTTGAGAGACAAAATAAATCACTAGAGATATCCTAAGGGTTCTTCGCTCACCTTGGAGAGCAGGTAACAAGTTCTGAAGCACTCCTTGCCTTTAAGAAGGCACAAATTATGCTATTCTACTTAAGAATAAATCCCAAGTTTAGTTTATGTAGTTCTTCAACTCTTGGATCTCAGATATCTCAGTACATTTTATGATGTTTCTGCAATGGCTTATCATCTGTTAACAGGTGTCAAAGGATTAATGTTGACTGCATCTTAGTTCCTTCTGCAACCTACTCAGGTCCCAGGTCTTTATGCTGGAACCATGACAAGGCAAAAACTTTGATTCTTAGCAGAGGATCAAAGACTCCCAACAATTAATATCCTTGTGCTCACCAAAAAAACACACCCTCTTGAGAAGAGCCCAAGTCTCATCATAGTATTGAATCCTCTCAAAACAGATGTTAAATATTCGCCTCAATAATTTTCTTAATTCAAGTCAGATAAGCTTTCCCTCATGAGCCATTCTGCTTGGGAGTACTTGAAAATTACAGAAAACAACTTATTTGGAGGTTCAGAAAGGCTGGAAGGTTAATCCTTATGTGTCAGTGGCTTTAGGTTGATTCATACCAGCTGAGGAAAACCACAGGGTGAGATCAAGTTTTTCCCATTCCTCCTCCTTGTTGCTCTGTAGAATAGCCTACTGTGAGGGAACTGGTAGGATGCCTAGTAACACAAATTAGAGCCAGCAAGTCTCAGCTTTCATGCAAACTTTTAACTCTTGACCATATGAGAAGGGATCTTCCCCTTTCTAGCTATCTTGAGTGCCTGTTCAACAATGTTAAACTGTTCTTTAGTGCTATTAGTACTGAATTAGGACAAGATGAAGGATTAAAGAGGAAAGTGGAAGTGTGTTAGTGCATAAAATAATTTGAGTTGATATAAGTATGGGAGAATTTTTTATCTACCTTGTCTTAGACCTTTGAGCTAACTAATGCTGCCTGCAATCAATCACTAAGAAGTCATCCAGGCTACCTGCATGTTATAGCCCCACACACAGACCTATACATTAATCCAACACAGAGCTTTTACGAAACAGAAACTCATGAACCCTGTTCTGTAACCTTGGACAACATTCTAACAGATGTTCTTTGACAGAAATAGCTAGGAATGTCTACTTTTCTTCAAGGTAAAAAGAATGACTAAGGAAGTATAAAGGGTCTGAAAAACCTCGAGGGAGCTTTTTGATTCTGCATTTTGCTGAGCAATAAAAGGCCTGTACTTAGATGTCGATTAGATTCTGCTGCATACCATGCCAGTTCAGAGTGCTGTCAGATGAACAGATCATCAAAGTGCAGGCTCCAGTGATGGATGCTTTTAGTTTCTCTTCCTTGACATGATGATAGATTTGCTTCTGTACTGAGAGGCATTGGTAGACATCTCTCTTTAATGTTATGTATGCTGTTAATGTTGCCAGAAAATGAATAGGCGTTGACCTGAGATCTACATGACAGAACAGAGCATGAGATGCCACAGGACATGAGATGAAAAATTGCTGGTTGTGATGATAACAGTCAGTAGCTGACAGAAGTTACCCAGAGTGCTGTGAGATGGCTAGATTTTGCAGATGGTTAAGGGGAATTGTGTGACTGATTGCCAAATTTCAGAGAGGTAACTGAGAGAACCCTCCAGGGAGTGAAAGCTTGCAGGGCAGCAGTGCCAAATCATGTCAAGTTGAACTAGGTAATGGTATAAGAAGTACCAAAGTTGGGTATGGAGATATCAGACTGTTTATTTGGAAGGGATCTGGGAGATCAAAGAGAAGTACAACAAGGTGAAAGGGAAGATCAAGAAACAGCAAAAGAAAAATAGCATATGGAAATAATGGCAGTTGGTGCTGTCTCAATACTCCTCTCAAGAAGTCCTCTGCTTTGCCACAGCAGAATAAATAGAAGCAGCAAACTAAAGTCACTGTGTTGAATCCAGCACAGAGGTCCCACCTCACTGGCTTCAGAGTAATGAGGACAAGGCTGGCTGCTCCCCTGGAGAACTTCTGGAGGGATCAGCCAAGCATCCTGGTGTAGGGCGCTGCAGCGTCTTTGTAAGTGGGGGAATAATGAAATGACACAACCAAGAAAAAGAAGGATTTTGAAGGCAACAGTAGGGAAGACAGATTAATGATTGAAAAGAAATAAGTGAAGATATTGAAGGGGATTAAAATAAAAAAAAGTATGTGAGTTAAAGAAATTACAGTGATTCTGCATATACATATATGTACATAGGTTAGAACTCATTTGGCCACTGACCAAATTTAAGAGAAGGCAGTATGATTTGTCCTGCCTTCTAGAAGTTGCATCTCTTGAAGTGTCTTTCTTTCAGTGGTTGCTTGATTTGATTCCCTTGCTGATACTGTCTCCTAGCAGCTTGCTTTTAGTACTGATTGCTGCATAGCAATCATAGCTGTTATTAACTCTTATAGGCATAAATAAAGCATGATGGATGAATTAACTGAAGAGTACACTAAACAGTGTACTGTCTTACAGGAGGTTTTAAAAGTTTGCTGACCTTTGCTTCAGTCAGACATATATCATATATATAGATACATGTGATTGCAAATATTGATATTTTCATGCTTTATTTTTTTAATGAAGTAAAGACTGACCATATGTCTGCTTATTTTCCTGTTAGATATACTTAACTATTGATTAAACATTTTGTTTACTTACTTCCATTTAGATATTCATAACTGGAATGTTCATATACAGTCTAATTATTTTTCTCTCCTATTTCTAAGATACCAATATAAAAACCCCAATATGGCCAGAACTGCTTGTGTGGCTTTATAGTATCAGAAAAGTTTCATATTGGTCCAGCTGACAAAAAACAAAGGCCCTTTGAACTGGAAATTGCACACTGTACTCTGAATGCAGCCAAATGGATGAAATGAGTGAATTTCCCTGGCACTTTTTCTGAAAGACCTCCCTTCTGTTAATTGGAGTATTGTGTTCACATTTCCATCTGTCTTCACATAAGAACCTAAGTAATTGTTAATTGCATACAGAGAGAGGTCCAAGAGAAGAATAACTGTATAACACCTTTTGAAGGGGGAAGAGCAATTTTGGGAGACACTCTTTAGCAAGCAACAACAAGAATTGGTGATAATAATTATTATAAGCTGGTTCAAGACATCCATGAAAACAAAACCATTCTAAAATTTATTCTATCAGTTTTACCAATAAGATACCTCTTCATTAGAGGGAGAAAATCCACAACCCAGCATAACTCCTAACACACAAAAAAATCTGTTTCTACAGTAAGCAGAGATTTTACAGAGCATCATTTCCTATCTGTTATAGGTTCCAGCTAGGTAATATATGTGAACACATGATACCAATGTCAGCCTTCTGTTGAAAATACTCAC
The DNA here is from genome assembly GCA_910950805.1 of Acrocephalus scirpaceus scirpaceus. Classification (NCBI taxonomy): domain Eukaryota; kingdom Metazoa; phylum Chordata; class Aves; order Passeriformes; family Sylviidae; genus Acrocephalus; species Acrocephalus scirpaceus. Next base: position 44,657,746 of record OU383776.1, read on the forward strand.
CTGAATATGTTCCTTCATTTTTCAGAAACTTGCAATTTTTTTTGAGGTCTTCCCCTCTCCAGCAAATGTGATTGAAATTCACCAGTGAGTTTGAAATTTTCAGAGGAAGGTGAGAGAAAGGGTAAAACTGGAATGAGCTACTCAATCAAATAAGTCTCATTTACTTTGGAAAGTAGGTTTTATGATGATTTTTGTAATTGCGATCATAATTGGTAGTAAGGTGCTTGAACATGGTTGCACATATGCTGCTCTATAGTATCTCAGGGCACTGCTGAAAAATATTCTAGTACTGCATATAATGCCACTTATCTTGCTTTTTGTGCTCTAGCCCACCCATCTAAATTTCGGGGACTGACTGTTCTGCTTTCATTTCTATGACTCTCTGAGGGGTTATGAGGAAAATCATTGAAGCTGGAGCTTTGTCACTTATTTGCTCTGAAACTTATTTATCTATGCAGAAGAGGAATTACACTAGCCTGCTTATTTGATAATTTCTTCATGGCATTCTTTCATTTCAAGGCCTATTTCTCAGGGTGTACAGATTGTGAGTTACAGCATTCTTAGAGTTGTGTGGATAAAAAACTTCTCTACATGTCCATACTTGGCATCTGTGATTGCAACATAAAGAAAATGAGGATAAAATTGCAGAGGATTTCTGGTCTTGAAAATTTACTTCAAGCATCAGAAACTGAAATTGTTTGAGATCCTATTAATAACAGGCCATTTATTCCACCATCAGACTACATTTAATGGAGAAAAAGTTTTGTTTTAGGAACAGACTCTTCTTTACATAACATAAAAAGCAGTAAGCAGTCACACTAAGTGAATTTTTCTCTTAGACAGAAATGTTAGCGAAAAATTGTGCAGGATCCTGCTTCAGAAGGCCAGCCTACATTCATTACATGCACTCCCTTACTCCTTGGAGCCACTGAGCTCCTAGCAGCATGAGCTCTGGGGCTGTATTATAAAGATTCCTGCCCTCTTCATCTGTGAGCCTCTTGTTCAGCAAAACTCTCAGTGCACATTCAATGAAATCAATCTTATATTTTATGTCTATGGTTCCTATCTGAAAAATCTCCCTTTTATTTTTTCTTCTTTCCAGGAAGCATAGAGAGGTAGAAAAAAAGCACCTCTTCATAATTTTGCTGGGTTCATTCATTCCTCCCAAATTGTTCCTGTTTTGTCTAAGCATACTGCTGAGCCCTCAAACAGGGACATAAGTGAGGTCAGCTTTGTCCACCAGGCCTTGAATAGCCCTACCCTGTGCACAAGAAGCTTTACAATCCATTACCATTTTACTTATTTAGTCAACATAGCTTGGAAAAATGGCTCTCAGGCACTAATACCTGGAACACACAGACAGCAGAAAGCATAGCAAAATATTAGAAAACAAATAATGTTTTGCATGCTAATGTTTAGGGAGGTGCAGCAAAAAGCATAGAGCTCTGGGCTGCTCCACTCATTCTTTTAGAGGTTGGAGTAATTTTTGCAAATTGCTATTGGGGACATGGTGTGGGGAGATCTAACTTCACAAGTGAGTTCATTTTTTCATGGCATAGGTCAAATGGCCCAACTTATTTAGAGTAGCTTCATTTTACTGGTGGTTTTTTTTTTTTTTTTCCCCACCAGAGATCATCTCACTAGACAGCATATGTCTTCTTTATAATTTTTTCCTCATAAACAATTTTATATGAAAAAGTCATCAGCACCTGAGAGCTGTATCTGCATTATTGCTGATACTGCACCTGTCAGACCTAACCCAGCAATGATGCTGAGGGAAATATCTTAAATTTAATGATTTTCAGTGAAGCTTTTTTTTTTTTGTTCTAAGAGTGAATTATGGTGGTACTTTTCCCAGTAAGACAATGATTTTATAATGAAATTACTATCATGAGTCCCTATAGGTGAAAGGAGAAGGCATAGATTATTCCTTGCTGTAATGAATTTGTAATCTGAGATCCTGACCCAAAGCTCATTAAAGCCCAAAGCAAACCCCATGCCTCTGAAAAGGAAGCAGGATTGCCTCACTAGCAGAGGAGCAAACAATTTTTTTTCTTGAATGATCTCTTTAATCAGAAAAATCTAATTTGAGCATTGCCAAATCTGTATTTGATGAATCCTTTTTAACAAGACAGGAAAATGAAAATAATATTTTTAAAACCCCAGAAATCAATGAGCTTCCCTTTTTCTCCCTCTACTTTTCTTTCCCTTTATAATAGCCCTCCTTATTTTAAGAGCATAATATCTATTTCCTTATTTCAAATTTCTCGGTTTGTGATCTCATTATGAATTCAGCTGTCTGAATACAGTTAGGTCAAAGTTTTTGTTTTAATAATGGAGGTGAACATTCCTTATTAGCTTGATGCAAAGTCAATTTTAGATATTTTCCCCCTTGATTAAAAATAAAAATTACTTAATTTCTTGTACCTAGTCAAAGTTAGAGGGGATAATATTGGGAGTTACTTCCCTATCATGGACAACTGATTTCTAGATTAAAATAAACAAAATGAGACAAAGCAAGCAAGAAAATATAATTGCAGAGAACTGCAGTTATGTCGGAAAGGTATGAACACACAGGATATGTTTTAGCAAATCATAAAATTCAGATTTGACTGGCTGCTACTACTGCAGCACAGTAATACAATGGTGATAACTTCACAAAACCTGAAACAATGAGCCAGATTTTTTTTTAAACCAAAAAGAAATGTCAGAATGTCTTCAGGTTTTATGTTTATGGTCAGATTTTGAAAATAATGGGAGAGCTTGATGAACAGCAAAATTATTAAAGATAATAAGCATACAAAGCCTGTTTTGCTAGCTTTCTGTTCACAAAAGATTTTTAGACCTCTTTTATTCACTGGACACATATGTACAGAATCCAAATCGCTCTCACTGTGAGACTTATTTTAAAAAGCACTTTATGAAATTTAACTTGAAAAAAGAAATTATATAGTTCATTAAAGAACTCATCTGTGTACCAGTCTTGTTATTAAGCAAAACAATCAGTTTAACTTTTTTTAATTTACAAGACCATTTTTGGATAATCAGAAAATTGAGCATTGCATACCACACTGCCATATGTACATTTTAAGATAATTAGATGTTCAATATCCAGGATTCCCAGGAAGAGGAATAGCTATAAACCTTATTCTGTTTTGAAACTCAAAACACCCTGATCACATTTTTATCATTTTTTCTAACCACTTCACTTTTTCTGTCTCTCCTCTTGGTCCTTTTCTACCCCAGCAGAATTTTGGATCTGTGGAGCAATTTATGTTTGTTGTTGTTTGAATGCAGACTATATGAAAAAGATGCAAAGACACTGGGAATATCTTCCAGACTTGTTTGTGCTGTTTCAGAGAGCAAGGAACTGAGTGGTGAGAGTTCTCTGTATTATGCTTAATGACATTATTTTAGTGTCTAGATTTAGATTCTAAATATAAAAAAAGGTTGTTTAAAGCAAAACACTGTACAAACAAAATAAAAATTTCATGATAAAGAAGCAAAGTAAAAACTGCCACAAAGTTCAACTACCACAAATATCTGATTTAGGAGGTTGTATATCACAATAAACTACACCTACAAAATACTGCAGTTCTGCTAAAGTAGTGTAGTCACTAATCTATATTAGATAAAGAGTTCAAGTGTGTAAAACTTCATTGTCTATGAAGTTTCAATCCTATGGGAAAACATTATGCTTTTCCTTTTGTTGAGCGTTTTTATTTTTCATCTTTTTTTCAAACCACCCTGGGAATTCATAAAGTGACAATTTGTTTCCCCTCTATTTACCACTCGTTTGCTAGTTCTAAGTTTACTACCCCAAGCTGCATGGCAGAATAATTGAAGAAAATTGTGGGTTTACCAAATATGCACAACTTCCTGCTATGTGTTCCCCCTGCCACCTCTGCCACTGCAGACAGCTGAGTGGATTACTGCTTCCTCAGTCTGACCCTTTCTGCCTGATGCAGGCAGATTGAGCCATAGATGCAAAAAGAGATGCAAAGTACAAAATAGGTGAGAATAAATATATTCTATATTTATTATTATAGTATTATAGAAGTTATTTATATTTAGAAGTTATTATATTAACTATATATAGTATTATAGAAGCAAGTAAAACTGTGCTCTGCCAAGCTGTTTACAAGGGAAACACCCTCTCCAGAAGTAAAATTCCACATCTTGTGTATTGCGACCCACAAATCATTATGGGAGGAAGATATTGTCTGGACTGGACATATCTGGCTGTGCCTGTTATCCAAAAGAAAATGGGGGAAGTTTACCTTCTTGGTTCCCATTTCTTCTTCTCCTTCCCAGTTCAGAGGGTGAGCAGGAAACTGCTGCAGGATGTGAAGTATGAGCTTTTATAACACCTCCATCCAACTGAACTGCCAACAGGTTTGAGCTGTGATGGCATCACAGAAGATTTTGTTAGCTTAGTGCAGTCCTCACTTGAAGGTTAGAGTCTGTCACATTTACCAAAAAACGTACCTTCTCTCTCACCAAAACCATGATGTTTTGCGTATGTTTCTGTCCTAACCTTTAATATCTTTACCTCATAACAGATTTTCTTATTGTGTTATCTAAAAAAAAATATTTTATCAGGAATAAATATTTTTACATCAGGAAAACACTGATGAACTATTTAACTTCCTAATTGAGAGCTTCTTGAAAAAGATTTCAAATTTTCCTTACCCAAAACATTCTACTCTGAAGCAGTTCAGCACTAAGCTGTGTTTTACTACAGTGCAGCACTGTCCCCTTGAAAGCTGTAGTCAGGTAGTCAGTCTGATGTGCTGATATTTTGCAGGTTCCAAATTTCCCATATGAATTGTGCCTCCTCTGGGGTCTGTTAAATTCTCCTCTGGACAAACCACAGAATTCAACATGGGAGGCAGAAGATTGTGGTTCACAGTGATTAATATAATCAAACAAAAATGAAGGTCTCATCAGACACTGTGACACAATAGCCATAGGGTTCTTAGTATTGAGCTGACTTGACACAAAAGATTTAGTATCAGTTTAAAAATCAGTGTTCTGCCCTTTTTGTAGTCTTTTTCCTTGCTTGTTTCCTTAAAAGAGTTTGAGATCCACATTCATTTTTTCAGGATCTTAACAAATGATGAAATATTGTTAAAAATATAAGAGGACTGAATAAACTTAATACTTTTAAGAGTGTCTGCCTTTTTTAGTTGTTTATATAGAGCTATAAGCTCCCTAAGAGCAACTTTTTTCTCTGTTATTTGTCTAAGGAACAAAACATGGTGAAAGTGTAAAAAAAATTCCATGCAAATTGTTCATGAACACACAGACACACAAGTCCTGGGCACTGTGAGGTTTGCCAGCTCCTGTAACATCCACAACAGTTTGGATTTAAATTGCCTCTGGAGAGATCTTATCTGTTTCTGAAATACAGACGGTATTAATATCAGCCAAAAGTGAAACTCTCCCTAAGATTCTAGAATTAAAAAGTAAATTATAATTACAGAGGAAAGGAGTGTCACCTTGATGACAAGTACAAAACAACACTTACTGTTTGGAAGGAAAGCAGGAAAACAAAAGATTAATTTAGTACTGTGTTTTGGTCCCCACAAGAATTCTACTGTTACTTTAGCTAGCTGATGTATACTTTCAATAACGTCCTTAGAGTCAAAAAATAACTCATTTAAAGAGAAAAAAAAAATCAGTAACTCCAACTTCCTATGTGCTTTTACTTTACTTTCTCTATCTAAATGTGTATTTTGACTACACCACTGGTAAAAAGCACCAATATAACATGCCCTGTAGAGGGAATTGTGGAAAAAATTTGGAACGTTTTAAGTGTGTAGGAGATGGGAACAGAGGGGAATAGGGGTCAAATCATGACCCTGTACCCTTTTCAAAATAAGTTAAATTCTCTAGCTGCCAAAATAAATGAACTTTGCAGAAATAAAAATGATTTACTGTAGAAAGTAGCATAAAAACAGATTAAAATTGAACATACACTGAAAATCTAGGCCCTGGTAATAAGTATTAGATGTCAGCATTCACCATAAGTTTGCATTTGTAAAGCACTGCAAAGGTTTTATAAAGAAAGACAATAATTACACTAAATACAGCTTGATTATTTTGTTGGTCTAGAAAGATAATTCAGAGAGGGCATGTCATTGTTTCACATGCCTACTTCATCAATGTTGGTTATTTGTGATTTACTGGCTACTTGAGGAATCCAGGATTTGAAAAAACCTCACTAGTCCCTGAACCCTCAAACTTTATAAGCCCAGAGTAAGACTGGACAATAAAAATATATTTTGCAATGATAGCTTGCAAGAAAACCTGCAGACAAGAATACAAAAAAAAAGGGGTGTGGCAACATACGCTGAAATGGTCAGCAGTGCTTTCTGCAAGGCTCTGGTAAATAAACTGAAGAAATCTTCAGGAAAAATGAAGTGATTCTGCATATTCTGATGGGGAATTCTAGTTGGGCACACAAGCAATGTCTGAATTTATGTATGAAAAGATCGACATAAACACTGCATGTGAGGAACCCTTTGTTATGTGTAGATTTCCTACCAAAATTCCTGTTCTCCAACACATTTTTTTATACTCTAATTCCTTCAAACCTGTTCCTGCCTGATTGTCTGCTAAAGGCTCTGTGGAGGATTCTGCCTACCAGAGAGAGAGAAGAAAACTCATGTAAGACAAGCAATGTTTGCTTGCTGACTTCAGAATATGACCTCAGTTGCTAAAATTCCAGACAAACATAAGTACTGATGGAAAGGCAATCATTTACAGCTGAAATGTGACTGAGGTGTTCAGAAGACTTCAAAGTTGGTGCTTCCCTAGGTTCTGTGATATAAAAATCCTCAGTACTCAGAAGGAGATTCAAAAACACACAAGGACAAATCCCAGGCAAAAGAAATATCCGAAAAGCTTTATCAGTTCCCATAAATTATAACCGTGCTCACTGTCATATGCTAATGTGATTAAGGGTGCCAATGGTGAAGCTCTTCAGATCTTCAGAAGATGTACTGGAGCTGAAACAGCAAGGACAAAATTCAGCACTGTGACCCAGAAAGTGAGTCAAAAGAAGTTTACAGAGAACCCCTAGGTGAAATGCCAAGGTCTGAGGTCACTGTGCCATGAGTCAGTCACAAGTGAGCTAGCCACTGTGAGGAGAGAGTGGAGGAGAGACATCAGTGTAGTGGACATTTCAGCAACCTGCTTGTTGATTTGCAGCCTTGGTTTAACTACCTGCCGTCTTACTGTGGCACAGTTTGTTAACTGCAAATGTTATCCTGTGTTGGTCCAATATGCAGAGACCTTTCAAGCACCTTAACTGAGGGCCTCGCCTGTGCATTCATAAAGCACCCTGCAAAGCAGGAGGAGGCTCTTGGGTTCTGCTGTGGGCTGAGTCCTGCCTTGGTTGTACTGCCCAAGTGGTACCTTTTGACATTAGAATCACGCTCAGAGTTTCAGCAGATGAATCCCCAGCCTTCTCTCACCCTCTGTGTTGCTTTGCCCCTAGGGGACATGAAGGTAGTGAGCCCTGTATGAATGAGACACAGACCACCCCATGATGTGGACATTTTTGAAAGGGCTTTCTTGAACTCCTTGAGGTTGCATATCCATCTGCTCATAATCCTTAGCCATTTCAGATTGTTATCTAATGATTTGGTTTGTTTTTCCAGTTTTGGTTTGGTTTGATTTGTTTTGGTTTTATTCCCATCTATTTTCCCCCTAGATGATGCATTGGCATCAGGGGTTTTTTCCTCTCTTTCTGCCTTTTCTCTCTTTCTTTCATTTGTCAGACCTTTACCTGCTTCCCTGTCACATATTGAATCTAATTTTCTTAAAAAATGGCATCACAAAATGTTAATGAAATCTGCAAGTGCCAGTTTCTTAGATCACTGGTAGCTTCAGACTGTGAACAAAAGGGATAACATGTCTCATCAGCACAGTTCACAATTCAGTTTCACTGTATAAAATCAGCTTTGTCCAGTTGCAATGCAGGAGCTAACCACTTCATAACTTTTTATATTGGTACATAACAAAGGTCTGTCTCAAAGGAAAGCTACAGAAATAAGAATAATTGTGAGGGAGTAGAGAGAATAAAATAAGCCCTGATGCTCTGTCCTCAGACCATTAAAGTGATCAGTTCTTTTCCTGAACAAGATCTGCACTCAAGGAAGAAGATGCTAAGACAGACTGACACAAGCTGACAGACTGACAAGTTCACTGTGTTGGCAAGTTTTGCTAGGTCTATGAGTACCTGATGCATCCACCTGCATCAGAAACCCAGCCAATGCAGAGAAACTATGTTAACCTTCGAGGTAAAACTTCCCCAAATATTTCGAAGTGTAAACATGTGTCTTCTGACTATGGGTTTTAGTTACCTGTATAATTAGGTATGCTCATTAAGAAATACCTAGAAACAGCAGAACTGAATTTTATAGCCAAAACTAAGCAAATGACATTGACACAAAACAAAACAAAACAAGAGAGTGAATAGCTGTGACAAGAAAAGTTTCAAGTGCTACCATTTTTAATAACCTAAAATAATTTAAAAAAAAGGAATAAAAATTGAATACATTAACCACATTATTTTTAATTAGATGACCATTTCAATAAATTGTGAAGTCATTTAGGTTGATCACATGAACTTGGTGAAACATTATTTTCAGAAATTGAGAATTTACTTATTTTACTAAAAGGAAACTTACCCTAAATTTTAATTTGGCTTTCTAGAAGGTAAAGAACTTCTGGAAAGTTCTTTAAAGATGCATGGAAATCTACCCCTGATTGAATATGCAGGATTTTCCTTGTTTCGTGTTTGTGGGGTTTTTTTTTGGTGTGGTGTTTGTTTTTTTTTTTTTTAATTGATCACACAGCTCAAGTTGGCTGCCTAAGGACCTAAAGGACCTTATGTCCATGTGAATGTTATTGTTAAACCATTAATATGCAATACCTGGAGATCCCTTTTCATGTAGGATATTTCAATGCTGATGAATGCTGACATTATGTATGGATTATTTTGCCTCTTAAGCATGTGTGGATGACTAGATCGTCTACCATAGACTTTTACATAACCAAGTACTGGTTGTATTTCTATTTTGTCTTTCCTTCAAATTATAAATTTTTTTATCTGGTGAAATAAAGGAAAAAGTAAAATGTAAAGAGAAATATTTGCTGGGTTCACACGGCTACAATGATACAACTTACTAATTTTTTTAAATTAAAATTTTTCATATTTAATACTTTACCAAGATTTGTTTTTGCACATTTTTCAATGGATTGCAGATCTTTCCATAGCTACATCACCATGTTTTTGTCTTCTAAACAGTTAAAAAGGTTGAGTTCCTTAGTTTGACCAGATTTTTCTTTCTTTGGTCTTTAGTCTAATGTTGGATTTTTAAGTAGGCTTCTTTTTAAAGAACATTATGACTGCATGTGCTAAGCTGTAAAGACACATAATATCACCATATAATCATATAATTTGATGATATCTGTTTGGGTGCAGACACCCAGGAAAACATTATAAGGAATTTGTTAGTGAAAGGTGAAAGTATTTAATCTTCATAAAGAAATATGCAATAACTTAACCATCCCATCTCTTTTGCAAGAAGCAGCAAGGAATTCCATCATGCAGAAATCCCTTCCCAATTTGCTTTGGAGACTGCCTAGTGCCTCATGGCTCTCTGGAAACCTTGTTAAAATTCCAACTACTCAAAAAAACAAGTTAATTGAATCTGAAGCCTGTTAAGTCTTCTAGCGGTCTATCCCAAATGAGAAATAATGAGACTTTCTGAAATTAGCAGATGAAGCTATCTGTTCTGTGGAACTGCAGGCCCAATATTCACTTCAATCCTCATCTACAAAATGCTGTGTCATCAGGAGCACTGGCTATATTTTTCCTGAGAAGGAAGCAGAAAAGAAGAGTAGGAGTTAAAAGAAAACATAGGCAAAATTACTTTCTGCCTTTTAAAGTATCCCTTTAATGTACTGAGAGAGTATTTTTTCTCTAGTGATTCAGTACACACAAGAGAAAAATCACCTGAAGACAAGGCCTGACTTCTGTGGCACTGGTGAGAATTTTGCCATTGATTTCACTAACAAACTCTCACCTTGATGACTAACCACTTTTACTTTCTTTTTATTTTACTCTTAGAAACATGATTTGATGAAAGAAGTTTTAGACATTATTTGGACAATGGAGCTGTAGATTTCCTTCTGAAATGCTTCAGCATGCAATCACAGATAGGGTAGAAAATTCCACTGTCAGAAATGTTTCACAAAATTTCTTCTATTAACTTCATTTTGCTATAGTCAGTAAGTGTCACACTGCCATCTTAAATCAACCAGCAGATGTTACACAGAATTGCCTTGAAGAAAAGAAATAGTCAATATCTTTCACCCCTAGGGGTGTTGTTGCTTTTAGGGAGACTTGGTTTATTTTAGGTACTGCATATACCTAAATAATATGTCTTTATTTAAAATTTAAGTGGCTAACAGTGATTTGAGTTATTTTTTATAATTGGATTTTCTTTAGGACACGACTAGATTATTTGGATAATTAATTTGGGTAATTATTATTAATTATCCAAAAGACTTTTGTGTAAAAGGAAATTATTCTCAAAATTGTATCAATAATCCCATGGCAAAAAAATTCTTCATCATAAGGATCATCACAATCAGTCTCTAAAATTGTCATATAAGTTTCAACCACTTCACTCTTCAATATATGAATATATACTAAAATCTTATCTGTCCAAAATACATGATTAATCCAGGTACTGACATTCAGATCCTTTCAAAAAAGGTGAATGGGATTTGAATGCAATGAAGACCTTGAGCTTTTCTCTCTACAATCAATCTGCTACAGAAAGCCTTTGTGAGAGTTTCAAATAGTACCATTATACATTGCAAATGCCAAGTTTCAGTTTCACAGGTTAACCCTGTCACACATAGGTGTGCTTTCGTGACTGTGTCTCCCAACACATGCACCATGATGAACCTTATTGTATTACAAGGAGGATTTCCAAAATGGTTTGACAACTTAAGGTGTCCAGGGGCTTTTGGAGCACAGGCTTTCATAGAAATCATGACCCTCTAAATGAGATATTCAGATCTGACATAGCAAATTCGAAACTTAAAAGCATAAAACACTGCTATTGAAGCAAAGGAGCTGCACTTTTATCTTGTACAGGGTCTGAAATCAGAGACAAAGGTATGCCACTAGGCACAGGTAAGACTTTGCCTGTACAACAGATGGAAATGCTTTCAGACTCCCTTGCAAATGGCGAAATTCGTACTTTGGTCCAAGAGAGTGCCTGGAGAATGCAGTTTATGCCCTTTAATTATCTGAGGAGTAGTTCAGAAGAAGCTGAGGTTTTGACAAAGTTGGACAAAAATGCTTGATACTCACATAATGAGGAATATTTTCAAGTGTTTTAGCTTCAATTCCATGATTTATGCTATTTTGTATCTCTTCAGTCAAAGGGCTGAAGAATTATTCTGCCAATTATAAGTGATTATTGGAGTTTTCTGCCTGCCTCTTGTCATGGTTAACACTGGCCCAACCCCAGGCACCCACGAAAGTGGCTCGCTCACTCTACCCTGCTACAGCTGGGCAGAAGAGAAGGAAAAAAATTACCAAACGGGTATGAGTTGAGATAAGGATTGAGAGAAAACACTCCAAGGGCAAAATGGCTCATCTTAAAGTTATAAAGTGCATTGATTACTAACACATTCAGAGGACAATAATGAGAAGTAAAATAAACCCTTAAAACAGCTTTTCCCCCCCAGCCCCTCCCTCCTTCCCACTGACAAGACAGGGAGATCGGGCGTGGGGGTTTGGTCAGTTCATCACCTGAGGTTTTCTTCTGCTGCTCTGGGAGATGAGCCCTGTGAGACCGTGGGGTCCTCCCATAGGAGACAGTACTCTGTTAACTTCCCGCATGGCTCCAAATCTCACAAGCAGCACTCCTCTCAAAACTTTAGCAGTGTGAGTCCCTCCCACAGGTGAACAGCTCTCCCAAAACTGCTGTGATGTGGGTCACTCTTCCACGGGGTGCAGTCCTCCAAGGACAGGCTGCTCCAGCCTGGGAGCAGGGGCCTTCTCTCCATGAGTCTCCTACAGAGTCACAGCCTACTCCAGGCATCCACCTGTTCCAGCATGGGGCTCCTCCATGGGCTGTGGGTGGATCTCTGCATCCCCCATGGATCCTCATGGGCTGCAGGGGCACAGCTGCTGCACTGTGGGCTGCACCACAGGCTGCAGGGGAATCTCAGCTCCAGTGGCTGGAGCACCTCCTGCCCCTCCTTCTCCATTGACCTTGGTATCTCCATGTAGTTTCACTTTCCTGTTCTCACCTTCTCCTCTTCTCTGGACAGAAAAAAAACCTGCATGACTTTTTTGATTTTCTTCTTAAATCTGTTATCACAGAGATGTTATCAACCTCTCTGGCCCAGCCTTGTCCAGGAGCATGTCCATCCTCAGAGCCATCAGGGACTGGCTCTGCCAGACATGATGGACTCTTCCAGCAGCCTCTCACGGAAGCCACCTATGTGGCCTCCCTGCTACCAAAAACCAGGCTGTGCAAAAACAATATACTCTTTCTTCCACTAGTTTCAGTTAAGTTTTCTGAGTAAGAGATAACGCCTCAGGCTTGTTCCTGAGACAAAAGGGATAAGATATTTAAAATTTATCTTGACCCCTCAGGTATTATAGTAATCCACTCTAATGCATCCTTGAGGGTTCTGATTGCTTCATTTCTTTTGTAACTTAAGATAAATGATACTATATTACCTAATGAAAGTAATTCTATCTAACTTCTTCTCTGTTACCAAAAGTCAAAGAACACCAGACAAAGTCAAAGATGGTAAAAAGACAGAAATAGACATTTTCCATGCACAGGTTTGCATTCTCTTTGGAGACTGGATAATCTTCCCATGGTTCTTCTCTACAACCTTATAATAATTAATTAATGTACCCAAAAAGTCTTCTACACTTGGTGCTTGAGAAATAATGAAAAATCAAAAGGAGAGAAGCAAAACAAATATGTAGCATGGGTAATGATCTAACCCTATTAATTCCCTCTTGAGATTTTTACATTTGGAAAGAAGTAGCTTAGAGCAGTCATGTGACAACTATTAAAAAATACAAAAGACAAACAAACTGAAAAAAAAAACCCAGAAAGAAACCTCAAATCCAAATGATGAAGAAATTTGGAGTGGTAGGAGCAGGAATTAAGACATAGTCATTATCTTTTCATCACTGAACCCTTGACTGTGCCATGTAGGCTTGATAAAGAATTGCCATTTAAGAGTATATTTGAAACAGAAAAAAGGGCAAAATTTCAATGTCAAATATATATGCAAATTAATAAGTATTGGTGACTTGAGAGGAATGTGCTATTGTTTTGTGAAAAATATGAGTAAAAGAGAATTGTTCTACCAAGGTCATGGAGTTAGTAAGGGACTGAAACAGATGAGACTTCAGCATGAATTTTCATGCTGAGTGTGAATGTTAATTATGACAGAAGTCCTAGGATTCAAGATGGAATTGTTTTTCAAAAGGATAGTGTCATCAGTGACTGCACAAAGATTTCTCTTTGTTCACATTCTGCACTGGAAATGGTAGGAAAGACCGATGCTTGGACATGGACCAGCGTTTCTAAAACTGGGAGAAGCTCCAGGGTCTCCCAAATCAGTGTTGATGCAGAAGCATTTTGAGGTCTTACCTCTAGAGACACTTGGGATGCAGATGCAAGTGACTGCAAGCAACATTACAGAAAATCTTCCTTCACTTACATGATGTGAAGTGTGGCTGCTGGTGTTTGTCACAGACCACAGAAAAATCCTTTAACTTATCTGCTCCAATATATTTTTCAACTTTTTCCTTGGTTAAGCATTTAGACTAAAATGTTCATAGTATAAGCTCTAACATGTTCTCATGCATGTGTGCACACACGCGTCAAATATTACCTAGGTTTCAATTAATTTTTATTTTGTGAACAGGGAATGAAATAACGTTTGTACACAGGGGACAGTTTTATTTGCTTTGCAGGCACCGGCATCTCAGTGACACATAGGAGACTTTTCACAACACTGTGATGGTACTGAACTAGCAGGGCTACCACATATGGTCAGTGAAAATGTGGATTCAAGGAAGGATTTATAGATTCAATTGACCTGGAATTCATTGTGTCTAGATTATAAATTATGTTAGTGCTGGAGTAATGGTAATCTATCAGGTGTTCAATGTCATCATGGACATTCCAGAAAAAATGAAAGGAAAACAGAAAGTATATGAATTCCCAGAGGAAGAACAATAATGCTATGGAAAACTGGTGCTGTGAGCACATGAATGTACCCATGTGACTCACTCCCAGCCAGTTGGTTTTCTGTGTACCAATGCCACTGCACATGTGAATGCAGCACACATGCTGGCATGTTTGTGACAGCCTCTCCACCAAAGTGATGTGCTGCAGAAAGCACTGTGTCTGCATGACAACTGAAAAATAGTCTGTGGTTCATGGTGTTATCACTGGCAGGGAAAAACACACTGGTTTGGGAAAGCATCAAAATTCTTTGCCAGTAAGGCCAGAAAAAAATCAGTTAAAAAGTGGTTCTAATACTCCTTTCCCTTTATTTTGGGTTAGAGGGCAGCAGGTACATTCCATGAAGGGCAGGAAGAGCTTAAATATACATATTTTTAGAGCCTTGTGGAATTATGAGCCTTCTTAGTAGACTGTTGATTGGAATCAAATGCTTTTGGAAAAAAAAGAAGCTGGGGTAGCCCATATTTCATTCATGAATGGATGCAGCTTACTCCAGAGTCTGAGAGATTCAGATAAACACTAAGAAATCTACTTGTTTAGTCTGGCAGGCTGCTGTCTCATTATCGTATTTCTGCTAGAGTTCCAAAAGGGCAGGTTCCTCTCTCACAATTGAAAAAAACCTGCCCTTGCAGAACAAAGATTTAGCAACTATAACAGGATAACTTTTCAGTCTTGGAAGGGAATGATGCTTGGGGAGGGGGGCGGGGCATGGAAAATGAGGGTCTGGAGAGGGGGGAGGAAGCAACCTGTTTGCAATGCATCATGTCTATTTTATTACTATGTAACAGTGGGTGAACTGTACTCTAGCATAGCAGATGGGAATTATCCAAAATGCCTTTGTGGTGGGGTGAAGACCAGACAAAAGTAACACGTAAGTCAGTGAGACCTTGTATGTGTCTGCCCATTTCTTGGGGACCATCCACATGCAGAAGGATGCAGAATTGTGCCCCTATAGAGAAAAAACTTCCTGCATCCCTGTCCTGGTTTAGGGCAAATTTGGGAAGAAACCTCTGAATGGGGTCTCTCTAGAAAGGAAATTCAAGCGGGCCCTCACCCAATGGGTTCAGGAAAAGATTTCCTTGGAGAAAAGTGAAAAACCTGTTCATTTAACAAGCAAAGTATTCACAAGCTAAAATTTGAATAATATTAAACAATAAGACCTCTTGCTGTTCTGAAGAGATGGCAAATTCAGAAAGTCCTTGTTGTGGGTGGGTAGCTTGGCTCAGTCTCTTATCAGTCCCTCTGGCACTGAGAATGCAGCATCCCAGGCCCTGGTGGGCCACAGGTGTGAGCTCCTGCTGTTTTTCTGGGTTTTCAGTCCAGAGGTTTGAACGGTTCCAAGAAAAAGAAAAACCACAGTCCTAGGAACTTCTCTGGCTCAGCTAGCTGAAAACTAACTAAAAAGCAAAGGTGATCTCTCTCCCGCATGTCCATGCTGCAGACAACAACTGTCTGTGTGAAGGATGTGGGGCAGTGAGTGCAGTCTGATAAAAAACTCCGCTCTTCTTTTCCCTCCCTTCACTCTCAGAACCTGTCTTAAAGGTGCAGAACTTAATATCCAGCATTAACAGAACAGACGATTGGGTGGTACAAGCATCACAAAGTCACCCCAGGATGGTCCTGAATATGTGGGATGGACTCAGGCACCTGAGACCATGGCAGGGAGGAGAGGGTGGGGCACCAGCCTGGACTGGGGTGACTGTGAAGTCAGTGAACATCATGGAATAGAGGTGTAAAGATCTAGACTGAAATTTCTATCTCCCTAGTGCAACACTCTCACTTAAAAAATTTGCAAATTTTCAGTTAGCAGGTTGTGTGGCTCAGTCCTTTCAGTGATCTCAGGGATCTCAGCTCTAATTTCTGTTGTGAAATTCCATCTGAAAAGTCATGGTGTGGTATTAGTGCTGAAAAGATGTATTTTTGTTCTGGAGACTGCAAAACAGTGGGAGAATCTTAAAAAGTAATTGGAAACTGATCTCATTTGAAAGGAGTATAGTTCTGACAGAAAAGCAAAATCTGCCATTGAAAGAGGATATTTCAATAAAGAAGGGTTCATTTTGCCAATCTGAAGTTTACCTACCTCATTCTTGGAAGCTTGCCCATAACTTCAGAAAACTCAGATTATTGGGGGTCAAAAAACACAATTGGTCAGTTACTGGGAGTCACAGATGGGAAGCAAGTATCTAATGTGCCATTTAGTTTTTATGGTTGTGTATAAGTCTACACACAAACCATCTTGATTTTTTGACCAAATAAATGATGAATCTTTTATACTTACATTTAACTGCAGAACATTTAATCTTCCTGAATATTTCTCATTTCCTCTTTAAAATACTTATGGTTTTAACAAATGTTTGTAGATTATCTTAAAAACACATCATTTATCAAAGCAACTAAGACAGATATTTTGCTAAAAAGATATGTAGAGGGATTACATTTATAATTAGGTGGAGATGACCTCTGAGAGGAAACAAGAACACTATATAGTGCTGAATGGAGAAGATTTACTCATTATTTTATGAATACTGAGCTGAAGACCAAATCAAATGATATCTTAGTGGCTAAAAATGAGTGAGTTTCATAGAAGTATGGCAAAATCCTCTGTGAAATTTAACAGAAGACATGGAAGAAATTAGCTCAGCTGGTAAAACACTTTTTATGAATGTTTAATGTGCAGATATAAAATAGCTGGCATCTGTTTTCCCGCAGTTTGAAATTGCAATGCTTATCTCAGATCTATTTCTAAATATAGAAAAACTCCCACATCATATATCTAAGGAAAATTAGTATGAGAATTATTCATTTTTATTGAAAGGCCAAGAAATTTGAAGTTAAAATTTCTAACTTCTGCAGTTAAGAAAGGAAGATATGCAGCAGTAAATTTCACTCTCAAAACATTTCTGTGTGGAAACTGTCTACCCCTGCAGGCATTATGTAGCTTAAAAAAAACTTAGAAAGAAACACAAATTGACCTTTGTAATCAGATATCAAAGCTTGCTTTACAAAATATTAATTCAGTAATGTGGACAAAGTTGTTATGCCTCACTCTGAGCTGATAACACTGCAAATGCCTGAGCAGCAGACCAGCTGCATTTTTGCATGCCATTGGTGTTTCAGAAGAGCCCTGTGGGTAGTAGGCATTTTTCAATCATTTTCCCAGCTAGATTCTTGTAAAAAAATTATTTTTAACAGCATACTGTAAACAGGTCTCTTACAGTGAGTTATTGTATTTTAAACATGGTAATGCATACTGTGAGGCCTTGTGCAAAATTAAGTCTCATCATTAGCACTATCCTAATTTCTCTGGTGTAAAAATAACAGTAGGTGCTCTTGGAAATGTTTGGTGAGCTCAACAGGAGGCCTGGCTAAATTCGGTATAGAGCTATCATTCTGCTCTTCAGCTGCCATTTATTTAATTGCACCTCAGGCTTCCTGGAACCAGCACAGTGTTCCTTCAGGTACAACTCCTGGGAGCGTGGTACAGCAAATATACCTGGGACCTGTCACATACTCATTTGCTGTACATGTTCATAATGTGCCTGCTGAACTCCCCCTCAGAGCACTTGAACTCTGCTGAGATGTAGCACTGACATATTTAGACAGAAGTTATGACGAAAGGGAGAGTGGTGGCAAACAGTATGTTCTGCCCACATGTACACTGCTGAGGTTACAGAGACTTTGTATTGTGCTGCTTTCTATTCCAGTACAAATAACATCTGATTACAACTGGAATATTTGCTGTTTTCCTAGTAAAGAGGATGATACTTTCACCTGCACTCACCTGTGTGAGTCAAAACCCACCCTTGTCACATTGTAAACTGAAAATAATGGTATGGAATGAATCCTCCTGCTATCATTCAAAGCCATAAAACACAAGGCATCACACTTTCTACAGATAAAATTTCTCAAGGACAGTTTACAGGGAAATCCATTTGCATTTCACAGGTCAATGGGCGTCAGAAATGTCTCAACTTTAAATAAAATAATTGAAATGAAACCGTGATTGTACATTCAGGATGTAGTAGAAGACCTTGATGACAGCTTTATAGGGCCAGATTTCTTGAACCCTTGGGAGGGTTTTATATTTTTTCTTTACAAATAGCTATAACTGTGACATGGTGGACTTGAAGAGAGATGTCTTATAGTTCAAATACACTAGTCTGTAAGGCCTGTTCTTTAGTTCTTGGGGCTTAGAGCAAACTTAATCTCTGTTTCAGTTCCCCATCTGTGAAATGGAGATGAAATGTTCCTTATAATTTTTTATCCACTTGGTTTTTGTGACCTTTGAAGAGTAGTAAATTTTTACTGTTTTAATAAGTGTTTTGCTTTGTGAATAATCAACATGCTGTACAATGCAACCTTGAAATTGAACGAGATTCTTGCAGCTCAGGAGGTCCTTATGAAGTGAGAAAATTTACTTACAACTGTGGTTCACCACAAGAGTTTTTCTTGAAAACTTAAATAAAAAGCATAACTGTAATACAAGATATCTATAGAGTTTTACTGCCTTATACATCAATACAGGTCAATACACCACAAATTTTTTATTACTGCAGTTCAACTTGGTTTCCATCACCATATGATCCTCTTCACATATAGCTTGACCAACATAAAACAACTTATTTATAGCCTTCCTTCTTGAGTAAATTCTTTTCTTCTTATTGTAGATGGTACATAAAATCCTGTTCAGCACAAGTGGATAAAAAAATTTTAAAAATATTGTTACTACAAATTCCTGGATTAGAAGAGAAAATATTATAAGCCTACTTTATTCTTTTGAACTTCCCTTCTTTCTTTATTACAGGTGTATTATTTTCCTGACTTAATTATTTCCATTAAGTTAAAAAGGAAAGACTTGTCCCTTATATAATAAATAAATATTTATTATATAAGGGACAAGTCTTTCCTTTTTAACTTAAGCTCCCTAGTCAATCTAAATGGTTTTAGATTTCCTTGTATGAATTGCAGGACTAAAGTTTGCCAGTGGTTAACTGGCATATAAATTTTGGGAAATAGAATATGTGTTCCTAATTTTGTCTTCTCTTTGATAGAGTTCAAGACTTAAAAATTATTTTGCCATGCTCAAATGGATTGTTTGAATAATAAGACATTAAAGGCTATGAGATAAATGTGATTAAAAACCAGGACCTATTTTGTAAGAAAGCTATCTTATTTCATGAAAAGACATTGCAATGTGAATCTCTAATGCAACCAGCATAAAGTTCTAGTATACTGACACAGAATAAACTGATTGTATGGAAGAAAAATGGGACTGTTTCAGAAGCTGGATATTTAAGACTCCTGCTGTCTAAATGCAGAATAATGTAAAGAAAGTTATGGACTGGCATTGCACATTACCTTAGTATTATGGGAGAAATAAAAAAAAACCTAAAAAAGAGAGAATTGGTCTTATTAATGATGAGCCTATAATTGGTGATATAAATTTCAGAATAAAAAAAAAAAATCAGTGAGAACATATGGTTGCTTCCCTACAAATGAGACAGTGGGAGTAATCATTAAGCAGCTAAATGTATCAGCATTGGGGTGTTCTAGGTTTCCTATTTGGTGTGCTAAGATATATCCCATTCAAAAATAAACATTATGTTGAAAAAAAATATAAAGGCCTGTAATTTTTAAGTATAAAGCAAAACCACTTATCAAAATTAACAGGTAAATAGAACATTTATGCTGTGATTTTCCATTTTTTTTCAGCACAGACCTTGGTGGGGGACTCCTTTACATTTTAAGGTGTTGTCTGTCTCAGTAAAAAAGGAAGGTTATGAACTTTCTGTCTGTGCTGGACTCACCTGCTGTTGCAATTCTTACAGGGCTGAAATATTTTACTCACCTCAGTGCTGTTTTCTGAAAGCATTAAAATTAATGCAGAAATTTCTCTCAATGAAACCTTTCAGCCAGGAGATTAGTTGACAGCACTGCATTTATTGTTTCTTCATATAAATGTTCTAATTTAATAACTTAGAGACTTACTGTTTTCAGTATCCCAAATGAACATATTGCACATAACAATTTTTCATATGTTCTTGAATCAGCAGACTGCCTGTTAATTGCCTGCAACACTCCCAAATTGGCCATTAGGAGAAAGAACCTCTGCAGTATCTTAATTTTCTGCCTTCCCTGTTCTCCATGCTACCAACCCTCAGCTGAGAAATGAAGTGTCAGAATGTTTTAATTTTGTGGCACCTTTCAGTTCTCCAACTGGCAGGCCAGACATCAACACATTACATGCCTTGAAGATACTGTTTCAAATATTTCTTCCTTGATTTGTCTATAAAAAAATGCAGTACCTTGTTAGACACTTAACAGTATTTGTCATGTAACCACACCATTGGAATTTTCCAAGAAACATTCCCAATATGTTAAGGTATTGCCTTGGCTTTGGTATTAATAATACAATTTATAATTACATCTGTGCTAATTGAGGATACTGTGCATCAATACAAATGTGATACCTGCTAGAAGTAGATTTTCAGGGCTTTTACAAGATTCACATAACCACTTCCTGTCTGCACATTCCTTCTGCCTTCATTAGCGTATCTGGGGCCATGCTATAAACTTTGTGTCACAGCTATAGCGTTTTAGTCACTTTAGGGACAATAACCGTTAGTGTCCCGTTACCACTTTTCTCAACTTTACAGTAATTTTTCCAGAAGAATGCATCTTGGCTGAGGTGGCCTGATTTCAGTGCATGCCTCCAATACAGACAGGGTTACTTACTGTTAGGGTCTGTTTGTAAAAGAGAACAACCAGCAAAACATCCCTTTTATTACAGAGAGTATTGTTTCCTCACCATCACGAGGGATGAGCAACGGCTTCCTCTCACCCTACAAATGAACTACTTTAATTCAGAAAGAGTTTTGTAGTTGACATAGCCTTTCCCAATACAGCTACATTTCTATGATGTCTGACCCTTCCCCAGACAAAATAAAAAGGTGTATCTATAAAAAGGAGGCAGGACGTGTTGGATTTTTTCCTAAATGGCTTAATTAACACCTTTTTCCTGCTGAAAGACAATTTTATAATTTTAGTGGAAGTAAAATGGCATTTAATGCATTCAGGCAATTTTATGCTCAGCAGCCTGACACTGCAATACAGAAAGTGGCGACTGAGTCTCTGAATCTGGAGCCAGCCACATGGAGCCTGTTTGTAATTGTATGCCTAATTGATAGTCACATGAGTCACACAGTTTGGCCTTCATGTGCATAGTCTCTAGTATAAGGCAGACATGCTTTCTAGTAACAAAGTGCTGGTTTATTTCTAATTTCATTTTTTCAAGGGATCCAACATTAAAGTGCAAATATCAGTAAATTCCCAAGAAGGTTTCTCTAAACCATAATATATAAATTTGGTGGTGTTATGCATTCACAAAAACACAGTTGCACCTTTTTTGAGTGTGTCATGTTTGATCCTTGGAAATTTCCTTGCTAGCAGTGGATGTCCCCATGGCTGAAAAGCAGACAAATGCAAGTATTTACCCTCCTGTAGTTGTATATTGATAGTCCTTGGGACTCAAACTTTTCCATGTATTTGCAGTAACTTCCATATTAGTCACACCCAGACATTTCAAGAAACCTGTGGTCACCAAGGAACAAAATGATTGTCACTCAAGTGCCTTTGTTAGTTTACAGCAGAAGTAGGATGTAACTGTACTGTCCCTATGTACTAGAACACCTCCCTGGTGAACATTGTTAGTAGAACATAAAGAACTTTCCATTAAAGATTGTTCAATATTTGCTTTAAAAGATCTCAGTTGCTGTTTTGGTTAGAACATTCACATATTGGGTCACTGCTACAGCCTTCAACTCTATTAGCTCAGACACTTCTGTATTCTGTAAGAATAGGGTAAATTAACTAGTTTTGTTTGAGAATAAAAAAGTGTTTGATCTATTTAAGTACTATTTTTGTGGGCTTCCTTGTTTTAAGGTAAGACTTTGAAGTCCCTTAGGGGTTTGAATGCCCTCACAGCTCTAGGGAGCATGTCAAAGTGTTTTATCCCTCTCGCAGTGAAAAGCCTTGATTGTGTTACATTTATATAGAATTTTCTGTGTTTCACTTTATCTCTCTGCCTCTGTCCTGTGACAGGAAAAGTAAGAAGTCTGGTTCCAGTCAGCTTTCCTCCCCCATCAGGTATTTTTATAGGTATAAAAATAATTTATAGAACTAAACATATATATAATATTCAACATATATTTATATGTGGTAGGGAGTTTTGATAAGTTTTTGTTAAGTTATTGTTATTTTTAGGTTATTGTTAATGGTTTGTTCCTGTTACCCTCCTGAAGGTTTGGTTTACCCCAAGCCTTCCTCTCCCCTCTCCCAGTTGTCCATCACTCCCCAGACACACCTGCTACCTCATTTACATGATGTCAATCTTCCCTAGCCACTTCCCCTTGTTCCAGAGAAATCCCTGTTAATCATAAACCTTGCCTGGGAAATCCCCTTTTCCATGATATCCTGTTGGTGCACCTGACCCTTTCCACTCCCCTTGCCTTCTTCATTGGCTGTCAGACCGTGGGTCCCTCCTCACTCCCCTCCCTGTTGTGCCCCTTTTTGGTTGGAAAAATGTAGCCTCCTCTTGTACCTCCCCTGGTTAAAAGAGAATGTAAGGGTGGGTTTTTCGGTTTTGGCTACGGCGCCCTTTGGGGTAATAAGGAAGCCTTGAGAAGCATGTGGAAAACCCTTTCTCAGTCCTTTGCTCTGATTCTAGACACTGCCACATCTGAGAGCTGTAGAGAGCAGGCAACCCTGCTCAGCACCACTATCCAAGCTCAAGAAACACCGAGCATGGAGGCGGCCACTCCAGGCGCCAGGGCCGGAGTGTGCGAGCTAGCCTGGCAATCCGGCTCATAGTGTCATTTATATGTTAAATATGTATCCATATCCTCCCTGAGCTTTCTCCTCTCCAGACTGCACAATCCCTGCTCTCTCAACCTCACTGCACAAGAGAGATGCTCCAATTCCTTTATCATCTTTGTGGTCCTGCACCAGGCTTGCTTCAGTATGTGCACATTTTTCTTGTTCTGGAGAGCCCAGAAAGGGAACCAGCAACCCAGGTATGTCTGGCAATATGCTTTATAGTGCAGACCAGGACCTCTCTCAGACAGCACCTTTCAAAGACAGTTGAGAGTGACCATGCAATGACATCAGACATCTCCCTCAACATTCCTGGGTGTAATCCAGACCTGTGTAAGTCTGATTTGTTTAAACATTTCCTAATGTAAGTATCCTCCTCTACTAAGAGTAAGCATACCTGGTTATAGACTTTCTCTGTGGCGTCAGGGGTCTGGGGTTTCCAGAGACTGACCCTAGCAGTTAATACTGAAGGAAAGAAGGCATTGAGTACTTCAGCCTACACTGTATTTTTGTCACTAGCTTCTCTGCCCTGTTCAGCAGCAGGTCCACTTTTCCCTAGCCTTCTTTTTGCTGCTGGTGTACCTGTAGGAGATTTTCTTTTTGTCCTTCTTGTCTCTTGTGAGATTGAATTCCATGTGGGTTTTAGTTTCCCTAAACTCATCCCTCCAAGCTCCCATAGTATCTCTATATTCCTCCTAGCTTATGTACCTTCACTTTCATCTCTTGAACACTTTGGGGTTTTGTCTGAATTTAGTCAGTCCTCAGCCATCCATGCAGGTCTCTTTCCATCTTTGCTTGACTTCTTATCTGTTGGTATGGGTCTTTCTGGAGCTTCACTATCAGCAAGCTCTTGTGGACCTCCTTTCTCTTCATGACCATATTCCACAGGATTCTTCCAAA
>OU383776.1:44682034-44792572 GCA_910950805.1 Acrocephalus scirpaceus scirpaceus
TATGTCTCTTTGGTACCAGTTTATTGACTACACGGTTCATTGTTTTAGACAGACAATATAAGAGCAAGAATGAGCTTTGGAAGTCAGGCTGTCTTAATGCTTTACACAGTTAACAAACACTATGCTAATTTTTCATTAATAGCTTTCCTGTTCTCTTGTCTACACTGACCATAACCATATTTACAGCCTTTCTGGAACTCAATTTCCTGTTTCTCCTGTTTTACAGCAGTTTCTGCCTGAAAAAAAGATGTGTGTGAATGTGGGGAAGGACTTTGTTGGACCAGGAAGCTGTGTTAGAACAGAATAGTGACAAAATCTTTCTCTTAAACATCATACAGAACCAAAGATAAAGCTGAGTTGGAAGAGACTCACAAGGATCATTGAGCCAAACTCCTGGCCCTGCACAGGACAGCTCCAAGAACCACACCATGTGCCTGAGAGCGTTGTCCAAGTGCTTTTCAAGCTCTGTCAGGGTTGGTGCTGTGAGCACTTCCCTGGGAAGCCTGTTTCAGTGTCCAGCCACCCTTTTCCTGATATTTAACCTAGATATCTCTTGACACAACTTCAGGCCATTTCCTTAAGTCCTGTCACTGTCACTACAGAGGAGAGATCAGTGTCTGCTGCTCCTCTTCCCCTCACAGGGAGGTTTTAACTGCAGTGAGGCTTCTCCTCAGTCTCCTCTCCTCCAGGCTGAGCAGACCAAGTGACCTCAGTCACTCCTCCTGTGGGTTCCCCTCATGGCCCTTCACCTTCTTCATTATCCTCCTTTGGACTCTTCCTTATATTGTGCCACCCAAAACTGCCCCCAGCACTCGAGGTGAGGTCACCCCAGTGCAGAGCAGAGTGGGAAAATCCCCTCCCTTGACCTAACCTAACAGAAGACAAAGGTTTAGAAAGCCTTAGAACAAAGGATTACAAGAGCAAAAGAAAGACAAAATTACTCTGTCTCACTTTTTCATATGTAGCTTATGTTTTTAACATTAATTTAACCAAGCACAAGTTCTAAAGGACCATAACTATATTTTGCTTCTGATGCCTAATCAGAATATTGGTATGATTTCAGTGGCTGATCTGACATCTCCTTATTTAAACAAAAGTTATGTTTTCTAAATCCTTTTTGAAGTTAAATTCTATGTTTCTTTTTTCATTTTCTTTGAAATCACTCAACAGGAATACTATTTCTGAAGGTATGCATTTTTGCAAGTGAATTAAGGTATGTGTAAGAAATGTAAGAAGGTATTGAAGGTATTCAGAAATTTATTCTTGGAATTTCTAGGATATAAACACTTCCCAGATGATTTTCTTCACTGATTTATTAAGAATTCATGGAAACTTTTTCACATTTACTTCCCACACTTTCACATCTTGATATTTTGCTCTGCCTATATCTTTTACAGATGTATCAGTGGGACTCTGCATGGAATTTCAAAATGCTATATTCAGACATTTCATTAAATATAGATTATTCATATATTGCAGCTTAAGGAAATAACATATACTCATTAGAAGGGTTTAGCAAATCCAGTTAAATAAAAAATACAAAAATACTTAGTGGATCAATGTTATGCGGCTTGTAACATATATATCTGTCATACATATCTTTCAGCTTCCCAGAAATGGTCTTGCTATTACAGATGACAAAACTATTGAATTAAAAAAAAAATTGTACTCTTTGCATGCAATTTTTATTGAGCAGACTCACCATAATTTGTGGCCTCATTCTCCAGCTACTCTGACTGTGCCTCTCAGTGCCTTGGGAAGAACTAATGTAGAATCTATATCCAGACTGTGCATCCTTTGATCTGCTAAGCTTTTAGCCCTCCCTTCTCCTAGCAACAGGATTTTGAAGGTTCTGTGCAAAATAAAATGCAATAAAATATATTAAATTGAGGTATCCTATATTTTTTCACTTCTCTACCTTTTAATTTTTGTAGAATTTTTTCCAAGTTGCTATCAGGGAATGACATGTTTTCTTGGACCAGAGACAATGTGTAAGATTGTTTTAGTTGTTAAAATTAGGCTAAATACAAGCAAACATACAAGAGGTAGACTCAGACATTTATAGCAAAGAAAGTTTTATTTATTTATTTTCTTGTTTGCTTGCTTTTTCACATGTTTAAATATTTTGCACATACATCTGTAGGCTGCTGGGAAATGATAAAATAAGTAGGATACATGGGCGGGCAAAACCATGCTATCACAGAGCTGATATGCAAGTCTGGTTTGTGTTACCACACTATTGCTGTAGTGCTGTGCACAGCTGAGAATTCTAGGGACTTGTCAAGAGGGCTGAAGACTTTCCAAACCTCAAGTGCAGGCCCTGCTCTATATGCCTCACATCCCAGCGTCTTTCACAGAGAGAGAGAGGTGCTGAATGAAGTGTTGGATGATCCTAAGGATTCTCTTAGTAAAGTCCTATAAATTATGAGGAAATTAAAAGGCCTCAGGATGCAATTTTATTTTTAATATTTTTAAAAATTTATTCTTCTTTGCTTCTTCAAAAATCATCAAGTGTCCTACCAAGAGAGCAACACGGAAGGACAATTGTTTACCACTACAATGGGGAGATAAGACCTGTTAGTTTGCTCACTCCTTTATTGTTGCACAAATAAACCACTTCAAATATAGCAGAAAATAAGCAAGCTTCTTGAAGGATTCAAAAAGAAGAACAGAGTGCTGAGATTTGGTTTTTTTTCCTTTTCCCCCTTTTAAAAAAAATATCATTACTTTTAAGTGTGTGTGACTTTTAGTCTACACTACGGTTCTGAATACATGGTTTCTGGCAGAATAAGGTGTGAAAATAAGGACCACATTTACAAGGGGCTAAAATTAAATCTCTTAATAATAGCTTTGTGTTGAATTTTAAAGGCAGGCATGCTGCCAACAGTAAGTAGACAACTTGTGCAACTCATATTTCAGGGATGCCACAGTCCCCACATGCAACTTGTTCACAGCAGCAGATGTTGGAAAGTGAGACACCTCAACAAGCACAACTTGTTTTCTCCACACATATTACTTTGGAAATCCAGGCTGCACTTTGTGCTCATCTGGGTTCAGTGGTTTTCAACAACTCCATTACTCTGACATAAGTGACAGGGACACTTTGTTCTGCTGATTTACTGGTTTTCGTTTTGTGTAAGTACACAGATGAAGCTTTCATATCATTTATGTTCTTTAATTGTAAAAAAGGGCTTGTGATGAAATGTGAGAGGCAACAAGCCTCCTCATGTCACCACAGAGTAG
The DNA here is from genome assembly GCA_910950805.1 of Acrocephalus scirpaceus scirpaceus. Lineage (NCBI taxonomy): Eukaryota > Metazoa > Chordata > Aves > Passeriformes > Sylviidae > Acrocephalus > Acrocephalus scirpaceus. The sequence goes on from OU383776.1 coordinate 44,685,278, forward strand.
CTAAGGTCATTCAGATGACAGCAAAGATTGCTTACAACATACAAAATCAACAATCCTTTTGGAAGGACTCCAAAATACAAATATTCACATGAAAATGCTGTTCATTGTATGTTTTCTTAACAAACAAGGACACTTTTTCAAGCTCATTTTAGTGGTTTTCAGTTGGAGAGATAAATATGGATAAGAAGTGGTTTTCAGTGGTTTTCAGTTGGAGAGATAAATATTCTTAAAATCTGATAATTTTTAGATCCATTAATACATTGACTATCCCCCTTCCCTCTCACAAAAAAAAAAAAAAAAAAAAAAAAAAAAGTGGAAAAACCTCAAGACCCAAAGGTAAGTTAACTACAGTATTTCCTTGAGGGAGAGGACAGAAGAGAGGAGAATATTAAAGCATTACTATGGCTCTGTTGCTAAATATTTCAGGGTGTATTTTGCTTTGGTTAGATTGGCCTGGTTTCCTGAATTTTTTGCATCATCCAGAAAGCCTGTTTTGATGGCACTTTTCTAGGACCATAATGCAAGGAAATAAGCATAAGAGCTGCTTTGTGCTTTCTGAGCTTACGAGTACCGTGCAATGAGATCTTTCTTTCTCAAGGAGTCAAACCTAATTTTCTGAAGGTCATGCCCATGAAATAATTCATCCTTTGTGAGGTAGAGAAACTGGCAGACAATTGTATTTAAAAGGCTTATTTAGTTTCTTTCTCATTAAACTGAAGTGGTGATTTTTTAACAGTCAGAATAACCTCACCTTACGTTAGTAATGGATAATATAGGCCCCTGGAGTGGAGGTATAAATATATGTATAAATATATATAAAGCACCCATGTGCTTAAGCATGTGTACATGCATATGCATAAACACACACATATAGGCCCAAAAATAAGTGGGAAAGAGAAATGTAATTTGAAGAAGGAAGTTTATAAACAAGCATGTCAAGGTATTTCAAAGTTCGTGAAGGTGCTGTCAGTTGGAGACCATGCTGTTATTTTTCCATATGTGATTTACTGGGGATTAGAAAAATAATCCTGTAAAAAGGATTAGGTGCTGAACAACTGAAATGAAAAGAGAGGAAGAAATAATCTTGACTGGCCATTTTTATGTAGATGAGATGACAAGCTGCATCCACACCTGTGGTGTCCCACCCTTAGGGGAAAGCAAGCACCCAAGATTCACAGATGCTCAGGGTTGAAATTAATGACAAAATTAAGAGGGTCTGCAAAAACTTGCAAAATTTTGTTAGTAAATAATTCACTCAGTGTGGAAATCAGCATGTTAGTCCCTGATCCTAATATAATCACATAACAGTGGGTTTTGGATCAAGGACTAGGGTGGGAAGTAAGAGAAGCAGAGAGAGAGAGAGAGGAATTAAAGAAGGAGAGAGAAAAAAATAAGAGAGAACAACAGTCCTGGTTCCAGCGTAGTTTACAACTGATGAGCTGTGTCCAGCCTGCACAAAGGTATTTATCCCAGGAAGATGCTGCCTTACCAGTTTACGGTCCCCTTCCCCCACATCTTGTTCTTTCTCACAGCTTGTTATTACCATCAATCTCTTGCTGTTTTTGCCAACAGTACTCAGCTGGCTTGACAGCTGGCTGTTGATGTTTAAGACTTACATATTAGCCCCTTATCTTTTGGGCTTCTATACCACTCTCATGTCTGATCTTCTGCTGGTCCCTGGACAATCGATATCATATTGTCAGTTTGCAGTTTCATATGGCAATTTATGAAGTGGCTGGAGATTTCCCAGAAGGAAACCCTGCATGCTATTAAGTTTGCTGGTCTAGTTTAGCCCACTTCATCCTTTGCCTTAGATTCATCACTGCACTACAGCATGTACCCTGCAGACTTGGGGAATATTCAACAGATAGGGAGGAAAAAATTGAAGCTTTGTTCTTTTCTCACTCTTGACCTCAGTGGGCTCAAGCCCAATTTCCATTTCCTCTAGTGGCAATTTCCCATTTTTCATACATTCTACATGGACTTGTAATGTACCATCCTAATTTCCCTCATTCACTCAGAGAAATTATCTTTTTTCAAGTACCTTTTTCTAGCATATTTTTTCATTTGCTTTGATTGCAAACTAAATTTGCTTTGGGTAGAACAATGTCTTCACAAATAATTGTCTTTGAGGACATCTCAAAACTTTCAGTCTTCTCACTGAAAACTTTACTACTGTCAGCATTTTTCTAAAGCATAAGAAATTTGCAGATAGTATTACCAGCATTCTTATGTGGGATACCTTTAGAAGATATTCCAATCACATATAACTGAACAACTTTACTCAGATGAAGCTTTTACTGAGAGAATTCAAGAACATACCAAGGACTTTTGGCCGCATTTAAGAGGTTACAACTCCCTCATGGACTGGGCAAAAGAAGCAAGAAGATATTGTTTATTATTCGTTAAAAAGTCTTGTCTTCTACACAGTGCTGAGGAACATGATCATTGCAAGAAGGTGCGTAAGCAAGGTGAATATTTATGTATTCTGACTCTGGAAATCAGTGCAGCTGTCTGTATATCAGGTAATAAAATCAGATTTTATAAATACAAGAGATTGTAAGGTTGCTGCAGGAGCTCACCTAGAAGTCAAGTTGAGGATACTTTGCTTTCTAGGAGCATTGTAGTTTTTCAGATCTCTAATTTAATGTTTTTGAATAAGACTTGAACTGATGAAAGGAAAAACCTCCAACACCAATATATTACATGAAAAAAAAATAGTTGTGCAATTGAAACCCACACTGAAATTCCAGCAGTGCAGCACATTGGCTAGGCTTTTCTGCATGGGGGCCTTATCCATACAGGTTCTTACTCAGTGTTTCTCTGTTTTGAAGGCTCTTTGTGTGTTTGAACTTCTCCCAGGATTACTCTGCAGCTACTCTTTATGCTTGTGTATTATCAGTATTTAGGCAGTTGTAATCCCTTAGCACTGGGAAGTCTTAACAGTCAGTTGCACAGCTGCAGGGATCAGAACTTCAGAGGATGTGGGAGATATTTGACAGCTGTCTGGAAGTAGCTGAGTACTTACCTGAGTAATTCCAGCTGAGACTGGACTTACGCGGGTAAGTGGTGAATATGTTGGTTGTGAAAAAAAATCAAGGGATAGGGTGCTCTAATTATACACATTTGGTATTTCTAAGCTCAGACTAGAAAATAATCATTCACTTCTGAAGCCTCTGCCATTTCTTCCATGATGCTTTTCCTGCCCTCTGTACCAGGAAAATAAAAATCTGCTTCATTCTTTTCACTCTTCAAAGTACTCTCTTCACTCTTTAAAGAGAGTACTATTGCTTAGTATGGGGAAAAAATGCTGTCTGGTTGAGAAGATACCACAGCTTTTGCAACTTGACCTGTGTTTTCATTATATCCTGTTAACCCTGGGCATCAAAACAGGGTTAACCCCATTAGTCTCAGAAGATAGTTGACACTGTCACTTGGAACAATGTTTTGCTCTGTTTTGAGGTAAAAGGCTTTAGTGGGCTAGTGTGTAGGTTTAAAACACAAAGACTGCAATAGTTCTTATTGAAACTGTGACTTGTGCCAAGCCAAGACCCTCAGGTTGAAAAGAAAATGTGATCAAGCCTCCTCAGGCATAAACAAGTTATTGAAGAAAATAGTTTGGAGTTGCCTAAAGCATGGTAAGTCAGAGTTAACACAGTAATTCAAGCAAAGACTTTATTTAAAAAAAGGACAGAGTTGATACTGGTAATTTATGCTTGATGGATAAAGAAGTCAGATTTGAGAATTGCATGTGAAAGCTTGAAAGAAAGTTATTTACTTAATTTTTTAAAACTAGAATAATTCCTCCAGACAAACCATTAAATGAAAAGATTTGTAAATATTTACCATGTTCACTGTGTACATGTCAACCTCATGGATATGGTCAGGGATTTTCTTTTATTTATTTATTTATTTATTTATTTATTTATTTATTTATTTATTTATTTTAATCTTTATTTGTTTTATTTATTTTGCTCCCAGTTTGTGCTTCAGGAAGTGAGCAGACTTTTTGTGAGGTGGGCTGCCTGTCAGAGAGGGTGATGATTTTGACTTATGTTTCATGGTTTGTTTTGATACTTTGAGGATATTTTTCCATCTTTCAGGAAAGCAGACATCTCTGAGTAATATACTTCATGTATTGGTACTGTTGAGATTTGAGCATATTACCTAGGTATGTACCTACATGTTTCATTTGAGGAACCTATTACTGACGACAGTCATACCATCAGCAGTAAGTAGGAAAGCTGCTCTTCCACTTGTGATAAAATTACACACCCATTTAAATGATTAAACACATTTCCAGACAAAGACACCAGAAAATACGGTAAGCCATAGGACCCTGTTGGTCATTTTGCTATTGATTTCTTAGGGAAGAATCTCAGACACTTTGCTAATGGTGGTAGCTTAAAGTCTTAGAAAGATTTTGAGGACAGCTCTGATGGTATTGACTTTACTACCTTAGCCTGTCATCTGGGCCTTTAATGAGGTACATCTATTGAAAACAGACCAGGCAGAGGTCACTGTAAAGCCTGCTTTTAAATTGCTCATGTTTGGGCTTTGTTTGACTTTAAAATCCATTTCCATCCACTGTAGAAGTAGTTAGGCTGAAAATATTTCTTCATTTCTAGAAAGTGCTGCTAATTCTTGGAGAATTTAAATCAGGATGTTTACCATCAATATTTTACTGAGAATTTGTATAATTAAAATATGTTTAACAGATAATGAAAATTCTGCAAGAAAGCAGTACTTGTCAAATCAGTCTCTGAGGTCTGCTTTCCATCTCTGAACGGTACTGTGATGTTTTCTGCTACAAACACTGAAAAGTGTGTGTCAGTGCCAACATGCCCACAAGGGAAATGCAGCTCTCCTCTACCTCACTCCACCTTGCAGAGTGAAAGTAGTATCTGATTAAAAAACCCCCATTGATTCCATGTGTGCATGTGTTTTCCACTCACCTGAGAAACAAGAGGAGCTTTTATTTTTTATATCCCTTCCCTTCCCTTCCCTTCCCTTCCCTTCCCTTCCCTTCCCTTCCCTTCCCTTCCCTTCCCTTCCCTTCCCTTCCCTTCCCTTCCCTTCCCTTCCCTTCCCTTCCCTTCCCTTCCCTTCCCTTCCCTTCCCTTCCCTTCCCTTCCCTTCCCTTCCCTTCCCTTCCCTTCCCTTCCCTTCCCTTCCCTTCCCTTCCCTTCCCTTCCCTTTTTCCCCGCCCCCCCCGTGTTAGGACTGTGTCTGCTGTATCTCTTGTCAGTGCAAGTGTCAGGAGAAAGAGCCTTTATTTACTCTATTTTTTTATTATAGCTGCGAATACTGCTCTGCTTTTGTCTTATAACTGCTTTTCTTTCAGGGCCAGCCTCAAAACTCCTACCTTTGTTACTTTGTGTCAGTTTGAAGCGAGAAACTGCTGTCAAATACCCTAGAGTAATGCTGGTACCTGTCATAGATTTCTTATAATAATTTTTTGTGTTTATTAATTTGGTTTTGAATTCATTTTGATATTGAAACTAACATTTAGGAAATATTTTTTAAGGTATCCAATAAACGCTCTGTAAAAGAGTTTTCATAACTTGTCAGATATATCTGTCTGGATAGATATTACAGATGATCTACTTGAAAGAGAAAATAGCTGTAAACTTCTGTTTACTTAGGAAACATTTAAGAATAGCAATAACTTTTCCCTTGCCAGGCTCCAGGGATTATAGTCTGTTAAAACTCAGAATTGAATTAATATCTTTAGGTTGTCCAGCCTGCTTGTAAATAGCCAGATGACATGTATTTGCTTTTTAGGAAGTCTTCAGGGGACCATGTTTGTGGTATTAGGAACAGAACGCATGCCTATGAAGAGACAGCCTGGTCCTGAGAAGTTATTGACTTCAGCTTTACAGAAAGGCAAAAGAAAGGAGAAGATAAATGTTGTTATTTGTTATTGTTACTGTAGGGGCTTGAGGCAAGGGAAGCAAACATTCTCCTGGCATATAAACTCAGTTAACATTCTTCTCTGCGGGTCACATCTACTGTTGAGATTCCTACAAATGACAAGTGCCAGGTGAAACAGAAACCATGGGTTCCTTCCATGCAGTTGTAAACCAGAACTGGAGGGAGAAGGGCAGCTCCCCTGCTACAGGGAGAATTGCTGACAGAATTCACCAATTATGACTTCCTAACCTCAAACACCATGACTTTGGGATACTTGTCAAAGTGCCTTTAAAGGATGGAGCCCAGAGAATAAGTGACGGGAAAAAAAAATATTATCCTGATTGTCCTTTCATTATTTTCAATGATAAGTCTGGAAGTCTAGAGGATTTGAAGCAAAGATTGCTTTCTTCTAGAGTCCTCAGTGTCCAAGAAATTTTGGCTTCTTTTCTGGGAAACAGTCCCATTATGAAGAGAGATGCTGGGAAAGTAAATACATTATCAGTGCTGATATAAAACTCTGATTAAGATTATAGGAATAGCTTAATAAATTACTCTCATTACTAAACCTTCCATTCTGAAGCTTATACATCCTGCTGTTTGTGCTGGATGCTTACTTTTATTTTTTTCTAATGTTGTTTTATAAAGAAGAACACCAACAACTATTTCTGTTATTGATAATTTTCAATTGCTGCAAAGCTCTTTGTGTTTGTTGCTGTGATATTACTACCCACACCTGAGCTTTCCCATACAATTGCATCATTGCTATACAGCACAATCATGTAGAATTTGGAGAAGGAAAAATCACTTTTGAAACAAGCAGAAAAGATAATGTAGAGCAAGCCTGCTGATACCCTGCAGAGTATTTAATTAACAAATTCAATCACTTCTTTGAGAGATAAAGTGATTTGATAGAATTCAGGGAGAAAACACCTCTTTTTCAGGGCAGGGATAGTTCCTCATTGACACTCCCACTGTTTTTTTAAATTAGTATCTCCTGATTCCCACAGAGAAGAGAAAAAAATTATTTTTTTAAATTATGTATTTAGGACCTCAGATTCCACCAACTGATAGGGGACTTTACACAATATTCCTCTCACAGGACTAGGCCTTTGCTGTCAAACTAATAGTTAATACTAAAGGGGTTTAATCAGTGCAGTATGATAAATATATGACGTTTCAAAGTCTTTTTCAACCACAAGCAGGTAAAGGCCATGTTCCCCCAGGAATGTTTTGAAATTTTTGAGAATATGGCCAACCGTGTTGGTGTCAGGATTAAATGCAGACAGTCTGGCTCCAGGTAAGTGGGGTCACACATGGTTAGGGTGTCTGGGCACAGCCATAACCAGGCTGCTCACAGCTGGGTGTTTGACGGTGGACAAAAGACTGATGCTGAAGATGGTGGCAAGCATCAGCAGTTTATTATCCCACAGTACAACTTTTTATACTTTTTCTCTATAACACACACATAACACCTGCTCCTTTTTGCATTATAATTGGCTAACAAACTATATGCATGTGCCTTCTACCCTTTCGTAATTGGTCATAAATTTCTGTGTTTCTTGTTGTAAATGTCAACACGCATCCACATTCCATGCTTCTTCTCCCTCAAAGTTGTTTACCTGTCTGGTTCAAGGACACAACTATAACTCATGAAGGCTGAGGCTGCCTGCAACCCCATTCCTATTCTCCTACAGGTGCCAACAGCTTTTGTGCCCTCAAACTTTCCTTGGGGGCTGCAACTCTTGACATGCTTCCCCTGGGCTGAAGGTAGAGTGGGAACAGCCAAAGCTGCCAAGCATTCAAAGTTCTCAATTAGTGCACTCCTGCACCTTGCTTGGAATGACTTTGCTCCAAACTTTGCATCTTCTGACCTGAGGAGACAACTAGCTCAGTTTAGGGTGGAATTCCCATTCCTGGTGGGGCAGCCTGGGGGTGTGATAATCTACCTTTGTACTAAATGAGCATCAGAGAAGGGAGCTTGCATCATGCTTTTCTTCTAGATCTGGTTTGCAGTGTTTCAGTTAAGTCTGGGCAGGTCCAGGCTTCCACTCAGATGGCCTAGACCACTTCTTCCCATCCAAGCCACAATCCCACACTGTACAATTTGCAGGAAGGTTTCAGGGACTAGAAGTCTGCAGGCAGTGATCAGTGATCAGCCTGCCACAGCCGCTGAGGTCTCTGACACAAAGGTGTGCAGTTCAAAAATAGCCAGAGGTCTACAGCTTCTACCCTGCTGCCTTGTGTATAGGAAAGAGAGAACAAAAACGCAGAGATTTCCAAGCTAATTAAATAGTTAGGTATGAGTATGTCCTGTGCCTGACATGGCATTAGGGCATATTAGGGCACAAAGCCCTCCTACATGTAATTCTGGTTTAAAATGGATTTTGGCTTTACAGGAGTTGTGAAATTTTTGTAGTAATCTAATAAATATGTTCCCTAGACCTTAGGCTTTTTTCTCCAAAAACCCAAACACTTGTAAAATGTTATGTCAAAGTCTTCCTACAACATGCTTTCTAGTGGTCGAGAGCCTACAGCCTCCTTTAATGAATTTCTAATAAATAATACATTTTTAATTGTTTGCCTCTCAAAAGTGCATGTTGGTTTTATGGTATGGCAAGAAAGCAAAGATGAATTAATAGTGTAGCAATCACTATATTTTTCACTCTGAGAAATCCTGTTCCAGCTCTGTACGCTTGTATGACCATTTACTCTATGGAAGGAAATGACAAAAATGGGAAAATCTTGTAGGTTAAGGGGCACACCTGACGACCAGGCATGCAAATCTTCAGTTGTAAAAAGAGGAATCAGTTGTCCTTTGTTACATAATTTGTCATATGGATCAGTCCTTTTGCTTTATAAATATTCACAAGCAGGGCAGTTTCCCCTCAAGCATGGTCTTACTTTTTTCCTGTTTTCTTTTTCATACTTGCCTTCATTCTGTCTTACAATGAATGTCGTTTTGTTCTGTTTAAAAGGTAAGGTGAACATCTATTGAACTTTCAGAGCTTGGAGCTGCTGGTTTTCAGTGTCATATCCTGCTCAAGCTCTTCCCAAACTGAGTCTGAAAACATGTCCCACATTGTTGGGAGGCTTGAGGGTATTTCTTCTGCTTCTTTATTCTTCTGCTTTACACAAATGTTTTACACAAAAGAGGCAGGAGAGGTACAAACAGCATCATGAGGTATATGACAATGACTAATGGAGCTGTAGCTTCTTAGGCTGTGGGAGATGTCCAGATAATTAAATTTCCTCTGACACTTCCTTGATATTCTGTCCCCAAATTTGCAAAAATTGTATGATATAATTTGCACTCTAAATGTTGTATGAGATAGCCATTATTGGCTGTGACTGACTTATGACTTCCTGGACTTCCTGTCCAGCATGACTACCATTTTTTGTACGTCCTTTGGTTTCTGTCTTTGATCTGTGCTTAAAGCAGAGAGAATCTGTCATGTGTAGCTGGAAAGAAAATTCCTCATCACCTGCTGTTATGCTGAGTGCAAAGCTTCATGGATCTGAGAATATCATTACTACTTCTGGATAATTACTTAGAGAAAGTTTAGGGGTCCCATGTTCTACTGCACTGCAATCAGAGTCCAAATTTGAGCTCATTTACCTTAAAGGCAGATTCAGAAGAAAATCAATTTAAAAATTAACACAATGTCAAAGACATTTGTTCATTGATTTTTCAAGTGACACCCTCCCTTTTTATAAAAGTTTTAATTTTTTTCCCCCAAATTACCTTCAATTTCCTTTGGATATTTCATCTTATTAAGAAACATTTTCAAGAAATAAAAATTACTGACTCTACCATATGAAGTTTTCTAAGTAGCTTTCACTGAGTATGGAAAAATAATTTGGTAAGAAAATTTCTCTCTGTGCTTGTGCTTGTAATACTTCATGAAAAGGACACTTGTCCTCCTGTTGAGTTGTAGCATTTTTTTCCTGGTTTTTGTTTAGAGAAAGGAAGCAATACTGCAGCATCAGTGCTTTGTCATATAAAAGAGCTCCTACTCACAGATTCCATTTGATCTTCAGATACTGAGCTGCAAAGGCAAAGAATAAGAGAATTTGGGTACACATTTCTGAACTGGTCTGCTTAAGAAAAAAGAGATGATCTTCAAACAAAGAGAGATCCAGCAAAAGAATATCCAATACCTTCTCATAAACAATCCAGCATACAAAAAGAGAGTCTGAGCTGAATACTTTGATAGAAGAAAGAGGCTTATAAAGCTAACCCATAAGTGAAATTTCCCAGTGGACTGTTAAGGTCAGCAATATGAAAATATGAGTAGGAGAGGAAGAAAAAGTGTTTTCAAAAATCTACATCTATAAAAGGAATTATAATTGAGCTAACAGAAATTATGCATCTGCACCAAATTCATCTGAAATCATCCTGAATGTTTGACTTGTAGAAAAAGGGTAACAAGAGAATTTGAATTTGGGGTCCCACTGGGCTCTTATCTAATTCAGTTTCATCTGATGTTTTACCCTTAGTGACTAAAGAGTATCATGATAATTCTCTTGTTTGGATGGGCAGTGAATGATCTCTTTATAAAATAATTTTCCAAGACTTACTCTTTGCATGCTGTTATGACTTTGCAGCATTTGCTGGAGCTGCTGATGGAGTTGTGCATGTGCTAAAATGTACAGCCCCCATTTTTCAGAAAGGAAAAAGTCACCAAATAACTTCATGACTATTCATTTATCAGTCTCCTAGTTTAAAGAGGTTTTGTAGAAAAAACTATACTGGTTCTTCATTTTTAAAAGCAAAGAGAGATTTGATTTACACTTAATTCAAGTGTGAATTTCCTTTTCAAGAAGGTATTTTAAATCAGACAGCTGACTATGAAATAAAATTAATATAAGAAGAAAACCAGGAATCTAGCATTTTAAGGTTGTTTTGGGTTTCTTTTTTTTTTTTTTTTTAAAGAAAGCTGCATTAAGAAAAAGATCAGGCTTTTAAAGCCAAGCTAGCTTATGTCTTGACAACAAAAGAGACAAAGCAAATCCTATCTACTATAAAAATAAATCAATTACCCAGGAGCTGTTCACTGAGAACACTGAATGTATTAAGATTTTAACATAAGAAAAGATTGTAAAAATATTCTCTTCTTTACTTCATACACAGTAAAAGAGACAAGCTTCATATCTGCCAAAGCATCATGAAGTGGGAAGCATGATGACACTTTTTTAGGTGAACTACATCTCATTATCTCCCATTCCATCATGGATTATCATTTGAAAGTGTCAGGTTTTAAAGCAAAAGAACACTATTTTTATTGGATGTTTTGTATGAAGAAGAGAGGCTTCTTACATAGGAAGGAGACACTTAAATTTTAGTTTAGAACTTCAGTATTTCTTACTGGTAATAATTGTAGGGCACTCATATTTTTGCAGATAAATAGGAGCATTAATCTGAACTCAGTTCAACCTTCCCATAGTAAAATCAGCATCAATAAAATTTCACTACATGGTCATAAATGGAAAATGGCTATAATGTATTGAGATATAAATCTTACATAATTTAACTTAATCTAGTGTGACACTGGAGATCTAGTGAAGCACAGGGAAGCATAACTGATTCAGTTGCTTCCCTCTGACGTTCATGCCAAGAGTATCTTGCATTCTAAAATGTAAAAGTTTCTATTTTGCTCTGGAGTGCAAAACTCAAACTTATATGACAGCTATGCAGCAGTGGGCAGAGTTTCCAGCATTTTTAAGTTTACAGGGACTTGCCATGACTGACAGTGAAGAACCCACTGAAATCCAAAACAGAGTACACAACTAGAACTTTGTAATCCTGTGTGATTATGCATTTCTGTTAACTATTGCTCATTTCAAAAAGGCACAGGTTGCATTTTGCATTTCACACAGGTATGGAGATGGTTGGACAAGGCAAAAAACAATACAAACCAAATGAAACAAACAAAAAACAAAGAAAAAGAAAAAGAAAAAGAAAAAGAAAAAGAAAAAGAAAAAGAAAAAGAAAAAGAAAAAGAAAAAGAAAAAGAAAAAGAAAAAGAAAAAGAAAAAGAAGGAAAAAACATTGACATCTGCTTTTCTAGCAGTCTCAGCACTGAAGTCATACTTACAACAGTTTCAGTAATCATTTCTCATCTACTACTGTGGGATACTACCTAAGCACTTTCTACCCTAAACACGTCTTTCCCTTGAGGCCTCTAGTTTTGCTGGATAATTGGAATTGGTAACCTGTGAGCAGCCACCCAAACTCAACTGTACCAAAGAGTGTAAAGACCTCTTTTTAACCTCCAGTTTCTTCTGGGATTGTAGACTCTTTTTTAATTTTTGCTTAAAAATATCCATGCTACCAAACACTAAAATACCTAAAACCTTAAACCTGCAGTATAAACTGGATAATTCTAAAGGCCTCACTGCTGTCCAAGGAGTGGTAGAAAACTGCAGCAATTACTTTGCTCTCCTGATAGACTTTGATGAGTGTGAAGTCCTATGAGGTGAAAATCTGCTTATACTTTACTGATTTTATAATTGGGGTTTTTTACTGTTGACACCTAAATGCAGAGTCCAGAATATACCACAATTCTGATATTGCAGAGGTTTCATTTTCATAGGCAAATAATAATGCGGCCCTTCAATCTGAAGAAACATATATTTTAGAGAGTTAATACATGAAATTGGTCCATAGGCTTTCAGCTGGAGTTTTACTTCCTCTAAAGTATAAGCCATAGTTAAGGAGGAATACCCTACACCTTTTGCACAAAATGTGAGGTTGTGTGCTTTGTGGTATGCAATCTCCAATTAAGGAGATATTAATTTCTTATCTAAGGATATTTAAGATGATCCTCTGATTTTGGGAGGCTGACCAGAAACACATTCCTGACATGTACTTCCCTACTACAAACAAAAGCTTTGCAAGCAAACTGGACTTCGATGTTTGCTTCTTCGTAAGTTTTGCCTACCTTCAGGAAAACTACATGTGTTGAGCCTCAGTCAGTTGAACAAGAAAGAGAGGATGGATTTCTAAACATTTCTCTTCAATGGGGATTTGTCTATGATAAAATCAGAAACCATTCTCAAAGTATTTCTCTAATATGATGCAGCCTCCCAGGAAAGACAAACCATGAGTAATGAGAAAGGATATGAAAATGTAGCCTAAATTATCTTTCAAGACAAGCCATTTTTTACATTGGTGAAACTTATGCCTCTCACCTCTAGAACTACAGTGGAAAATATTTCTAAGCAAAGTTCTGGCCTCAGAATTAAAAGAAAAAGGAATTGAAAGAAAAAAATGAAGCAAATGTTTTTTTCTTTTTCCCAAGAAAGGGAAGAAAATTTTTTAAGAATACAAATGTTTGTTGTCTTATTTGCTTTTTTTTTCTCAGAAAAATGCCTGGATATGATTTTGTCCTCATATTCTTCACTGAAAGGATTTCATACAGCTTTACTGATCTGTAGATTGTACACAAAGGTTACCCTCTGGAGCTATGACAGATTTTTTTTTTCTATTTGAGATGTCATGGTTATACAGTTAATCATTTATTTCATCAGTGGAAATTAAGACTGGAAAATTAGATTAATAAATTTATAACAATCTTTTGGATGTTTCTCTTTATAAGAGAAAAAATGGAATCAGAGGCCATCTCAAGAGTCTAAACGAATTTAGTTACGTGAAATATATTTGACATACTATGGTTAAGTGTGTATGAAAAACAGCTTACAAAATTCTTTGAGGAACAGTTTTCATGCATCTTCTCTAGAGTATCCATACTTGAAAAACTTGGTTTTGCAAAACTTTCAGCTTCTGGCTGCAGAGAGTCACAGAGGGTGCAGGGAGAACATTTTTAATAGTTGATAGTTTATTTTCCCTGTTTAGTGACAACAGACAGACTGACTATATTTCTTAATGCAGACTTCCTAACTGAACCACTGTTTAGTCCGACATCTATTGTTTTGGATGGAAAGACTCTATGTATGATATTTAGAATTTCTTCTCTTTTCAGACACCATTGATCTGCAAGTTCTTTACAAAATACTTCCAACATGTCAGGTTGTCCAGAGGGGTTGTGGAGTGTCCATCCTTGGAAATACTCAAAAGCCAACTGGAAGTGAATCTAGGCAAATAACTGTACACTACCCTGTTCGAGTGTTTGATAAGATGACCTTCTAAGGTCACTTCCAACTATTCTGGGATCGTGTGAGTCCACCTCTACAACTATTCGTAGTTTGGCAAATTAGGAGGAACTAGACTAAAAATTCTCAAAGGAGCTAAAGTGAATTTAAGCACCAAAACATTCCTAGATATTCCAGCTACAGTTCAGAAACTTCAGAGAATCACATGAAAAATCTGCGGCCAAATTACCAATAGAGGGTAATCTTGTCCCAGCAGATCCATTTTTCCTCACCTATGTGGAATTTTATTTCCCCTCTGTGAGGGGAAAAGAAAAAAAATTGTCTTAATTTCTCCTTCTTCAGCCCTTAAAGTGAGATTGTCAGATACCCATGCAGGGCATAAACCTCCAAACCTGTTTTTAAAATGTATTGGCTATGCAGAAAACAACAAGAGCTGCTGTTTGAAACCTCTGGTAGTATGAAATGCTGGAAATGTGGTCTAGCAGCTGGCTCCTAGAAGCTGGGTTGCAAAATCTTGACTTGTAATCTGTAGCAATGTATGTCCCTTTATACTTTTGTGAAAAACTGACCAACATATGCAAGTTTCACTTGGTGTCTATGAACTCTAGCTATATCAATTTCTAAATCTATAGCTGAAAATTTCCATTAGCTGTGCCTTGCCTCATTTTTCTCTGGGAAAAAAACCAGAGCAACTCTAAACCAGAAAAAATACCCCCAAAGTCGACAAAACAAAATGTCTTTGCATCACAAGCCTGCGAGGCATGTGGCAGATTACATCTGCTTTTACCTGAGGCATAGTGAAACAAATGATGTTTTAGTCACTTTCATGAGAATTGATGTCTTGTTTTGGAAGCTAATAACAAAGTATTACTGAGTGACAAAAATGCCTTCAACGTGTATTTCACATCAATGGATTTTATAAATTTTCTGTCACTATGTGTTAGTCTAAGAAAATCAAAAATAGAAAATATCTTCCTACTGCCTTTACATAAAATAAACTGTATATTTTTACAGAAAAAGAAGTGTATTTTTTGAATGTAGAAAAGAATTGTAACTTCTTATATATTTATATAAAGTAAAGCTTAAATGTTTCCTTTTATACCCAGCAACCAGTGGGATTAGTAGTGCTATATAGATCATGTAGCAAACATATATCAAATGAAGTTTTCTGATGGTGTAAAGTCAAATTAATAGGAAGTACACCATGTTTCCTTTGGAGTCTGGAAGTTTGCTTTTACCAAAGTAGAGGAAGCTCACAGAAGTTGTACAGCTGTTCAAGCCAGGCTGGAAGAAGACCGTAAGGGCATATAGCCTCTCTTGTAATATATCTATGTGTCCTGGAAAACACATTTGTTCTTATTGTATAAGCTACAAAGCACATTGTCACCACAGAATAATTGCATATTGATATGTACCTTGTTCTTGTGCCTTTCTTTTTTTTTTTTTTTTTTCTGTAGGCTTTTGCATTTTTTTTCCCTAGATGTTTTTGCATCATTTTAAGGACATTCTTTTAAGAGAAGATTCTTGGCTACAGCCTGGGTTCTTAGGCCGCTCAGTGCCTGGCAGACCAGTCTGAAACTTGCACTCTTTCCTTGTAAATTTATGTGCTTTTCAAAAATATTATCACCCAAGTCATGTGCTTAGGGCTATGTCCTGTCAGGTTTTGGAGACTGTAGACTTCCCAGCCTTGTAAGGCTGTCTGCCCTGGAGTTCGGCCACAAAATAAAAAACCTCTGGTTTTCTTGCCTTTAAAAAGAATTTTCCATTTTCCCATTTATGTCCATTTCCCTCTGTTCTATCACTGGGCATCATTGAGAAAAAAGTCTGATTTCATGTTCTTTGCACTTTCTAATCAGGTATTTATAGCAGTGAACTAGACATCCCTGAGCCTTCTATTCTCTGGTTGAACAGTCCCGTCTCTCTCAGCTGCTCCTCATGTGAGAGATGCTCTAGGCCTGTCAGCATCTTTGTGGAGTTTCACTGGACCAGTATGCTCATGTCTTTGTTGCTCTGATGAACTGCACCCATCACTCCAGGTGTGGCCTCAACCAGGACTTGGCAGAGGAGAAAGTTCACCTCCCTCAGACTTCTGGTTGCGTATCAGGATGTATGCCTCCTGATGCATCCCAGAATACTGTTAACTGTCTTTGCAACAGGGACACATTGCTGGTTCATATTTGAATTTCTGTCCATCAGAAACCTCATCTCCTTTACAAAGCTGCTTTCCAGCTGGGCAGCCCCCACTCCATATGCTGGTGCCTGGGTTTGTACCTCCCCAGGTGCAGGATTTAACATTTGTTTACCTAGTGGATGATTTAACAGGGGAACACGGACCTGTCATTTTAACAACAGCTTATGAATTATATGTAAAATAAAAATAAAAATTTTTCTTGTTTTAAGTGTGATGCACATGGTAATTAATTTTTGATAGAGACAGTAGTTGCAAACTCCTACCTGCGTTGACAAATGAACTTTTTATGTGGCTTGATTGGGCAGCTTATACTGCTGACAAGAACTGGTATTCCCCTCAGGCATGATAATAAAACCTGATTTTATTTTTAATTGTCAAAAAATCAGCTATTGTTCTGGAGTTACCATAATCCTACCCCTAGAAATGGCTAACATTTACAAGACCTTCTGCAAAAACAAATTATTATGTAACTTACCCCAAAGCAGTAAAACAAAAAGGGGATAGAGGTGATGCAAGTTTTTTGCACTCACTATTCTTCTGTCTAGCTCATACTCCTTTTCTGGCATGCAAAATTTTTATGCAAAATCTACCTATAAGGTTTAAGTTTTGGGGTTCAATGTGTATATTTAAGTAACTTTTCCTTCAAGATCCCTCAGATAGGCTTATTTCTGTTCCTAGAATGTAGAAACATGACATGGCACTGCCTAGCTGAAACAATTTAACAGAAACCTAAATTCTGTTTAGAAACCTAAAGAGGTCCATACAATGTACTGGAAAGGCTTTATTACAAAGACAGTCACTGATGGCATTCAATTAACTTTTATTATTTTATTTTATATTATTTTATTAATTAATTCCTCACAACATCTTTGTCTTTACTTGGACATTAGATTCCATTGAAGGTGGATAAATAGCAAGGAGTGTATGTCAACAAAATTTCTACATGGAATAGTATCCTGTATGTAGGTTGGAAAGTAAGTAGACCCAAAGAAAATAAGCATTGTGTGAAGCTAAAAAGGAAAGAAACTTGCCTCCTCAAAATAGATATTTTTCTTTCAAATAGAAATGATATTACAACAGAAAAATCACAGAAAATTATTTCTTCTAGCCATGAATAGTTGAAGCCATTTTAATCCATCATAATTTTTTCCTTGCAGAAACCAAGCAATGCATGTCCTAGTTTACAATGTAAATTGTGCCCAAAGTATGTATTCTATCCCCAATTTCATGAGCTGTTGGAGCCAGGTGGGGCAGTGTTTTCCTTATCTTCTGTTAATGAGCCTAACAATGCCTTGCCACATGACTCATAGATAACTTCCTCCGGGAGTTATCTCTGTTTAATGGGCCATCAAGGACCCACTGCATGACTCATAGAATGAGATCATCCCATTGTGAGATGCTCCGCCCAGGGGGAGGAGCCAAGCATTCCCATCTGGATATAATCCAGGGTTTGGGACAGCACAGGCAGCTTTTTATCCACTGGGCTCCCAGAGGAGACAAGAGCTATCAGACGTTTCTACAGGATCACTGCTTCGACAAGACCATCTCATCTGGACTGCTACTACCACCCTAACAGGGTGTCAGGTTGTATTCTGACTCTGTCAGTGGGTTTTTTTGTACTATTACTTTTATTTTATTTTACTTTCTTTTATTTCTTTTTTTTCCCCTCTTATTAAATTGTGTAAAAATTAAAGACTTGGAGTCTTTCAGTGGTTTTGCTTTCAAACCAGCACAATGCAATAGCAATAAGTTTGGAATCAATGTATATCAGAAAGACAGCCTATTTATTTTTTTAGAAAAGGTTGTTTTTAAAAGGGATTGAGATATAATTAGTGCAGGTGTCAAAACAATGTTTTAAGCAAAAATAAAGTAGGCTATTCATTCATCACTTTTGCACAGGGACTGCAAAATATTCTGCCTTTCCCTTGCTAATTCCTAGACACACACATACACAGCAATGCATATATATTTCAACTCTCTTCAGAAGATCAAAAGAAAAATACATAGTAATTACAAGAAATTATTATTCTCAGCAGCATCAATCTTAATAAAGAAAGGATTTTGGCTCAAGAATGCAAGAAACAGAAATAAGACATCTACATGACTTAAGAAAACCTGTGTACTGTATTATCCTTGCTAAAATATCTTGTCTCCTTGTAAAAGTGAGTGGAAGGATGCTTTTAAAATGGATTGAGAAAACTATTGATTTTTTTCAAGTACACTGGGATATGGATGTCCAATCTGAAATAATTTATGTGAACTGTTATTCTAAGAAATATATTGGCTTGAAGTAGGAAACCAAGTATAGAAGTAAACAACAAAACCCCTTTTCTCCATCTGTGGCTATAAAATCCTTATGGAAAAACCTGCCTCCCCAGCCTAGAGCCACCTGTGTACATCCTTTACACCTGCAAAATATTGCTGCAGTTTCAAATACCATTGCAGGTGGTCTTCATTACTCTGTGTAAACAGTAAACCAGATATTGGTGGACCTCACTGTCAATAGTACAACATTACAATTTTGTGTATGTTTATTACCATTATTTGATCTTTCTATTTGAATTAATACTGTGAATGATGGATTTCTGGGGACAAAGCACAACTTCTATTGTTCACCTTATTAAATTAAAAACAAAATAGAAAAAAATAAACTGAAGTTTTTACTCTTATGGCCTCCTACAAGACCCAGGAGCAGTATAGCTTCTTGTCTTGGCTGTTTACCTGAAATAGTAAGCTAGAATACTTTTTCATGAGCATTGCTACTCCAGATTTAACATTTGGTGACATGTCCTCACATTCAAATGACTCTTATCAAAAGATTTGGGTTACTGTTTTTTTTTTATTCTGAGATTTGTCAAGTGAATGAGAAGTTTGTGTGCAAACACTTAAGATCTATCACAGTAAAGTGACATGCAGTGGAGTAGAAGGCAACTTGTATTTATTATCTAGGTAGCTCATAATTATTTATACTGATTTTTTATTGTTTAGAGGATAGAACACATGGAGCAACTTTACAACAAGATCACCCTTTGAAAACTCATATCATTATTTACTTTGATTTTTGCTCATAATTATTACATAATCTGGTCTGTCAGTGTTCTCTCCTGCTTAGATGCAGTATCAAACAGAAGAACTGAAAACCTTACATTTTACTAACACATAGAAACTAAAAGTAGAAAGATCACAAAGAATTGAATATACTACCCTGGCTAAGATTATTCTATATGACAAAACATTACTTAAGCAACAAATGAAGCTGTACTTTCTCTGTAGGCCCACTCATTTGTTTATTTCACCTTAACTGTGTGAATGTAAGATATGTTAAGCATTATCTGTTTAATTATTCTGAGATTATATATTTTTATTAGGCAAAAACCATTTGTTGCTAAAATAATGATGACTTTATTTTGCTTATAACTTGTGCCCTTCACATCTGTGCTTAACTTATACTTATCTAGAACTTTTTTCCTTCTTCATTCTTTAGTAAAATTGAGTGCCAAAACATCTTTCTGAACATGTAACTATTATAGTGTTTAAATTAATTAAACAAAATAGTGTAAACTATGGTAAAAAATATTACTGTGCTGAAAGCCGGCAGTAACTCAACATTTTAAAATTTTAAGTAAAGAAGAGAAAAAAATTAATCAAGGGAATGAGGCACCCAGTTTCTGGTGATTCATCACTTGGCTGCCTTAATCTAAGATCTTTTTGAAAGGGATAGGTCGTTACACATTATTTGAGATTAACTATTCCTTTTGGACTTCACTGCCACTTTCAGATACATTTACAGTGTCTGATGAAACACAGTTGGCAGTAGGCTAAATTCTGCCATGATTCTTTTGTTTTGTGTTGTACTGAACCCATTTCTAGCTTGAGAATTGGTTAGTATTAATGATGGCAAAGAACTATCCTGGTGGGGAGGATTTAGCATTTCTGTGTCAAGTTTTCCTGAAGTATCTCCAGAGTACTGGAGATACCATTGGGATACTAGTAGTATTGCTTCTCTTTTCTTCCTACTAGATTGCATGGCATGACAACTGGGAGCTGCAATTTTTCTGTAGCTTGAGTTTGCTCCATCCAAATTACTCTAAAAGCAATCTGACCAAAGCCATTCTGCCTCTATCTTTACTGTCTTTGCCATTTCACTCTAATAGAAAGATTTTTTGACCTGTGTTGGTCTTAGCTAAGAATGGTGGGATATATGGGGGTAATCTTGACTTTCTTTGCTCTGAGCCAACTTTGGCACAAGCGAAAGGCATAATTGACATTATCTTAAGTTACTTTAGTTTATCTAATTATCCAAATAACTGCCTGTATCCCTTTAAAAAAATTCTTATTAAAGAGTCTCCTCTTTTCAGGATCCCTTCATAGACTGACTGCATCATGACTGTCTAGTACTGTAGGAGGTCAGCAGTTTTGGGACATTATAAGCTATCCAAGAAAAGTGGACCTTGTGCTGTCCTAGGATTAACTTCTCAGCTCTTTTCTTGCCTGACAACCTCAACCTCCCTTTCATCGGAAAGTAACATGCAGGAAGGAAAGACTCATGCCCAACTGAGTCTCACTTTAATGTGAATCCAAGACTCAACAGTGGTTTGAACCCTGTCACAAAAGTTAATTTGTTTTTCTATACCTTTTAATTCAGAGTTTTAAATTTGAAATCTATGAATGTTATTAAAAGCTGAAGAAAATGTATTGGTTAATTATTACAACTCAAACAGAACACCTTGTACTTTCCATGTACCTGGAAAGCATTTTTACTGTTTCATTCAAAGAAGCTAAGTTTTCTCTGATACATGACAGATGAGGAGAAGCAATGAACAGCTTTGGGATAAGGGAACAGGTGAGTCTAAGTCCCAGATAATGCTTCAGGCAGTTGCTCTGTGGTTTATGTTTGATGATCATTGCTGACAATTAACTTGAGAAAATATTAACTCCTAAACTTAGGATGACAACTAGGATAAAGATATCAAACGTTTTCTCTGAATATTTCAAACTTGAAAAAAAGTCAGTGTTACCAAATTTCTGTAACATCCTGTAAGATAGAATTACAATCTTATTTTGCTACATAATTTTTTCAGTACCTTAAGAAGGTATGAAAAAAGGCTGAAAAAGAAAAGTTACTTTGATTTTTGTTTCTAGTTCCAAGATGACATATTGGTATGTGTTAGGGATGTGATTCAGAAAATTCCTTTGATAAGAGTATAATATAAATAATACAAATATTTCTGTTCTCCAGGTAACTACTTATGCATTCACAAAGTTGAAGATATGGGTTTAGGAGTTGTGGTTCATTCTCTATTTTTTTCCTTTTTCTATTTTTAATCATGTATTTTGCTATAACGATGAGCTAATGACTCATCTTTCATGACAACTTTTGGAGGATACAGTAAAAAACCCCAATATATGGTCAAATTTGACTTCAGGAATGTCACATTTTGGAGACTGAAGGAAATAAGATTCTGTTTTTCCCAAACCTATGTTCTACTGGACCTGATGTCCATTTTCTTAAGCTTCTTATGTTACAGTGTTTCAGATAAAGAGAAGAATCAATGTATAAGATGGACTATGAAGTCCAGGAAAAGGACTTGAGCCCATAACAACTATGGGTTAAATGTAGAAAGTGATTTTAGAGCTCTCTAATAGACTTGAGGTATCATTACTGAGCTCTCTATAAAGCAAATCAAATCTTGATTTTTTTGGAATCTAAGGAAGAGAGGTGATGACTTGGGGGAGATTCAGGAAGAAAAAAAGAAATAGTCTTAAGCATATAAACAGCTGTGTCTAGTAAATAAAAATATCTTTTACTTTGGGAGGGATTAAGATGCTTTTATAAATGACTGGCTTGTATATATGGCAATTAAGTTAGCAGTCACAATGTGACATAGTCCAGTGGGAATGATTTCCTATGTCCTTTTCTGTATTAAAAAAATTACATTTGCTTGATGACTCACATATAGAAAGTATTTTCACTAATTCCCAGACAAATTATTTCATTGGTTTCAGTTTAATTCCAAATCAAGACCTACAGAAGTGATGGAATCATGTTTAAAGTCACAAAATCTCAAGAATCTTGAATTCTATACTAATTCAGTAAAATTAGGGAATGTACACTTTAAAAGAACTGTTTGATATATTGTAAAACAGCATTATAAAAAGAAGCACATGCAGTCTTAATTTTAAGACTACTTGAATGCTCTCCTATGTATATCTAGAACCTTACAATTTCTTACAGCTTTAGTTACTTGTGTTTGGTGAAGCTGGAAAGAAGCCATGAAAATCTGGTGTTTACCTGGTTGGTTTGGCTGTTTGTTCAGGTTAATTTTTTTTTCTTGGTTTTGGTTTGGTTTTGGTTTTGTTTCTTTGGGTCTTTTTTGTTTTATTTCATTTTGTTTAGGTTTTGTTTGTTTGTTTGTTTTGTTTTTATTATGTTGTCTGCTGTTGAAATTCTCCCCCTCTCACTTGCCCAAAGCATAGCAGTAACAATTGGTAATTTCAGTCAGATGGCATTTCCTTGCATGAAAAACACTGACAAAACCATGATAATTTGAAGAAAATCTTTCACTGCACAACTCAGCCTTTCAGTGATCTGTGTTTTTAGTCTGTCTCTATTTAAATTTTGTCTCTCTCTTTATGTATAAATATCCTAGTTTTTCCATCTTCTTGGATCTTGGGCTGGTAGCCCACCGAGAATTGCGGGTCAAGTCCTTTTCTCCAAGCCCCATGCCAGAAGAAAGAGTCAGGATGCGTCGATTCTTTTATCAGAGTTGTTTATTCTATTGTGTTCTTAAATATTTTTCCTTCAGCCGGCGTAGGTGTCACCTACACCGCAGCCGAAGGCTATCTGCCCCGCTCCTGGGCGGTCGTAATCTTTTATACTAATTATTACGTCCCCTCTGTTTTCACTACTATACCAATATCTACTGCTTTTATTAAACTGTGCACTTTTACACTAAACCAATAAGAAAATGCCACCACCTCACCCAAAGATGGAGGACAAGAAGAAGAAGAAGAAAGACAAGGGACACACCCAAATCCCTCCATCTTGTCTCCTTGAGCCTCCTTTGTGAACCCCCAAAATCCACATTAATACACAAAAATAAGTTATCTAATATCCTAATTACACACCTGTGACTTGTAATTCTTCATATAATGTTGGCAATCGCTCCCAGGGGCTAAAATCAAAGGCACTGGTGTTTTTATCACTGTTCCAGGGTCTTCGGACCCCCTCCTGGGGTCTCGGACTGCCCGGGACATCTAAAGGGATGTCTTGGGTTCTGACACATCTCATTGTGAACTCTTTACAATCCCTTACATCTGCATATGCAGACCCAGCAGTAGTTGTGTAGTTGTTAACAGTAAATTTCTCTGTCTTACACTATGAGGGAGATGGTTAGACAGTATGATTGCTACTGAGATCAATAACTTAATTGGTGGCAATTTTACTGCAAAATCTCTGCTTAATTTTGTTCTGAATTTTGTCTTTTATATCCAAAAGCATTGCCTCCCTGTATGATGTGCATGCTATAATACTCCAAACAACACATTGAGCAAAAACTTGGAGGCAAATTAGTTTAGCACAACACTGCAAGGGAATAAAATCAGATGAGTTATTTGACAACTGTATTGCTTAAAAAGCTGCCTAAGTAACAGAATCCTTTTAATCCACCAACAGAAAGTAAAACACTTGTGTTTTTGCTGGCTGATCAGTAACTGAGCACAATCTCATGCTGTAATTTGCAATTACACAGCTGCAATGGACAAGCTACTATAAAGCTTTTTGGTCAGGATATTGACAAAGAGATGGTGCTGAAATTTTGATACAGCTTTGTGCATTTCCTACCAAGGCATTACCATTATATTTTATTGACAGTGGCAACCCTAGTGCTATAACTTATCACGTCAGAAAATCTTTTCTGAACTGATATCATTAGGTGAGATTTGGTTTAAGTTCATTTGGTTAGTTCTGCCATTACTGTTAGGAAGCTCTCACTTGATCTCTTTGCTAGCTTGACACTTTAAATCATCTCACAACAACAACTGGCATTAAATAATACTAAATTTAGAGCCCTAAATTCTATTGGAAACTCCAACAGATTTAGCTTTGCAATTTTTGTAACAAGGACCATGAACCACTGCAACTCTGCCTAAAATGAATGGCAATTTAATCTTTCTGGGAAATGAGGTTTAACTGCATATGATACTTGGATTGTAATTTCTCAGCTTTATTCTCTTTTAACTTTCATTCTCATTGTACCACAAATTACCATACCTGCTATATTTAGACATGGAAATACTTCATAACAATGTCCATTCTCCAAAACAAATCTTCTGGTGGGTACAGTAGCTACTGTTTTGCTGAGAAATTTAATTGACTTTATGGTGGATGCAGGGTAAACTAGACAGAACTTTTGTGGATGGGCTTGTATCTCAGCAAATGCACCCCTACTTGCAAAACAGATGTTTTAATTCCTGTTTCCTCACTCCTTGCTAACATAAGTTTTAATAGGATTATGTGCAAAATGGAAACAGTTTTTTGAAAGAAGAAATTAAGGTTCTTTCAGGTGGAGAGAGGGAGGAACAGTTCCTTGGCCTATACAGGCTAACTCTTTGCCACAGTTTCTACACTGCACTGCAAAATTCCATTTGTAAGCATACTCATTCAATGTGCATTATGGAAATCCCTGATGAAAAGAATTTTCTCCTTTGTATTTGAAAGCCAGTTAATACCTTGTAAATAAAACTTAAATTCAGCTGTGAAAAAGTGACTTGTTTACAAACAACAAGTTTATTCATGCCCATAGTTCAGAGCTGTAATGAAATATATCTCTTTAAATGTTTATTTTAGTAAAGACTACTGGAAAATAGCTTCACTCACTTTTTTTTCCCTGTGTTGTTTTGTCCTGAATGAACATAAAATATTTCCTATTTCAGTCACCTATATTACTAGTAAACTTTTAAAGCAAAATACTCATAAAAATTGCTATTCTTTCATATCTATCACATCTCTAACATGAACTATTTTACCATTGGGGAAATATAGCTAATACAAATATATAGTTTTTTTATTTTCCTCCACTTTAGATGCATGATCAGCTACAATGGAAATCTGATACGTTAATTAAAAACATAAAAGAAATTACCTCTGGTTTCAAAATATGATTATTACTAAAATTTTCTCTTGGAAGGATTTTTCCCTATACCCACATATATCTAGAGGCTAATCTCCGCTGATAGAAATAAGTCTCTGTAATAGTGTTGGTCCTCCATGGTCTCTGAATCCTAAACAGCCTATACTATTTTTATATATCTCTATATTTATATCTATATATTTACACATAGGTTGTACAGTAATCTGCTGTATTTACCTAAATGAAAATCTTTGCTGTTCCTCAGGTTTTTTTTCCCTGTAGCCCATATTAGTGTTGTACTTCATCATATATGCATATATAAGTATAAAACTCTGCTTCTCTAGGGAATCATATGAGGGGAAGAAATCCCACAATTCCTATACAAGGTGTAGCCAAAAGTGTGTATTCTATTTTTCATCTGTTGAAACGGGCTGGGGAGGTTTTTTCTTTATCTCTTCCATGACCCATTCCTCGTAACTCCAGGGGGAGGGGGAGGATGCCTTAATGGGCCACCTGTTAAAACCAGGTGGGGCAGTGTTCTTTATATTTTCCACCACCCATCCTCCCTCCAGGGAGGTATCTACTGTTAATGGGCCATTAAGACTGCATGACTGATAAAATTACATCATCCCATGGTGAGATGCTCCACCCAGCAGGAAGAGCAAAGCATTCCTACCTGGATAAAACCTGACATTCAGAACACCAGGACAATCTGTTTCCACTGGATTCCCAGAGGAAGATGGGACCCATCTCACCACTGCTGGACCTTCAGAGAAAACTGTACTGTTCTACAGGATCATCTCTGCTTCAACAGAACCACATCTGTCACTCCAGGAGAATTTAATTGGACTGGCACAGGGTGTCAGGTTGTATTCTGACTGTCAATTTTTTTTTCTTGTTTGTTGTTTGCTTTTTTTGTGCTACTACTTTTTTTCTTTTAATATTCCTAGTAAAGAACTATTATTCCTATTCCCATATCTTTGCCTGAAAGCCCCTTAATTTCAAAATTATAATAATTCAGAGGGAGGGGGTTTATTGTCTCCATTTCAAGGGAAGCTCTGGCTTTTGGAAAGACACCTATCTTTCCAAACTGAGACAATGTTGGATTTAATCTGTGAACAAGGCACCAGTAAAAAAGATATTTTTCTTCATTCATTTGTGTGTACTGCTATTTAGTTTAAGGGACTTGAAGAATTTTGTTTGGAGAAAGACCCACAGTCTCTGCACATCTCCATAACTTGTACATAAACAGCAGGAGTTCTTGATGATTTGTATTTGTCCCTAGATGCATCCTTTGGCCAGAAGAGCAAATATGGTTAAACACAGATGATGAAGTAAAAATCTATATCTGAAGTAAGAACTAGCAGCCTCTGGTTAGGCCACAGCAGAAGTTATGGTTTAAAATACATTAATGAAGAGACAACACCTTAGCAAGCATAAATGCCGGATGCCTCTTCCCACAGTTGCTAGGAATTGCTATA
Source organism: Acrocephalus scirpaceus scirpaceus (assembly GCA_910950805.1). Taxonomy (NCBI): domain Eukaryota; kingdom Metazoa; phylum Chordata; class Aves; order Passeriformes; family Sylviidae; genus Acrocephalus; species Acrocephalus scirpaceus. The sequence goes on from OU383776.1 coordinate 44,712,106, forward strand.
AATGTCAATGTCATCAGGGGATGCCTCTATTCTCTTCTACTGCCTGCATCTTGCTGCAGCCTGGTGTATTCAATCAAGCCCTCAAAATGCTGAGGGGAAGCACAAGGGAAGACAGCTACCCCTCGTGAGGACTAAAGGAGGAAGACATAAACATGACCTTGGCAAGTGACAATGATATGCCTAATATTCTTGCTGAGAATGGCAAATATGAGCCCTGCTGTTTTTCCTTAACCAATTTAATAGGCACAGTAATTATTTATCAGCAAAAACAATAGACCAAGAAAAGCTAATCTGTTCCCTGGCCTCTGAGTACTTCTGGCCTTCCCCTAGTAGAATAGTTCTCTGCAGAGAGTTTCCCTCTTTGCTCCTTATTTTCTCTGACTTGCAGGACACCGTGTGTCTCAAATGTCCTAATTTTATTCAACTTTATGTCAACTTAATTTTATTCTTCTATCTCCCCTTTGATCACATGTCCTTCCCACAAAATACCTTTCCTTTTTTACATTCTTTCTTCATTTTAGGAATAAAATTTTGCACTGGGACTTATTAATCTTATGGAAGGTAGTGATTTTTTACACCAAGAGAGACCAAGTGCAGTTTATTTTTATTTTTTCAAATTTTTTTGACAGAAAGTGTGTCTACACTTTTGCAGAAAGATGTACACTCAGTTCTCATGTGCTTGAGGCTTGAGTATTTGCAATTATATGGTGCAAAGTCTCAAAGTAACTCACAGGCTTATCTGGGATCCAACATCAAGTTAACAGTAATGATATGGACTTGGGTTGACTCAGTGCAGACAAAGTGAGGCAGGATATTCTTCTCTGCCTCATACTTCAAATATCAGTTTTAAATATATTTGGTTTGCTTTGAAAAAAATGTTATCACAATTGTAAGGTTGAGAAGATGGTGTTGAAGAAAATCCTGATTGAATAAAAAAATTATTGAACAATGTAGGAAACCAAGAAGGTGCTTATGAGCTTGCATAGCTCTTTCAGGACTTGAAAGCTATCTAGCAAGCAAGACAGAAGAAATTTGCTACATCTTTGAGAGAATCCTTCTGGACTTTATGTCCAGCCCTTACCTGGATCAACACATCATGTGATGGGTGAGCAACTGGTTCATGGGTTAAGCTCAAAGAGTTATGGTGAATAGGTGATATTGGACTGGCATCCTAGTGAGGTTCCACAGGGCTCCATCCTCAGCCCTGTGCTCTTCAATATCTTCATAAATGATTCGGACAGAGGATTGGAATGGATAGTAAACAAGTTCACAGATGATACAAAACTGGGAGGAGCTGTTGACTCGCTTGAGGGCAGGAAGGTACTGCAGTGAGACCTCAGCCAACTAGAGGGCTTGACAATCACCAACCCTACAAAGTTTAATAAGGAAAAGTATGGGATTCTGCACTGGGGGCAGAGCAACCCTAAATACAATCCCTATTGATCATTGTTCCTTGAGGCTGGGCACATTCGTATGTCTTGGTGCTCAGATATGTCACTCTCCAAGACTAACCCACAGGAGTAAGTGACTCCAACAGTCTGGAGCATTCCTTTTTTTTTTCCCCTGGAAGTATTTTAAAAATTAATTGATACTGAGATCAGGGAGGTCAATGAGGCTCTCTGAGGGCTGAAAAAAGCAAAAGGGGTAAAACCCGAGTTCATAAATACATTTCTCTGTGGTCATCTTCTCTTTTCAAGCATTCCTCATTGTTTGTTGCAGGGCATGCTCACCATATGCCTCTTTATTCACTTGATTCCTTATATTTGACAGAGAGAAAACTACAGTCTCAAAAGTGGCGGTTTTGAACTGTTTGAGATCTGCCACATAAATTTCTTTTCTATCTGAAAATTATCATTATTACCTCATTGCATATTATTTAATTTGCCTATAAAGAATAGATAACCTTGCCTAGAAATGTCTGTGACAGATGATTGCCCTCAGAAGAATGTTAATTTTAATGTTTCACGGTCTTCTTCCTGTATGTAAAATATGTGCTCAAACTTGGCATCATGTTACTTGCTCCTGGGGGAAATCTTAATGATTGTGAGGAAACTAAATAAAACAAACCTTGGAAAATCAGATGGAATGCTTCACAAGGTGTGATTCTGAGGGCAATTTTGCCAGTCCTTACAGCAGTTACTGAAACAGAAAATATGCTGGCTAAACTTATGGCATGTTAGTCACTCTAAGTTGTAGCAGCGCATTTTCTATTTTTTTATTTATTGTTAAAGTTAGCTGAGTTCTGTAATGGTTTAGTCCATGTTCCCCCTATCCCTTTCCCCTAATGGTTTCCCCCTGCACTTTGTGCAGCCACCTGCTGCTGTCAGTCAAATGTATTCATCTCCCTGTGCCTGTCAATCTCCGGGAAGGACTCTCCCCTGCTTCTGGAAAGATTGGGAGAAGTCAGTCCCTGATTGGAACAGGCTGGGAAATCCCCCACCCCTCATTTTTGATTCGTTGTCTGTATTCCATCCCCTTTCTCCTGATTGGTTACCCATCTTGTGTACGCCCCTTTTTCTAGTCCCTTATAATCACTTACCCCGCCCCCATTCCTCACTTCGTGGCTCGTCTGCATGCTGAGTGTAGTTGCTTTCTCTTCCACAACCGTGGTGGCCTGGTTTTCGGATAGACGGCACGGCTACCACAAGCTGAGTGTGGAGCTCGGGCTAATAACACAACTTACACCAATGTGGTGGAAACGTTAAAAGCGTTTATTATCTGAAACATGCAGTTTAAATACTATCTGGTCTTTCCCTACGTCAGAGGGGTCTTGCTACACTTCCTGGGGGGAATGGAAAAGTACTGGTATGTCTGAGGGGGGACTTGTGTCCTTGAGGTAGAGCTTATCTGGGGGGTTGGAATGTGCTTTGTCCTTTCCCGTGACAACCCGACATTCTTCCGGAGCGCCTGTCCCTTTCCAATCCACATTTCCCCCACATCTCCCCCCCCCCCTTTCACAAAAGAACGAGGTAGTCATACATATATATATATATAGGCACTAAATGAGGTAGAAGGTTAGTATCTAACAAAAGGAAGAAGGAGTTTGAAAACATGAGTAAGTTTTTGCCAGGCAAGTTTGGAGAAGCTTGTGACTGGCAATGTTCCCGGATTAATTCACAGCATTTCATGTTGGCCTAGGAACAGAATGTTAGTCCGTTCTAGGCGAGCTCTAACAAATGAGACTATCTTGTTCAGCAGGCATGGTCCAAAGATAGCAGTTAAAAGTAGCATTGCCAATGGGCCTACTAAAGTGGAAATCAAAGTGGTTAACCATGGGGATTGGTTAAACCAGGATTTGAACCAGCCTTGCTGGGCTTCTCTATCTTTTTGTCTCTGAGCCAGTCTGTTTCGAAGTTCTGCCATGGAGTCTCTAACAACTCCGGTGTGATCTGCATAAAAACAGCATTCTTCTTTCAGGGCTGCACACAGGCCTCCTTGCTGCATGAACAGGAGGTCTAGGCCTCGCCTGTTCTGCAGGACCACTTCCGAGAGCGAAGAGACTGACTTCTCTAGGTAGGAAATGGATTTCTCGATCCTCTGCAAGTCCTCATCATTTGCAGCTGAGACAGTCCTTGGTGCTGTGTTGCTAGGGCCGAAACACCTGTTGCCGTTCCAGCTGCTCCCAAGCCGAGCAGCATTGCGATGGTTATACCTGTTATTATTTCTCTTTTGTGAAGCCGGCTGGGTTCTTCGAAAAGGTTGTACACCTCTTCATCTGAGTGGTACAGGACCCTAGGAACAATCAGAACTTGGACACAGAAGTCGTTAGAATCATTGAACTTGGGAAGAAACACACAAGGACTTACTCCAGATCTCTGACAAACCCACATTGCTGATGCAGCTGGGACTACCCACTTATTGTTCTTTCTGTTGGCCTTTACAACTTTGGTGCAAACATTCCCTTTTCGCTTAGCTAGGGCTGCATTACTAAAACATCTGCCCCGACCTGAGACTTGACTCAGGGTAATACCTCTGCGGGGTGTGTCCCATCTGCACTGATGAGGTGCATCAGCTGTGGAGTAAGTGAATGAGGTGTTTACAGCAACTCTTTCATAGAAAGGGGGTTGGACATCATAACAAAGCCAACAGGAATTGGTTAGATTAGGGTTAGATTCATTTAGGGATAGAAAAGTAGCATCTAACATACGAAGGATTGGGTCTGGGTCTGACTTGGCTGATCGGCCTATCTGGAAAGCTTTCTCATCGCTGGTTGGGTCTTCTGTGACACTCGCGGGTAAGGTTTTGGGGTAAGTCATGTTTTTCTCTGTCTGTGTGCTTTTAATCACCTTGTTGGGTCCCACCGCTCGGGGTGCTGATGGCTGGAACCTGGTAATTCGCACATTCACCCACTCTTTTGACCCTTGCAGCCTCAGGCAGGGTGGAGGAGTCGACTGCAGCCTGCAGGCGGTCCACGAACTGCGTGAAATTTTCACTCTCCCCCTGCTTAATAGTGGACCAGGGTGTAGATTTGTCCACCACCCTAGAAGCCGCTCGAATGGCTTCTCTGGCTGCCCTTGTCGTGGCTCTGACTTCCTCTGCTGAGAGGCGTACTGCTTGATCCTGGGGCGTGGCCACATCGTCATGTTTGCCTAGCAGCCTGGACAGGGTAGAGCCATGCAGAGGCTGTCCCTGCCCTGAGGCTTGGGCTAAAGCAGCTGCGCATTGGTCTGACCACTCTTGCTGAAATAAAATCAGCCCTGCCCTGTCAAAAAACATATGAGTTATCTGTGATATATCAAAAGGCAGCATATCATCATTACTAAAAAGACCATCCACCAGTGTGGACACCACGGCTGAACCAATCCCCTTTTCTTGAATTGCTTTCACCACTGCTTGTATCTCTTTCGTATTCGGAGGGGTATAAGTCCGCCTTAAATTCTGCCTTGCCCCGGTAACTCATACTGGGAAAGCATGGATTGCTGCAGCTGGTTTCCACTCAGCGCATGCTATCTTTATTTTGCCCCAATCGGTAAGTTTATGTTGTATTTGTTCCTCTGCATTGTTAAAAGCTTTGCTTGGTTTCGGTAAAAAACTCATAAATTCTGTTGTCTCCGCTTCTGAATCGGTGCCTGACTCAGAGCTCTCAGTGGGACTGGCTGCCGAGTTGTGCTCCCACTCAGAGTCGGAAGCCGACTGCTGGTACACTTCCGGCTTGCCGTGCCTTTTTGTTGGGCTCCGCCCCCGCCCCGCCTTCCGGGGGTGGCTTCGGTCTTTCCCTCGGGTTCCGCCCCGTTCCGCCTCCCGTGTCCGGCCCCTATCCCCTTCCCGGGGGTGGCGCCGCCACGCCTCTTGGGGGCAGTCCCATTCCCACCCCCTGGGCTCGCCCTGCCCCCCCAAAGGAGGGGTATTTCCTTTGTAAGGTGACATTGGGAGCGGTTTCTGGCCGCTCGCGCGCGCCCACTCGCTCTCCCGCGCGTGCGCAGTGCAAACCGGCTCGTCTGGGCTTCCCTCCCGCGCATGCGCCCCCGCGGAGATTCGCACTTCCGGGTTTTCAGTGCCACGCGGTCGATCGCCCCGCCCCCGCTCCGAACCGCGGTCGCCATGTTCGAGGTAGGGTGGGGGGGCATTCCCCTCCGCCGCGGCTCTGGCTTCCCTTTTGGCGCCTCTCGCCTCCCGCGCTAATTCTTCCCAAAGGGATCGCGTTTGCTCCCCCTCCCGCCGCACCGGTTTGGCGGTCGGAGAAGTCGCGACTCCCTCCCCGGGCTCCGGGGAGCGGCTGGTGCCCCGCGCGCGCCGCGGCGGCGCCTCTGGACGCGGCGATTCGCCGCCATTAGGCACGCCCGGGTCCCGCGGACAAAAGCGGCGGGGAGGTAGGGGCGGGGAAACCGTGATATTTTCGGGGGGTTCTGGGGGGGTTTTTGGATCCTGGGGGCCCCGCGGGAAGTTCTGAGGGTCCCCTCGGGGGTCTGGGGGGTCCGGGCATGGACTCTGGGGAGGGTGTAACGCGCCCTCTCCCTGCATGTCCCCGCCGTGAAACTGGGCATTCCCCGGAGGTCCCGCGGCTCCAGAACCTCCCCCCTTCGGCTGTGTAACGGCAAATAAACACGTTTTCGCAGCATCCCATGTCTCCTGTTGTTCCCTTGCTTTTCGCAAAGCCGTCTCAACTTTTCCCCATGCCTTTAAATTTTTTCCACTGCTGGTGGCTTTTGTATCCTCTGCCAAAGCGGCAGTATAACTCTCCCATCTCTCTACATCTAATATATCAATAGGGCGCTGATTCGTGCCCAAATCCAAAAGCCTTGCAATAGCAAGATATAAGTTTTTTTGCTCACACCGTATTCCCCATTGCCTTTTCATAAAATCTACAACCTGAGCGAGGGCCTCCATGCCAGTCGCTGGTTCCGGGGCGTCCCCCTGTTCCTCCGCAGTGGATCGGGCCAGCCGCCACCGCCGCCGCCTCCTTTCCAGGCGAATTCCCGTTCCCCTAGGTTCTTTCCCGGGTTGTCGGCGCCACTATGTAGTTGCTTTCTCTTCCACAACCGTGGTGGCCTGGTTTTCGGATAGACGGCACGGCTACCACAAGCTGAGTGTGGAGCTCGGGCTAATAACACAACTTACACCAATGTGGTGGAAACGTTAAAAGCGTTTATTATCTGAAACATGCAGTTTAAATACTATCTGGTCCTTCCCTACGTCAGAGGGGTCTTGCTACACTTCCTGGGGGGAATGGAAAAGTACTGGTATGTCTGAGGGGGGACTTGTGTCCTTGAGGTAGAGCTTATCTGGGGGGTTGGAATGTGCTTTGTCCTTTCCCGTGACAACCCGACATTCTTCCGGAGCGCCTGTCCCTTTCCAATCCACATTTCCCCCACAGCTGAGCAGATGACAATAAAAGCCAACCTGTAGCACTGCCACGAAGTCTCCTTTTCCTGCCTTCATCGTAGCCTCCTCACCAGCGCTCATGTAGCTAAAAGACCCATTGGGGGGAAGTCGCCGGTCCGTCCTGCGACTGCCTAACCAGAGCTGAAACGGTTCCCTGCCAGGGCAGCCGGGACTAGCTAGGAAATCGCTTCTCAGCAGGCAGAGGGAAATCGATTCACTAAGTAGACTCTAGAGTTACTTGAGTTTAGTTGGTTTTGTTTGGTTGGTTGATTTTTGATTTCATGTGAAATGAAATAGAAAGCTTCTGTTTTGTTGTAGCTTTTCTGTTCACTGTGGCTAATTGATGAAGTAAATGAGTTTCATCTTGTGAATTCCAAGCTGTGGAACCTAAAACTGTTAACATGACAGCTTGTTTACTATTTGTGATCCAGAGACAAAAATATTTGTCTTAATCACTATTAAGACAAGAAGTTTTACTTTCTTTTTCTTCCTTATTTTGAATTTTTTAACATTTTAATGAAACATAACTTGCGATCTAGATGGAAAATGTTATAAGACTCAAATATTGCTTTCAATCCAGATTCAGCTGTGTAGCAGCGTGTTTTCTATCTTTTTATTTATTGTTAATATTAATTTGTCCTGTAATGGTTTCTCCCAAGTTCCCCCCTGTATTTCTCCCCATTTGGTTTCCCCTTGTCTTTGTTCTCCACAGCCTGTCACTCTCTGGGAAGCCTCTCCTCTTCTTCCAGAATGTTCGGAGAGACTCGGTCCCAGATTGGAGCAGGCTAGGGAACCCCCACCCCTCATTTCCCATTTGCTGTCTATGTGACATCCATATTTCCCTGACTGGCTTTCCCTCTTGTGTCCACCCCCTTCTCCCAACCCCATATAAGCTGTGGCCACGCCTCAGGCGGGGACATACCTGAGAGAGGCTCAGAGAGAAGCACGGCTCCCCTGCGAATAGCAGGTGACAATAAAAACCATCTAGCCACAAAGTAGCCTCCTTGCTTCCTACCTTCATCAAGCCTCACCGACATCTCTTGTGCAGCTCTGACCCACCGGGGGGGTGGTAGCCGGTCCACCTGCTGCTACCAACCGAGTTTGGAAGTATCCTGAGCCAGGGCTATCCGGGAACAGCTGGAAGCCACTTTCCAGCCGGGCTCGAGGGATATTTTCACAGCTGTGCATTTATTTTATGTGTAAAATAAATTTCATTTTTAGCCTGCAGTTCTATCTTCCTGTACATCAAAAGATTTATAATCTTAAAACAAATGATCCCTTTGATGTGATTCACTGATACATACGGTTAAGAACAGCATATGATTGACCAAGCTGAACTGTCTCCTGATACAGCTTCACTGAAATGTATTACAATTGTATCAATTTATTCCAAAAGAATTTCTTGCAGAAGAAAACTAGTTCACTGTAATTCTTAGGAAACAGTGCATGAGCATTTTATGAGGGTTGCAAGCTGGATTTGAAAGATTATGATCAGGGTATAATTGTAGGGACTCTGTGCACCAGGTAATTCAGTCAAATGCTTACTTCTGGTTTCAACTAACTATCTTCTAGGGACAGATAGAGTCTCCACTTGTGTGGATCAGCATAGCTGCACCGAAATAAGGAGAAAAATGCCATTCATTTACACAAGCTTATTTTCTCACTTGGGGCAAACTACATGTTAATGAAACCCACAGGACATAATGGGGAAAGCGTATGAATGCCAATAAGGATAAAGAGGTAATAAGACAACCTAATAAGATATATGAATGGAAGATTAAACGGATTCTAGGAAAATACAAACAAGTCTATCTAAAATGGTGCTGATACTTTACTCCAGCACAGTAACAAAAACATAGGAAGTGGTAATTGTGTGTGATTTGTAGAATCAGATTCAGAATGAATTTGACTCTCAGTGTTCATTGACTTTCAATAGGATTGGGATACTAGCTCCATTCTCTACATTCAAAAAGCAATTCATCATCTAGTAGTAATTTATGGTGGTATTTTCAGGTTTATTTGTTTCTTTAAAACATCTAGTAGAATATGGGGGTGCAAACCAAAGGATTTTCTTTTAGGAACAGAAAAAATGAGTTCAGGTCTCACCAAAGAATCTTTATGTGCATCCAGAATACTGTGTTTCTGGAGATGTCGTCTTATTTTAAACAAACTAACTTTCAAAGGAATTAAGGATACCTATAACAGAAGAAGGAAGGCAATTACTTTCCAAATGCATGCTTCATGTTTTCTGTCATGGCAGAACAATGAGATAATTTGAGCAAGGTGTGCTATGCATTTTTAATGTTATGTCTCATTGTGTACAGAATAATGGTCCAGTGTAAACTGCAGGAAGCCATGGTTAAGAACATTATAACTTCAAACGTACATGCTACTTGATGTGTGTCAAATAAAGGGACTTTGTAAAAGGGAGGACTGGGCAGGCTTATATTATCTTTTCAATGTCAGCTTTTAAAGTAAGTACCCAGGTGCAAAGCCTTAGTTTCTTAACTTGAAAAAGGCTTTTACAAAGCAGGGAGGCTCTTCTGGTTGCTAAGGTTCTTTTATTCCAGAAAGTGACTCCAAATGGATGTGAAAATGAATTAGTGGAGAAACTATTTAACAGTGTATGTCTTAAGCAATAGTAAATCTGAAAAAAATATCTGCTTCTGGTCAGCTTCAGTCATCTTGTTCAGCCATCCCATGTGCCTTCAAAAATTTAAAACATAGTATTTTTTCCAGTTTATACCATGGACTCAATATGGGATTGCAGATACTCCTTTTTCATTTCTCTATGCCTTTGTGTTTTCATCTCTAAAATAAAGATGCTATTATGTCCTAAATGATTAATATCTTTCCCCTCTCCGTTTTTAAAATTTACTGTCACATTTGAATACTTCTTTTAGTTATTTCAAAACAAGCTATCCATGAAACTATTTTATTACAGAAACAGGTTGCCTGTGAAGAATATAGAGAATCATAAGAAATGCATGGAGGGGGATTAAACAGGGGTTATCTGTAGCTTGCTGTGATATTAACACATATTTTTTTCTGTATAATGCAGACAGCTTTTCTGTAATGCTAGAAGACTTTTTATTCTCTAACGTTTTTCCGTTTCTGACTCTTTCCATATACACGTATTTCTCATGTTACTTTCTGCATGCCGCTATTCAAGATTTCCTTACATCATTTGTAAAAGCAACTATGAATCCCTTACCCACTTTTAAGCTTTTATATCAATGGCTTCCCAATTTCTTACACCTAAACTCTAACTGCCCCCTCCAACCACCCTCATTGCCATCTGTCTCTGTGCATATGTCTGCCTTTTATGGTTATAACTGCCCCAATGTTCTGAAAATAGCTTGCAAATGTTTGCCCTAAGTCATTTACTCAACTTTCCAGCAGATAGCAATTTTTAGCTTCTCCTCAGTGAAGCTGGTATGCGTAACTTGTTCAGAGAGACCCTTCAACACTAGGTCAATTCTTCAGCAGTGAGAAGGGGAACAAAGCTTGTTTCCAAATGTTTCATAAACTGCAACTGGTCACTGATCAAAATCAATGATTGGATGACTTTCAGAGGTAATAAACCTATGAACAGAGGTAACAGGAAATGGTTTCGCTTGTAAATGATTAGGTTCTCAGTGTGAATAACTGACTGAAACTCAAGGTCTGTTTACCTCAGCCAAGTTAGACAGAAATGTGACATCTTTTGTGTGGACCTTGCCATTTCTCTGCCCTACCTAACCATACCAGGCTCTCAGTCAGAAACTCCACATCCTTCACTCTTTTTTGCTCTGTAACAAACACCCAGTGGAAATCTACAGGAGGAACTGTCAGGACCCTGGCCACTGAGGATAGGAAAAGTCAGATTTTAGACAAAATGGAATCGAATGATTGGCTTTTCTGAGTTCATATGTGCTGAGGTCAGCTGAAAGAAATTTAGGAAGGCAGATGCAGGTTTGTTCTTTATTCAGGTGTCAGCTTTTGAAGTTTTTTTCCCTAGCTGCAAAGTAAGATGAAAGATATCAAAAAAAAAGAGCTTACCCTGAATATGAGTCAGGTCAAGATGCAAGATGAAAGGTTTTTTACACAACGTTGGACACGACTTCTTAGACTGATGAACCCTGTATACTGTTCCAAGAAACCCAAAATACATGGAAGGAGTGGGAGTATGATTCCAGTGCGGGCCACCATGGGTTTTGTGCTGGTTTGCAAGCAAAACCAGTGAAAGACTCCAAGTCAGAAACACAATTTAATAAGAGGAAAAGAAAAGAAATAGAAGAAAGTAAAATAAAAGTAAAATAAAATAAATGCAATAGTACAAAAAACCACTGACAGAGTCAGAATACAACCTGACACCCTGTTAGGGTGGTAGTAGCAGTCCAGATGAAATGGTCTTGTCAAAGCAGTGATCCTGTAGAAAGGTCTGGTAGCTCTTGTCCTCTGGGAGTCCAGTGGGTAAGGCATTGTTGGGCCCATTAACAGAAGATAAGGGAAACACTGCCCCACCTGGTTTCAACAGCTCTTGAAGATGGGGATAGAATACATACTTTGGGCACAACTTACATTGTAACCTAGGACAGTTTTTATGGAGCTGTCTCTCTTGCTATGCAGCCAGCATCAAAAATGGCTTAAAAAGACACAGAAAATAAAGTTGTCATAGGGCTCCTTATTTTCATTATTTTCCCCTAAAGTGAATATACTTTCGCAGAAAAATGCAGAGTATTTCATCTCTCAACTGTTCAGAGCCTCAAAAGACTTAATCTGAGTACCAAGAAATCTTGATTTGTCATTCAGCTTCTTAATTGCTCAGCTGTTACCTGGAAAATTCTTGGGTTTGGATCAGACCCACTAGTTGAATCTGAGCTAATGTTGTGATAAAGCCCATAGCCCAGGTAAGACCAGACTAGGTATTTGAAAATTATGGAAAAGTCAGTGCATTGAGGACAGTAATCTCAGCAATCATTGATTGTCCATTGTGTAAGCGCTGTGACAGGATATGTGGCAACAAGAAATTGCACTGATTTTGATGCCGTCCTGAGGCTTGACATTCAGGTACAACCTGAATTTTTTAACTCTTTACAGAAAATACGTCCTTGTTCAAGTAATTTTCTCCTTCCTAGACTGTTGCGGCGTGCTTTGTTTTCATATTTTGCTATTAATGTTCATGATTTGCTGTTTTATTCTATGTAAGTTTTATAATGGTTTCTTCCAAGTTCCCCCTATGTTCTTCCCTAGTTGGTACATCTCCCACCCTGGAAATCCCCTACCTTTGTTCTCCCCAGATACCGTTATGTGTCAATCATCAGCTGCTCCCCTCCCAGAGCCTGCCAGTCTCAGGAGGCCTCTCCCCTCTTTCCAGAGAGTTCGGAGAGACTCGGCCCTGGATTGGAGCAGGCCTGGGAAATCCCCCACCCCTTAAATTTGATTTGCTTTCTGTATGCCTTCCCCTTTACCCTAATTGGTTCCCTGACCCGAAGCCACTCCGTTTCCCCTTCCCTTTTAACCCCCTGCACAGCTCTGTCAGCTTGCCTTTGGTCTGGGCTGCTGCAGAGTGACAATAAGCTGCTCTCTGTTGCACCCTCACTGAAGCCTCCCTCTCGCTCTCTCACCATTGCCTCGCTCACCAGCGCTCCGTCGCCAGACAGCCTTACCCACCGGGGGGAAGCTGCCGGTCCGCCTGCGGCTTCCTAACCGAGGCTGGGACGGTTCCCTGCCAGGGCTGCCGGGTCAGCTGGGAAGCCGTGCCCCAGCAGTTCAGGGAACACACCTCACTAGACCTTGCATTGAAGTTTTCCTTTTGTTTTCAGTTCATGACAGACTCTCTTGATACAAAGCTTTTTATACAACTACCTCTGAAGGATGCAGTTTAAGAGCAAAAACTTTTGTAATGTATTCCTCACACGTACCCTGCATTTTAAGCAATGCTTTAAAAGCCCAGTATTCAAATCCTGTAAAAAACAGAATATATGGAATGTAATGCTGAGTGGTGCACTGGGGCATACTTGAGGGAGTGTGAATCTTTTTTCTTTAGATTAAATTTAGATTAAATGATTTTGCTGTAGGAACAGTCAAGCCAAATGCCATAAACTGAGTCTTTAAGCTGTATCACAATGTTGTCAATAATGTTTTGCCTCGGTATGCTTTTTGCCTTGTCTGGAGTATAAAAGGTGTCTTTAATAAATGAATTCAACTACTGTTCATGCAATGTTACTATTGCTCCTTGTTAAAATTTCTGGACAATATTTGGAGCTATAGGGGCACAGACAGTGTACACTGCAAACCAGGTACTTATTTTAGTTCAATAGTGCAGAGGATGCCCTTTGCTTTTTTTTGAGTACAGCATCTGTCTTTTGTTGGAAATGATAAAATATTTGGAGACCACAAAGCTCTGGGCATTTGAGTGATTTTTCAGTTTAAAATGGAGAAAACAGTGCTGACTGATTTGAGAGTGTAAACAGGAATGCTTCAGTCCCTGTGTCAGCTGCAGAGCTGTATTTCAAATACCTCAGATATATTTTGCCTTTCAAATGCTTCTGTTTTAAATCTGTTTATCTGTATAGTGTTTCAACAAAAACCAAGGCCTGTCCTTCTCCTTACAAGCTTTATCTAGCAAGGGTGTCTCTTAAGGTACCAGAGTAGATATGAAGCTATTGCTTGGTGACTGGTTGTTTTTAATAATCTCATAAAAATTTTGCCACACTGTAGTGTATGTGTAGGTAATATAATATTAAAATGGTCTTTATCTCTTTGTTTCAGCTGTTTTCTTCAATTCCATGAAACCTGTTCATGATCCTAGTTGTGTACATCCAGAAAACTGTATAATTGTGGCTGCTACATCAATATCCCTAGATGTAATGAGTGATCTAGTCACATCCATATCTGGTATGGGTTGACTTCAACATGTCATCATTGTTTATTTTAGGTATTTTCTCTTCTGTCCTTCTACATTGATACCACAGATGTCAGGGCACATCCTTCTAATGTACCACCTACTTCCAGTGGTAGAGGAAGAAAATGGATGCTGTTAAAAGTATCTATGTAACCAGTGCACATGTAATTCAGTTATAGTCACACGATGAATGAATATGTCTCCTGCAGCTAGAGGAGCTCTGGCATTCACAATTGATTCAAAATTATATATTCATGAAGCAAATAAGATAGTTATGTGCCTGTATGGATTTAGCTTTTAAAGAGAAATGTAATTCACCCACAAACTACTTCATCCATTCCCTCAGAATGATTGAAGTTTTGCCAATGCAGATGTGTCCTTGGAGTATGTAGGAATTCTTTTGGGGAAAATCCTATAAAAAGGGTAAATTTTCAAAGATTAAGAAATGAATTGAGTTCTTCTTGCTCTTTTGCTCCTTCATGCTTTACAGAAGGCTGTCCAAGTTTCCCATTGCAAAAGAATACTTTCTCCGACAATTTTTGGGTTTAGTCCCATATTTATTCTCTCGGTGTTCAACCTTTCTACAGCATATAATTATGTTGGTATAAACAGAATTACCCACATTAAATATGTGCTCAAACATTTCTAGGCAGCAGCTCTAAGACAATACATAAGGATTTGTCTTATCTAACCCTTCCTGCTCCTATGAAATGATTTTCTATTTATCAAAGGAATCAACAGCTCTAAAACATCTGAAGGAATTTGAAAATATTCTGAATATATTTGGCTAGAAAAAGAAAAATTGCTAACTATCTTGGAAATACTAAAGATATAATCAGCATGTTCTTGTTTTAAGGTTGGAAAAATGAGTAATAAAAGTTGTCAGAATTCCCCAAGGATAAGAAATAAACATTTTGATCTTCTCAGTCCAAGATCCCTGGAGCCCACAGACATCTCCTCACCTCCAGGTTGCATGCCCCAAAAGTTGTCTTCTCCACATTCAGACCTTCACATCTCTCATCTCTTGTTTCAGTGTTCTGTTGCTTTGTGCCAAATATAATGATAACTTCATATCCAAAGAAATTTCTGAGAGGTGCAATGCCTACCAGCACCCACCTCTGTTCAGGTTTCAATAAATATTCCTTTCAAAAACTGCTGTAGCTTCTCTGTGAGAAGTGAATCAAACTCTGCTTCTCCTTCAATTTTACTAGAAGTACATAAAAAAGGAACACATTGAAAAAAATTTAGCAGGCTCAGCCTGTTTTAGAATGTGTTTTCACATTTGAAGTTTGGCAAGTGAAAATGAATCTCTGAATAGAAGTTCATCTGCTAATTTGCCATCTCTGTGAAAATGTGACATTATAATTTGTGAAGTATTAGCATTTCTTTTGCTTAAAAACTTTGTTGTTTGGTTTGTTTTGCTTTTCTTTTTAGATGAAAAACTATTGGATTTTTTTCTTCTTGACTTGTGAAACCTATCTTTCATATTGGTAAATGTTAACTTTTTCAGTGTGGAGAATCCTTTTCACTGCAGGGATGTTCCAATGACAATAGAAATGAGACATAATTTCCAGAATTTCTGAATAATGATTCAAACATTTTTCTTATTCATAAACAACTGGAGAGTTCTTGGAACTCTCTTAACAAAAGCAACAGTAGATGTAAAAGAATCATTGAGATTTTTCAGTAATATATTCCACTCTGCTAAGCAAAATTAAATGTCGCTATTTAGGCCAAATGAAAAAAAACACAGTAGTCCTAATTTCTGAATAATTTTTTTAAGATTACTCTCAAAGGATAAGGAGGCACGGCTGATGAAGAAGTAGATCCCTTGGGATGTGTTTTGCCTCTGATTTTGACAGATACCTGGTTTAGCAGTCACCTATGTGCCCTCCTATAGGAGTCTCTTGACATCTTTACTTAGCATCTAAGTCCTTTTGCTGGTTATGGACTTCAAAGTCTTCAACTTGCCTTATCAGTGCTACAGGTTAGTGTTACTGACTTGCGTAGCAAGTGTGTGGATATTTTTGAGGCACTTCTTTTACTTAGCCATAACCTACTTGATATCAGGTTGTGGTTTGTGTTAAAAAACAAAGCCTGTTCTGAACGATTTTAATTATTTCCATAATACTCTTGTTATCTTGCTTTTCAGTGAAACTAATATAGGATAAATTATCTGCACACAAACAGGCAGATAATACATGATCTTAAAAGTGAATTCTACTACATGGATATGCGGTCACGCTCCGTGGGTCACTGATCAGTGAACCGTAGCCTTGCCCGGCCCCTGGCCAGAAGCGTGCGCAGCTGTCGGTAGGGCCCGCTGGACAGATCTGCAGAAACCCACCCGGTGGGTTCTTGGCAGGCAAGCACTGGATGTAATTTTGCAGCTATGGCAAAGGAGGAAAAGGAGGCTCTCTTCTGAGGTGTAATAGGAGATGTTTATTGCCTGGACATCACCTCAGGATGGTGAACGAGAGAGAGACCCGCCCGGACGTCCCGCCGCTTAAAAGGACAGGTGCCAAGGGGCGTGTACATAAACTTTCCACCAATAGGGGGATACAAAGGGAGGAGTTGGGGGGTAGATTGACACACAAAGGGCCAATCCCTGGAGGGGGGGGGTAGGGGATTTCCAGAACCTGTTCCAATCAGAAGCCGGGTCTCCCCGAGATTTCCAGAAGGGGGAAAGGCTTTCCTGGATGACTGGCAGGCTCCGGGGGAGGGGACAAACTTGGATGGACAGGAGGGTTTCCAGGGGAACAGCACCTTCGGGAAGGGGTGAACCAACTGCAAAGGGGGGTCCGGAATAAACCATTTTCCCAACTTAAATAACATTAATTATATAAACCCAAAACTTGTGAGCACAGCTCACGCACCACTACATCTCCCCCTTTCTTTTTATATAAAGATGGTAATTTAAACTATAAACAGCTAGTCGGTGGCCACAGCTCGGGGTCTTCTTCAGGGAGGTCCTTTTCTTCTTCAACTCTCATTTCTGCTTCCGGTGGAGCTGTGACGACCACGACTAGGCTTGCATATGGGGGGGAGACAGTTTGAGGCTAACTTTTTAACAAAATAACGAATGCAGCTAACCGTGCCAAGAATACACAAAATCATAAACAAAACAATTAAAACAGGACGAAAGATAGACCTCGCCCACCCAGGCAGCCCCCAGTCCTCAAAAAGTCCATCCAGCCAGTCGGATGTTTGAGGACAGCTTGTTTGTGGCATGGATGCCTCCGACAAGTTTGCAGACTGTGGTATAGATGTCTCTGACAAGTTTGCTGTTTGTGGCATGGATGTTGGCACTGTCCACGCCACGGTCGGAGACTGAAGGCTGGAGAGCAGCAGCAGGGAAAGAAGTCTGGCTGCTGTCAGTGGGGCCATCGCTCTGTGTGGGTCTGACCTGAACTAAATAGAATGTGAGACAAGAACATAATTAGTAACAGACCAGTGGGGTAGGGGTAGGACAAATTCTTCCCAGCTAGACCACTTGTGTCTTTTCCGTCTCCAGGATGCCACGGACACCTGTGAAACCTTAACTCCTTTTCCAGAGGCCTTTGGAACATAAGGTCTCACCCACTTTGAAGGGATCCACCTTAAGCCACTTGGGGTGGACACGCAGGCGTACCCACATCCCCAAGTAACCAGGTGGTGAGGGCCCTCTGTTCCGCCGGTCTCTGGGTCCTTTATAAGGACGGGTGGTCGAACCTTGGTGGAAAACTGGTCGCTGCTGCCGAAGTGCCTGACGACCGGTGGGTTCAAAACCTCAAAAGAGCAATTTAGAAAATTGATGGTGAACAGTGCTCTGGACAGGCGGATAGCTGGAGACTTTAATTTCAGGACCTGTTGTTGCTGGCCCAGGACCCTTTTGATCTCCCGGTGGGTCCTTTCTACCACCGCTTGACCTGTGGGGGAATGGGGGATGCCGGTTTTATGCTCCACCCCCCATTGCTGCAGGAAACTGAGGAACTCCTTGGATTTATACACAGGCCCGTTGTCAGTTTTCAGGGCTTTTGGGACTCCCATAAAGGAGAAAGCCTGGATGAGATGTGTAATCGCATCCCTGGATCTCTCCCCTGCGTGGGCAGAGGCAAAGACTGCTCCGGAGAAGGTGTCTACTGAGACGTGCACATATTTCCGCTTTCCAAACTGAGGGATATGTGTCACGTCCGTCTGCCACACCTCACAACTGCCTAACCCTCTGGGGTTGGCACCAGCACTCAGGGTGGGGAGCGCATGCTGCTGACAATTTGGACAAGTTGCCACGATTGCCTTGGCCTGTTCCCGGGTAAGGTGGAACCGGCGAACTAAACCTGGGGCATTCTGATGGAAAAGTTGGTGACTGATCTTTGCCTGCTCAAACACATTTGGGAGCGGGGCCATCTCTGCAGGGGCAGCAAGGGCATCGGCTCTCCTGTTCCCTTCAGCGATGAACCCGGGCATGTCCGTGTGTGACCTTGTGTGCATCACAAAGAATGGTTGCTCTCGGTGGGAGACAAGCTTAACTAGCTTTGAGAGCAACTTGAACAGGGCAAGGTTGGTCACTTCCTGGAGAACAGCATTTTCAGCTCTGGATACTACACCTGCTACATATGCAGAATCAGTTACCAAATTGAATGGTTCAGAGAACCTCTCGAAAGCCCTGACAACTGCGGCCAACTCAGCGATTTGAGGTGATCCTTCTACCTCAGCGACATCTGTCTCCCACCGCTGAGTCTGAGGGTCTTTCCAAGTCATAACTGACTTGTGAGACTTTCCGGACGCATCTGTAAAAACTGTCAGGGCCTCTAAAGGCCTTTTGCTCTGAAGGCTTTCTAATTTTAGCGTGAATTTGGCTTCCGAATTAAAAATTCTGTGGGCAGGCCGATGAATAGAAATTTGTCCTGTGTAGGAATCCAGAGCCATTTGCAAAGCCTCATTCTCCTGGAGAAATTTTTCCAACCTTTGCTTTGTAATTGGGCCCGTTTTGGTCTGAATTGGGATGTGAATGCATTCAAAATCACAGCCAGCTAGGTCCCTAATACGGGTTCTGGCCTTCTGGATTAGATCAGCCGCCAGCTCCTGTGGCGTGGTCATTCTTTTGGACCTTTGGTGGCTAAGAAAGACCCACTCTATAATGAGAAGAGGATCTCTCCCGCCTCTGTCCTTACGGGGTAATTTGCTTACCTCCTTGTCCCACTGAAAAATGACTCCATGGAGGTGTGGCAGATTTCCTAAGACAATAAAACTGAAAGGCAGTTCAGGTGCACACCTGTTTGCCTGTCGGGTGGACAGTTTTACCTGGACCTTCTCCAGTGCCTTCTGTGCCTCTGGGGTGAGCTCCCGCGGAGAATTCAGCTCCTCTCCCCCTTTCAATAAATTGAAAAGAGGGTCTAGGTCCTCGGTGGTCAGACCTAGCCAGGGCTGCACCCAGGACAATGCCCCACACAGCTGATGGGCGTCAGCAAGAGTCCTGATTTTAGTTTTTATTGCCAATTTTTGCGGAACAATGGTCCGCTTACTGATCTCCAGGCCTAAGTATTTCCAAGGCGGCACCCTTTGAATCTTCTGCTCCTGCAGCTCGAACCCTGCAGCAACCAATGAAGAGATTGTCAGGTCAAGCGCATGGGACAGTACATCCTCGTTCGGGGCACAGACAAGCACGTCATCCATGTAATGATGTATGATCGCCTTGTCTGCGGCTGCACGTACAGGGGACAGCAATGAAGAGACGTACCACTGGCAAATCACGAGCGAGTTTTTCATGCCCTGCGGCAAAACTTTCCAGTGATACCTTTTCTTCTGGGCCTCTCGGTTGAAGGTGGGAACCGAGAACGCGAAGCGCGGGGCATCGTCAGGATGAAGGGGAATTTGAAAGAAACAATCTTTAATATCAATGACTGCCAATTGCCAATCTCGAGGGAGCATTGTCGGGGAAGGCATCCCTGGTTGGAGAGACCCCATATCCTCAATTACATTGTTAATTTGTCTGAGGTCGTGAAGGAGCCGCCACTTGGTCTTGTCAGCCTTTTGGATGACAAAGACCGGGGAGTTCCACGGGGAGGTGGTCTCCTCAATGTTACCCTTGGCAAGTTGCTCTTCTACGAGCTCATTCAGCGCCTTTAATTTTTGTTTTGAAAGCGGCCACTGCTCTACCCAGACTGGAACATCTGTCTTCCAATTCAGTTTTTGGGTAGGGCGCCTCTCAGTGACCGCCGCACAAAAATCCTGTGGGGGGTCGGGAATGTCAGTTGTGACTCCCCACTGTGCCATGAGGTCTCGCCCAAGCAATGGTTCCTTGTAATCTAAAACAAATGGGCGGATATTTGCCAATTGCCTATTTGGCCCCGTAATTTGCACAACGCTCTTTGATTGTTTTGCCAATTGAATACCCCCAACACCTTGAACGTGTCCGGCCACGCTTTGCAGAGCCCATTGTGAAGGCCACTCCCGTGACAGGATCACGGTTACATCGGCGCCCGTGTCCAGGAGGCCTTTGATGTCAACGATCTCCCCCCCCATCTGCATCTGGCATTATAGCTGCGGTTTCGCGGTAGAAATTGCCTGCACCCTCCCCACCGATGGACTTTCCTCCGTGAGGAAATCAGGGATGGGGATTACCTGGGCTATTATCTGCCCCTTCGGGAGAAAAGCAGGCGGGGAAGTAAAATGCAGCCAAATCACGAAGTACTCGGGATCAGAGTCAATGATCCCTGGAGCGACTTCGACCTCAAACGGGGTGTACTTACAGTCTCCGAGTACAACGTACTTGCATCCTATCCGATGCCAAGTGCCCTGTTCACTGGGGTTCACTGAAACCAAATGCCAATCGCTGTCCTTCAACAGCAGCGAGTCAGTGAGTTTTAACCTAAACGGCTCGTACCGCGAGTCGGTGGTTAAAACTGAATCGGAGAGATCTATCTCCCTGGGTGTCAAGTCCGGTGGATCAGAGTCCAGGGGGACTCTGGTGTCAGTCCTGGCAGACGGAAAAGAAAAGTCAGTTTTGGTTCTTCCTCCTCCCCTCCCCCTCCTGGCCCAGGCCACCCGTTTTGTATCTTCACGCAGGGTGGTCCCGCGCTCACCCCCTAGTTTTTTGGAGCCGCTTGAAGGCTCCCCTGCAACCCCCCACCTCCACCTCCACCCCCACCCCCTTGAGTGGCCACGAATTGCTGAAAGGCAGTCCGCAGCGGGCAAGCATGCTGCCAATGGCCGCTTTGCCCGCAGCGACTACAACAGTCTTTGCCCGCCCGAAAAGGATGTTTCTTTGCCGGCTGCTTCCTGGAGAGACCCCCTGAGTCCAATGCTGCAGCTCTCGGATTGGCTCGCTGCAGATGCCTTGATGGCTGCTCTGTTGTAGCAGACATGAAGGGAACCTTTGCCTCGCAGACACAGAGGAAGTCCTGCACAGTGGGCGGAGGGTCCAGCGGCAAGCTGAGGATGGCTGCCCTGCACTGGTCATTGGCATTCTTTCGGACCATCACTTCTAACATGCTAGCCCTTGCTTCTTCTCGCCACACCTGCGTCTCAACGGCTCTCGTCATCTTCTCTACGAAGGCGATGAATGACTCAGTAGGTCCCTGCCGGATGTTGGCGTAGCTGGGCAAAGGCACTTGTCCCTGCAGCCCTAAAAATGCCTTTTTGGCCTCTTGTTTTATTTTCTCCAGCACCGGCGCCGGAATTTTACCAGCTTGGTCTGATGCCTGAGCCCATCTGCCCTCCCCGCACAGATGTTCGAGGGTGATCGAGTCACCCTCCTCATCGGTAGCAGTTCCAGGATCTCGTAACAAGCCAGGCAAGTCAGTCCGCAACAGGTTTTTTCATGCCGCCTCCCAAAGCTGAAACTCTGTGGAGGACATGAGGCAGAAAAAGAGCTGCCGCAAGTCGGAGGGGACTACAACTGTGCCGGCGAGGTTGGCCTTCAACAATCCCCAGAAATACGGGCTTTCCCTCCCGTATTCCCGGTGGGCCTTGCATAGATCCTTAATGATGTTCTGTGAAAAGGGCTGCCAGGTGGCTTGAGTGACATTCCCACTCCTTGACCTGTTATATGTAACAGGCGCAAGGGAAGGGAGCTCACTGTGGTGCGGGCTTTGGGTCTCCGGCCCCCCCCTTCCGGTTTCCCCACCGTGGGAACCGGATGTGGGACCGTGAGAACCGGAAGACCAACGTGGTTCCGGCGCGGGCATGGGCGTGGCTCCGGGTGCTGACATCACTCGGGGGGTTGGGACTGGGGTGGAGCTTTGGTAGGGAGGAGTTTGAGGAGGGGCAGAAGGAGGAGGGAACAGGGAATCCTGGGAAGAAGAAGGAGAAGGCGCGAAATTTGCATACGACTGCGCCACGCGGTCGTCGCCATTTTGCGCTTGGGGAGAGGGGGAGAAAGGGGAAACGCCATCTTGTGACGCACCATCTTTTTCGGCGAAACCGAAACTAACTCGGGGTTTGGGAACTGGGGGAAAGCGGGGAAGGGTAGAAACTCGGGAAGCCGAGCCAGGGCTAAGCCGAGCCTCCTGAGCAGTCCGGCTAAGACTGTTCAGGCGGGGGGAACAGGATACTTGCGGGAGGCCAGGGCCGACAGGAGAGATTTCTCCTGCCGATCCCCGCAAGTTACCCGTTTTGGGTAAAGAGGGAGCGGTAAAAAGGGAAGGAGAAACTGGGGAAGATTGCCTTCGCTGCTCTTCCTCTACTTTCTGTTTTTCTAAAATGGCAGATCGAATCTGCATAATCCAATAGATTAATTTAGCTGCGTGTTTGTCCCCTGCTTTGCCTAATTGAAAAAATTTCGAATAGGCTGCATCCCAAAACTGAATGCACACCACCTGTGCAGGGGGCATTTTCAGAAAGTATAGGAAGAGCAGTTTTACGAACTTTTTGAGCTCCTTTTTCGAACATTTAAACTTGGAGCCCTTCAACACAAAAAACAATAATTTACAAACTTCCTTTTCTTCGGTTGAGAGCTTCGCGCCCATTGCTCAATTCAAACCGTCACGCACGCGCACCTCAAAAACTAAAATAGCAAACGAAAAGCAAAAACCCGCGACTTAAAACTCGAGACCGGAGACCAAACTCCCCGCGCCCTCGGAGCGCGGCTAATTCAAACAAAAACCGACAATGGGAAAACGAATCTGCGCCCACGCGACGGAGCCCGCGTCTGAAACGAAACGAGAAGAAAACCAAAAGAAAGAAAAATGCCGCACTCAGACTACCCGACCCTGGGAGGGCATAAGGCTTCTCCACGGGTGAAATGCGTTTCCTGGCTCTAAAAGAGCCCCCCAAAATTGTGCGGGACCTAAGGGGAGGGAAAATCCAGCTCCCCTAGGAACCCCAAAATGAAAGGTGATTTTTACTCACCCATCCGGTGCTGGCGAATAAAAGGAGGTGGCGGCGGTCCTTCGCCTGAAGAGGACTTTCCCGGGTGCTTGGAAA
Organism: Acrocephalus scirpaceus scirpaceus; assembly: GCA_910950805.1. Taxonomy (NCBI): domain Eukaryota; kingdom Metazoa; phylum Chordata; class Aves; order Passeriformes; family Sylviidae; genus Acrocephalus; species Acrocephalus scirpaceus. Next base: position 44,735,222 of record OU383776.1, read on the forward strand.
GCTGTCCTCTTCTCTTACCAGAAAGCGTACTCCAAGGAGCTGCTATTCTGGTAAGCACGTGGCTGTCTGAAATCCTGCAGCACTGCGCGGAGGCTTCCAACGCAGGCGAGAATCGAGTCCACGGGGTCTGGCGGTGTTCTCAGACTTTTCCCGTGCAGAGAGCTCATGCCACTGCTTCAGTACTTTGCCTCGTGCCGCAGAAGTTTGTGTCCACGTGGCTGGCCTCACGTTATGGCGCCACGCCTGCGGTCACGCTCCGTGGGTCACTGATCAGTGAACCGTAGCCTTGCCCGGCCCCTGGCCAGAAGCGTGCGCAGCTGTCGGTAGGGCCCGTTGGACAGATCTGCAGAAACCCACCCGGTGGGTTCTTGGCAGGCAAGCACTGGATGTAATTTTGCAGCTATGGCAAAGGAGGAAAAGGAGGCTCTCTTCTGAGGTGTAATAGGAGATGTTTATTGCCTGGACATCACCTCAGGATGGTGAACGAGAGAGAGACCCGCCCGGACGTCCCGCCGCTTAAAAGGACAGGTGCCAAGGGGCGTGTACATAAACTTTCCACCAATAGGGGGATACAAAGGGAGGAGTTGGGGGGTAGATTGACACACAAAGGGCCAATCCCTGGAGGGGGGGGTAGGTAGGGGATTTCCAGAACCTGTTCCAATCAGAAGCCGGGTCTCCCCGAGATTTCCAGAAGGGGGAAAGGCTTTCCTGGATGACTGGCAGGCTCCGGGGGAGGGGACAAACTTGGATGGACAGGAGGGTTTCCAGGAGAACAGCACCTTCGGGAAGGGGTGAACCAACTGCAAATGCAGCTATAAACAGGGGGGTCCGGAATAAACCATTTTCCCAACTTAAATAACATTAATTATATAAACCCAAAACTTGTGAGCACAGCTCACGCACCACTACATGGATACTTGCTTGTTTTCTTGTTGATTTTAATAGTGATCTGTGGCTGGAGAATCATCAGAACTATATTAAAGAATAATTTATTTTTGTTTCTTTTTTTATAATCTCTATTAACTCTACAGAGTTATTGCTAAGTTTATTATATGCTAAGTTAGAGGTCCTGTGAAAAGTTTTAAAAAATCCTCAGGATGTGCTCCAAATGTAAACAAATTCACTGAACAGATTCCAATTTGCCTCAGTGGAAGCTTGTCAGGGCATTAACAGAAAGGCATATTTTTCTGAGTACTTGAGAAAAATTAAGATGTTAAGAAGCTCAAATTATCAAAACCTAGAGCTGCAGATCTTAAGAAAGGATGGTAAGATCAATGATTACTATACTGACATTGTAAGATACTGAGGATGAAAGAGACATTTTAATGGATGATAGATTTGTCTTAAAACACACTTTGCATAGCTTAAGCATCATTTATGTTAAAATTACCATTGATTTTGGTCAGAAAGACACTTATCTCAAAACTCTAAGAGTAGCCATCCAAAATAGCTTATCAATCTGTCTGTGGACGGATAATAAAATAAGGTATCTATAAAAAGAAATATCTATAAAAGAAATAAAACCCCAAAGTAAAACCCTTTGATTCTTAAAAAATTTTTAATTAAAATAGAGCAGGGGCTAAGGACTTTCACTTGCTGTAGGTTATATGTGCATACACAGACATTTAGGTTTTTTGAATTTATTTTTAATTCTTTTTGGTTATTTTTAATTTTTTTTAGTAGTTTTGATCTTTTTTTCTATTTTATCCTGATGTTCAGAGAATCTATTTTGTGTGATGCATAGATGTTTGAAGCTAATACAAAGATCCCCATGCCCTCATCTCTATTTGGGCCAAATTTCTGGTTTTCTAGGTAAGCATTTATATTCAAGGATTCTTAGCTGCTTTGAGACCTGACATAAGTAATCCAATAAATATACAAAGTTCTGGCATATTTTGCCTTCAGCAAAAGGGTCAATGAGGAGTAAAATATTGAATATAGCTTAATGTCAGTCTCAGCTGGAATAATTAGTGTTCTTCAGCATCTGCAGCTCTGTATTTGCTTAGGATATATTTGGTTAAATGCTGATGGACTTTTCATACTGCTCAGCTCAATCAGAAGTCCAAATGCAAAAGCAAAATTGTATGAATTTGTAATGCACTTTGAAGACTTTATACCTACTACATCAGCATGAATAAATGTCTTCATAATCTGTTTTACCCTTTGGCAATTGACAAACACTGTGTTGATACAGATGGCAGGACTGTACTGCTTGTGTGATCTAAATGTGTTTGTTCATACAGGCCCTGAAACTGTTGGTTTTTTCTTCCTTGTTGCATCAATCTTGTCTTTTTAGAAACCTAAGAAAACCAAGATGCAAACTCCAATAAAGCCCTGTCTTTTGAGAAAATTGAAACAATTCATATATGAACTGATAACAAGAGAAATTATTCATATCTGTGAACTTGTCATATGAAAATAGTCTGGCTTGCCTACCAAACTTACTGCAAATGTACAGTAGACTTGTTATGTCACAGATCAATCCTAATGACACACAACCAAAGTGACCTGTGAAGTTATATACACCCAAACTTCCCATAAAATCTGAATTCAAGGCAGCTTGATCAGTAGGGAGACTTTGTGGGCAATGGTTATAAGCAGGTTGATTGTTCACAAAAGAGAGTGATCTGGGAAAAAAAAGTTTATTTCTATGTAATTTCTTTTTCTGTGAAATGCATTTCTTCCATCAAATGTAACAAATTTGGTCCTGTAAAGAGAGGGCCAAAAAGCGAGAGAATATTAGCTAGTCTATAACTGTAACTAGTCCTCGTGCTACTGGGGAAAGAACACCTTCCGAGAAAATCATAGGTTGGGACCTTGCTCCTGAATATAGAAGCAGATAACAGGATGTTAAAGTGGATCCAACCAGTTTTAACAAGTTGGAATCTGAAGTGAAAATTCAATGGCATCAATGCTTTTGGAATTGCTGTGTTGAATATAACCTGAAGTCAATCACTTGAAAGACATATCTGTAGGAAAGCACTGATTTTTGCGAGTTTTTTTTGCCTCAATAGTTTACTGTGAATGTAAATTTGATATTAAGCAAAATTTGATATCTAAGCAAAATTGCCGGCATAAAATTATAAGGCATTAAAATCATAGGAAATTTTCTCAGATTTTGCAGGAAACTAGTGGGCAGTATTGTTGTGCAACATCATTCTTATGAATACAATTGCTTTCACTCTCAATGAGATACTGTTTTGAAATAATTTCTTATTGGCTCTGTATTTTAACTGAAATGAATGTAGTCTGTCCTGAGACTGGAACAGCACTGAAATGTTGTCTTGATATGACCTGAAATTTCTCCCTGTGTGTAAGTATTTATAGTCTTTATTTTGGTCATCTGTGGGACTAAAGCAAAACCTACACTTATCCTTAAAATATGGACATGAGCTCTAATTTTCACCAAGTCATATTTTGATATGATGTGCGCTATTAATTTGCAGCCTACAAATAGGTTTAAATCATGAGACAACAAAAGAAGTCCCACAGAATCACAGAATTCACTAGGTTGGAAAAGACATTTGAGATCACCGGGTCCAGCCTATGATTGTCAACCAGACCACAGCATTAAGAGCCATGTCCTGTCTTTCCTTAAACACCTCCAGGAACCGTGACTACACCACCTCCCTGGGAAGCTTATTCCAATGCCCAAAATCACCCTTTCTGTAAAGAATTTTTCCCAATGTCCAGCCCCAACCTCCCCTGGTACAGCTTAAGACTTTGTCCTCTTTTGTTGCTGGATGCGTGAGAGAAGAGACTGACCCCTACCTGGCTATACCCTCCTTCCAGGGAGTTGCAGAGCTTGATAAGATCACCTTTGAGCCTTCTCCAAGCTAAACAACCCTATCTCCCTCAGCTGCTCCTAATAAGACCTGCATCCCAGACCATTTATTATCCTTGTTGCCCTCCTCTGGACATGTTCAAGCACCTCAATGTGCTTCCTAAATTGAGGGGCCTAGAACTGGACAAAGTGTGGCCTCACCAGAGCCAAATACAAGCAGAAGACACTTCCCTGGTCCTGGTTACATTCCTTATACAGCCAGGATGCCATTGGCCTTCTTGGCCATGTGGGCACACTCGTGGCTCATGTTTAGCTGCCATCAGTGAGTATCCCCAGGTCCCTTTTTGCCTGGGCATTGTTCAGCCACTCTGTCCCCAGCCTGTGCTGCTGCAGAGGGTTGTTGTGGTCAAAGTGAAGGACCTGGAACTTGATTTTGTTCAATTTCACATCATTGGATTCAGCCCAACTTCAGGACTATTTGTCTTGTTTCATCTAAATAAGTATTCTGCTGGAGTACTTCAGATGCAATCTGCTTTGATAGACCATGCTTTTTGCTTATTTATGTAAAAATGCTGAAATGCTTGTGATATTATAACACATCCCTTTTGAAGCAGTATGGAAAGGGAGGATATAAATGCTGTTGGCAGTTTCAGAACAATATGTTTTTAACAGTGGCATGTGAACCAAGACATATAATTTCTTAAAATATGTTTCAATCACTGGAATTTTTCTGAGTTCTGAGATTTATCCATATTTGTATACTTAATATTGTTTGTTGTCAAAACAATGAATTTTCAGGACGGTCTCGTAAAATCTGTATGTGCCAACTGTTTGGGCTTTACTTTGTAAATCTCTCAGTATCCTTAAGAGGAAATAGTCTCACTGATATATATTAAAAAGATTTTCCAAAGCTTTCTAGTTGCAATAGCTTTTTCTCTATAGGTAGCATCTGAAACTTTGTTACTTTTAAAGGACAAAAACATGATTGTGCAGTACACAAAGCTCCAGAATTTTGTAGCAATTGAGTTTTTTGAGTTGATTGGTTTCTTGACAACAGCAGGAGTTAGGAATATTTTGTGCTGGATCTGAATCTGGATTATTTCACTCATAAAAAACAGTAGTACTGTCAATTGTGACTTGCAGTGGTTGCTTTCTCAGAATTATAAGCACTGCATTATTCTTTCTTTACACAGCTGTTTGATAGTTAATCTCATGAATAATAAAAAGCCCATGAAAATTACAGTTCTGCTAATGTCTACAAAGTAAACAAATTTCAACCCCTAACATTTTACATAGCATAAAAATGAGACATTTGAAGAGATACAATTACATGTCCTAAGTTATTTTTCTGAAAAAAATGATAAAATTAGCTCAAACTCAATGCTGCAAAATTGACCTTTATTTCAAACTCATTAGAAAGTGTGCTACGCTTCTGTCTATTTAAATGGTTAATTGCCTTAGCATTGCAGCCAAGTGCTCAATAGTCACAGGCTTTGGATAATATTGAGAGTTATGTATGGATCCGATAGAACATCGCATCTTCTACTGAGACTTGCATTGGCTGGAATAACTAACTTAAACCATAGCTCAAGTGGAAATATGGGTGTGTGGTGGTAAGACAATGTAGGAAAGAGAGTGGTGGCTCACCTGCCCATGGAGAGACCAGATAATTGCACTAGATGTAATAGACTAACTCTAGAGTAGGGCTTCCCTGAGAGCCTTTCTTGGAAAAGTACTTGGAGTAACTTGAATACATGCAGATAACCCAAAATATCTATGTATAATAAACCTTTTGGAGGTCTCAGGAAATAAGTAATGATGGGTCAGGTTTTGCTTTTTTGATAACACTGTTCAATTTGGCATTAAGTCATAGTGTAAAATTGAAATGAAGAGCAATACTGAAATCAGTTGAGTGGGCTTTTCAAGATAAAGCTCCACTGAAAACGAAAGTGCAAAAATAAGCTAGAAGAAGGTAAGTTAACAAGAACTGTTTTTCTTACAAATTAATGGAAGTAAAGACAGTTTTATATAGGGAAATGTTCCTAGAATTAAATATTTACTCTCAGGTGGCATCAGGATTGGAAGGAAGTAAATAAAACATGTAGGTATAACCTGCATATTTCCTCAGAGCAGTGAATTCAGACACTGTTGAGCTAAATCTCTTATAAACAAAAGAAGGATTTTTCATAGTAAAATTACCTGATTAATCAATAATTTAGTAACTGCTTAGTTACATAAGGCAATACACTGTTTGAATTTCCTTGTCATGGATCACTATAAATTACTTGCAATAGCTGTGAAAGCAGTATAAGGAACTCATAAAAAGTAAGACAGGCTTGGAGGTTTATGAGACAATAAAGTTTAATTGGCTGTGTTCCATTAAGATTAAGAAATACCCATGTAAAAGCACAAACAGTAAGCTTTTGAGATCTTAGCTATAATTTCATTTACCTTATAGACTACCTCTGCAGGAACATTCTAGGCTGGCCATCAGAATACCAGCTTGCAAAAGCTCAACTCTTTCTAAAAACACCCAGAGAGCTGTAAGGTTTCTGTGCCTAAGTTCTTTCTTTCAGTTCATTATCCTGATTTTGTTTTGCTCTTTGGCTAACTTTTGTCACTTTCACCTCTGATTCAGATGCCTAATGCATTTTAATTCTGGTATTCTGTTAAAAGTGTAAAAGTGTCTTGATGTCACCAGGCTTCCAGTGACATTGGTAGGCTTATAGCTGATAAGAAAGTCAGCTTAGTTTTGTAACATTTATACTTCAGATTTTTAAAAATCTTAAATTAGAGGGAATAAATTAATAACTATTATTTAGATAATATTCAGTCCAAAATCAATAAAATTATTACAATGATTTTAAAATACATTTGATTTTACTACTGAAGCTAAGAAGCTGTTTTACAACAGGGAGAGAGAGAGCATGGTAGAATTTGAAGAAACTGATTTACACCATGTCATAATAGCAGGGTTTGTTTAATGAGATCACAGTTTTCCTGAACTTTTCCTGAACTATTTCCTGAAGAACACATGAACAATGGGGTTGAACAATTTCTCAGAGGTATATTTGACGTCTGAAGGTAATGCTTTACTATACTGCTGCCTAGCAGAGCAGCTCCTGTGATTAGCAGAAAAGAGTGGAAGTGGAGAGGAGAAAGCCATAAGTTTTATAAAGTTATTCTGTGTGCTTGTTCCAAACATGCCTAATATTTTAACTCTTGAAGGTCATATTGACTGAAATTATGCCTGGCAATGAAATTATTCCTTTGAATTTTGTCTGAGACTTTTTTTTTTCTTTAAATAAAACACCTGGAACTAGTATTGGAGAAGAGCTCAGAAAAATTCTGTAGTGACAATCCTTTGCAATGATGCCAAGATTACTTCTTACTTTTTCTTTGGCAAATTAGTCAAGCACTACAGAGGCAAACTTAAACATAAATAAATTCAATGTTTCCTTCATTTTCTATTTGGATGGTTAGTTGTAGCCATCAACTACAGTGTTATTTCTATCTTTCTCTCTTTCTCTTGCAAGCAGATCAGAGAGCAAATTTAATTAAGTTACCATATATGGTGCTTTCCGTTCAGAAAGCATAAAGCTATCCCCACTTTGGTGTCTGGTTGTGCAGCTAATGACTTCAAAAGCTAGACAGTCTTAAATACATTATTGACATCCTGTACAGGCAAGTGCTTAAAATTGTACGTGGAGCTAAACTGTTCCATATGCTACCAAAGTAGAAGAAACTTATGCATCTTTGGGTTGGTTTTCATGCATAAATTTCAACAAGTATCTGATTTATACACATGAATCATACATATTAGCATTAGATGATGTATACCTGAGAAATTATCTACTTGATAGACATTTTCCCATCATCACATGCAAGAGTTCTTTCTGCTGTTAACTGTGGACAGCTGATGATCACTTCTTCACTGCTGCTGAAGGGGTTTAATTTTTTCCCCCAAGCCTTACAAATCCCACTGCAGAAGCAAAAATGCAGTGAGAGCAGATAACTACACATACTGTGAACAACTATTAGGCACTTTTAAGTTAATAAGGGTTAAGTTATTGGGCAATGATGAGGATTAGAGGCTATTTTGAGGATGTCCTTTTAATAGTGACAGAACAGGATTGTACTGTCCACTCATCCCTAGATGCTTCTGCTGCTAGGAAGACATCTACCACAGACTTCTCTATATCAACATCACCTGCTATAAGACAGCTAACTCAAAAATATCTATTTTTGAAGTATTACTATGTTTTATTGAAATAGGAGTTTGTGTATGTATTTGTATTCAGATAAGTGAAAAAATAATTAATTGATGTTTCTTGTCAGATCAAGTGCAGAAATGAATTTCTGAAGCATTCTTAAGTCTAGTATCAGTTCCTCTGTATGCTAAAGTAGCAAAAAATAAATACAGAGAAATCCTTGAAATTGGATCTTAAATGTCTTCATGGTCTAAGAAATAATACAAAATAAATAGTTAAATATAGAAGATACTTTCTGTCATTCATAATTTTCTAATTTATTCCTAATTCAGATTTGAGTAAAAAATCCCCCAAAAAACCCTATTGAGCATGATCTCTATTAATGCCAACTCTGAGGATCTTCCAGTCCTATTACTTCTGTGTGAACCTTGTAATGCTGAAAGAATATAATTTTTTTTTTCCTTTAGCCATCACTCTTGATTTCAATTGGTAAGCCTCCCAGTTTTTTAAATGGCTAACAAAGTCAGTATATTTCATGTGAACTCTCTATTAATAGCAAGAAAACAATATTTAGGATCTCTCAGTGCATTCTTTTTTTATTATTCAAACCCCAGTTAAGCTTCCTGATATTGGGGGGAAAATCCGAGTAGGAATTTCAACTTTATCTTGTTTGTCTTGTTTTATTTTATAATTTTCTAATTTTCCTTTAAACAGTTAAAGAACAAAATAAAATGTCAATGAATACCTATTCCATAGACTGAATTATTTTAAAAATATTTCAGCATAATGTATTTTAGGTATCAAAATAATATAGTCCTGGTTTCAATACATGTATTAAAAATGAGCAGTTTTTCTGTAGGCAAAGGTAATGAAAGAAATTATGTTCATTTTAGTTACTGCTTGATGTTTAGAAGGTTACCAGACTATTGGATATATTTGGCACTTTCACTGTAAGTGTCATTTTAAGCTTAATAATGGAATCCTCTACACATTCCTGCTCCTTTCACCCCAGTGTGGATAATCTAAGCAAAATTGCAGGCAGAAAACTATAAGGCATTGAAATCAGAGGACATTTTCTCTGATTTTCCATGAAACTAGTGGGCAGTATTGTTATGCAACATCATTCCTGTGAATACAACTGCTTCTACTCACAATGAGATTTTTTTACTGACACTAAATTTTTCTTTTTCTGGAGTCTTCATTCCTCATGGTCCAACACTTACTCCAAAAGCAGTTGATTTAGTAAACTGCTGTATGATAAAAAGCACTCACTTTTAGGTACAAGAAAGTAACAAACCAAATGAGAGACTCCAGGCAATAAGAATAATTCTCAGAAGTACAGTAAATATGACCTAGAAGGAGAATCTGAACATTTTGCTTTGCATCTAAAGAACTGTGGAAACATAGATACTTGAATGCCAAAAAAATCACTTCAAGTAGAAAAACAAGTGGTCTGTCTTCTACACTTGGGGGACTTGGGTGACAAAGTAAAATTTATCAGCCATACTAAAAACAGACAGCTTTAAATTTTGCATTAAGATGGCTTTCCTAGTGGCTGATAATAAAGCACTCAAATACACTGTCTGAGGTTGACACGGAGTTTCTCTAACTGTAAATTGGACAAACATCAGTCAGGAATCAAATCAATATTTCTGAGTTTGCCTTATGCAAAGAGATAGGCTAGATAATCTTGAAATTATGCCTTCAATTTTGTCATTCTGTGGCAGTAAGTACCATAAAGGAGGATCATGTTTTTAATAAGGAAAAGTATATTCCCTGTGCAGTGGCAATTTATGTGATTATGGAGAAAAATATGTTTTCCCAACACAATTAATTAGTTTTTGAAATCAGTGGTGTAGGGTGGAGTGCTGCAATCTATAAAGACAGAATTATTTGGTTTGGAATTAAAGTTTAAGTCTTGCTTTTTCATATGTATGGTGGTAATTTGTAGTCATAAAACAGCAAACAATAAACCCATCTAAAATATGTTATTGTTTCAAATTATATAAACAGTCTTAATATATTGCAGTGTTACATGGTACAAACACTAGGAAGATTTGAAGTATTGGTGATACGATGTTCTGAAATTCTTTCTTCTGGGACTTTTTTCTGACTTTTATCATAAAAGAAGAAAATTCTTCTAGAACTATCCCATCAACGCTCACTAGTTTGCATTTCAGAAGTACTGAAGAGCCCATTGTTTATCACTAGCAGAAACTGTAGACTTCTTAATTTCTTAAAAAACTCCAACCATTCTGCCCCCCCCCCAAAAAAAAAAAAAAAAAGAGAGGAAAATATAAATGAGAGTTTCCACACTGTTTAGAATATTTTTGGTTTATCATTTACTCTAGACTAGAATAAAATAGATTAGATTAGAATATTTTGCTCTGGTGCCTACTTCAGGACAAATAGCTATTTTTGTTAAATTCTCTTTTATTCATTGGAACCTTAATTTCATATTAGACATAGCACTTAACAAGAATGTTTCCATAAGAAATTGTCTATAAGCACTTCTTCACTATCTTGAAGTGGTGAATATATGATGCTGTCAGAATGTGCTGTCAAGAAGCAATGGTGACATGGGGTGACATTAGTATTGTACTAGAAACCACATTTGTTTTGAAATAATTGAATTCTCTTGTCCTGCACTTCAATTTCACTGTGGATAATTAGACATACAGAACCACAATTTAAGTAACTCCTTTAATTTATGTGCTGTGCTTGCTTTTTATTTGCTTGGTAACCTTATTATTAAAGTTTTAACTTTCTCTAGCAGTTTGGTTTTTTTAGACTTGAGATATTAGATTGTTATAATTGTTATAATTAATATATATAATCATATATACATATAATATCCAATCATATATGTAAAATGTCATTTAGAATGGCATTGAATCATGGGTCAAGTGATGAAATAAGGTTAATGGTTCTGAAGCACAAAGCTAGATCTGTGGACTCACTTCTACTAAAGCAGTAAGAATTGGGAGACAGATATAATTTTATCAGGAAAAGGCCAGAGATTTTCTGACTGAGAGAAGTGCTTATGAATGGGTAAAACTGTGGCTACTCAGGGCATTAGTGATCTCAGGCACAAGCACATTGCCTTGAATAAATGTTCAATTTGATACATGGGCTGCAACTTGGTATCTGAAGCAAAAATATTATATCAAAATTTCTCATTGGGAGCAATAAAACGTTTGCTGTCATAAGGCATTTTCTAGACAGTTTCAAACAACAAAGGCTGTTGACGTCTGCTCTAACTTTGTCAGTCTCTTTTCTAGAGAAAATCAGAGCCATTTTTCACTGTGTAAGGTTGCTCTTTATTCCTGGAAACTAAGCATTTACTCCTTTCATTAGTGAGACTTTTCAAAAACTTTTTCCACCAAGCTGTCTCTATCCAAGTTTTTGCACTGCACTTATCTTTATTATTGGAGCACAAATAGTGGTAATAATTTTTCTATAAGGCTTTTGATAATTTCTTCTGAGATTCTGTTGATAACAAAAATGTGAACAAACTTTGGGAAAAAAAAAAACCCACCACAGGATGTTTTTCTAATTTGCCTTTTTCATTCCCAGTATTTCAACCTACTCTAAGCAGTTGTCTTCTACAATGTCAAATATAACCATCATAGTTGTAATCTGCTAGGTTAAATAGAGTACACTAAAAATGAAGTATTTTCTGCTTAATCTTCAAGGTTATTTGTATTTCCTAATTTTTATTAAAAAAGGAGAGTTATTTCTCCTTAATATGATTTCTACCATTCAGTTTTCATAAATACATGGCCTGTGGACATTTTACAGAAATTGTCATAACTTCATGCTGCATAGGCAAATGAAAAGGATGTATTTGTTATGATTAATGTGGCACTTGATGATGAGACCAGATGCTGCCTTGAGAACACAAAGTTATTGTGAGTCTTTGAAATACCCATTGACTGGATTTAGAAAAAAACCCCAGCATTTGTTTTTTCACAAGAGCAGCTGGATGCTTAAAAATCTGGTCTTTCATTTGTAGGCTTTAGGCCTTTTTCTAAACAGAGAATTTACTCTGGCTTTGTTAAAGTAACCTCAGGGCTTATCTACATGGGTATGCTTGTGAGACATAAGCTAGGATATGAATTTTTAAGTATCACAGCTGGTTCCCAGAGAGGGGATACTTTGGGATGTGCCTTGCTGTAGTTAAGGTTCCTCTACCAGCAGAACAGATTCTCTCTGCTTTGTGCAGCTATATGGCCAATTACTCCTCAAAAGTTCCTATTTTTAGAGGTTACTAATTTATTTATTTATTTATTTGTTTATTATTTCCTCAGCTATTGAAATTGGTTTGTTATCTCTTCCGACAAACTCTCATTATTGTCTAGAATATTTCAGGTGCAACTAACATGCTATGACAGGATTATACCAAGTTGGTTTTGACCACTGAGGCAGCCTATGTGTTTCTGCATCTATGTATTGTGTTAAAAAACCTGAGGATTTAAGACTTTTCTGCTAGATGTGATAAAGAACATACTAACTTGGATCTGAAGCTCTTTTAAATTTGATTTTTTGAATATATCTACTTGCTTTGTTGTAGCAAGTACCCCTGAATTAAACAAAGTATCACAGAGCACACTGATTATATATTTCCAGTTCCATGAAAATTGTGACCTTTACAATTGTCAATAGGCTTCTAAGCTGCTTTAGCTGGGACATAGTATTTTTTTTTTGTTTTTTTATATAGAAGCAGATGTCAGCTTCCTGTATTTTCACTCTCAATTTGCTAATTGGAGAAAGATGAAGGTGTAGTAGGTAATTTATGGAAATTACATCACTATGTAAACTGTTTGTTTTTGTTATTCCCCTCATCTCTTTAATCTAGAAATAAGCAACCTCTCTTAATATATCTCTCCTGGTTCAGTGGGTAGGCTTGCAAAACATACAAAATACTAACCTTGCTCCATAATAAAAGTATTTACTTTGATTGACAAGGAGAATCCTTATTTTCATTATTTTCACAACTTTATAAAATTTTTTGACTCCATGTGTGAACTTTTATGTATAGTTCTGCAGATGCACAGTTTTTGGATAATGTAAGGGAGAAGATAGAAATTCTCCACATAGTGTTAGATCACTGGGAATGGGAGAAAATTATACTTGTGTGGCAGCATGATGACAACTCCAGCTAAAAAAAGCATCAGACTTGGTTGGCATAAAGCTTGCCTTTTTTCTTTGTTGATTTTACTTTGCCATCATACCTTCAAGTGATGAAAACAAACCAAAACAATACTCTGTGCTAATAAGAAAAAAAAAAACAAAACAGAAAGAAAAGATGTGCTAGCTTCAGCAAAAAGAGAAGTAGCTAAAATGAAATACCCATCTGCATTTACATCTGCAAAGTGGTCATTTATATAATTGCAACGACTGTATTGGAAGACTGCCTTGCCTGCCCCTTATCCCCAGTCTCCAAACAAAGGTAGACTTTTTATGTCTATTCTGCATTCACATTTTAGGCTGTAACAACTGATATTTTTCATAGTTATTTAGCTTAACAGAAGTTCTATCACATGAGTTTGGGGTTTTTTGATAGGTAAAGGTAGAGCTGACAGAAAAGGGGGATTATCAGTGCTAATGATATACTCTGAAGAATTACAGAAGCAAAATAAATTATTTTTTTACATAGTGAAAAAAATTCTTGAAAGAATGGAGTACATCTTTCCCTTTGAAAGAATGGAGTACTTTCTTCCCTCTTAGGAGGAAGCTGGAGGTGCATGTGGGAGGAGAATTCCTGTTTCTTAAAGGTTATCTGGACAAAGCCCCTTTTAAATGCAACAAGGTATAATAAGAAGGAGAAGGATGGAGACAAAATACGTAGAGACACAGGGTGGGGACATGTGTGCTTGCTGGTAAAGTAACCTGGCAATTTGTTACTTATCTTTCCTACCATTTGAGCCTACAACCAGGAAAGCAGTAGACCATGTCCCTGGGGCACTGGGCTGGACTCCAGTATCTGGTCAGGGGACCTAAGGTTGGAGCAGCTGAAGAGCTGGAGCAGGTGGCCAAGCTCCTAACACCCCAAAGCAGTATCTTGATAATTTATCCTTCTTTTGATAGCATAGCTACACAGAACTTGTATGTCATTCCCTTGTTTATTTGGAACAAAATTTTTTTACCAATGTGGCTTTAGTTGCACAAGGAGCTGTGGTAAGCAGTTCAAAGCTGCTGTTATCCATGATGTGGTTTAATCCCAGCTGGCAACGAAGTAGCACACAGCCACTTGCTTGTGCCCCCAACAGCAGGACTGGGGGGAAGCTTGAAAAGCAATAGTGAAAACTCTCATGGGCTGAGACATGACAGTATAATAATAAAGACAGTTTAATAGGTAAACACCTCACACACAAGCAAAGCAAAACAAAGAATCAATTTCTCTGCTGCCAATGGGCAGGCAGGTGTTCAACCATCCCCAGGAGAGCAGTGTTCCATCACACCTAATGGTGACTCGGGCAGACAAACACCGTCACTCCAAATGTCCAGCATTCCTTCTTGTATTCCCAACTTTATGTTCTGAGCATGATGCTGTACAGTGTGGTAAGTCCCTTAGGTGAGTTCCAGCTTGGTCTCCACCCAGCTCCTGGTGCAGCTCCAGTCTCCCTACTGGCAAGGCAGCATGACAAGCAGCAAAGGCCTTGATGCTGGGTCTATGCAGCTCAGCAGTAACATAAACATCTTTATATGATCCACACCTTTCTCAGCACAAATGCAAACATAGCTCTATACTAGCTACTACAGGGAAAATTAAATGTACCCCAGCCCAAACCGAAAAAAAGATAATACAAACATTTTTTTCTGAAAGCTCACCTCAACTGGTGCCTGATGAAGAAAATTCCAGTTTAGCTTTCATTGTGCTAAATCCATGATAATGGCTAATTCAAAGACTGATTCCCCCTAGTAGCTACCACCTATTTGAATTAGTTACTGCTAAATGACATCTGTTTTACAGTTACTCTAAAAAATGACAAACAGAAAAGGTATGCCCAAAGGATCTTTCATGCTATTATGCAGACAGCAGGTTTTTCTCAGCTGTTTTGGTAACTGAATACAATTAGGGCACTATTGGTTAAGAGACATGTGCAAAAGTTTGAATGTTCAAGACTGCCACATTTTTTTTTAAGTTAGGGAGGATGAGCCTGAAAAAGCCCAACAACCCCTACCCGTGTTGTGCCATGATGAAAGGTGGCTTTTGCAGTCTAATCTTGTAATTCAGAAAATATTTTCTGATAATTTCGATATTTGAACAATCCAAGAATTCATTATTTCCATTATTTAGTCCCTCAGTGCAGTGACATTACTCACCTTTCATTCCCAGAACTTCATTTGCTTTGAATTTCATCCTTGCTCTTTTCCACAAATACATGAACAGTGAGCTCTTTTTGCTGTTTCATCTACCAAGCCCTAAGTATGCTTTCAGAGCTTAGCAAATAGTACACTTGTGCTGCTGCTTTTACTCTGCTGCATTTTCAGTTTTTATGGTTGTGAATGTGCTGGGCACAGTAATGACTGCCTAGAGAGCTCCAGTCATTTATTGCAAGGCTGCTTCTTTTCAAGACTTGTGAACACCCACAGGGTCTCCTCCGTCTGCAGAAACAAGAGGCTGATCACAGGTCTGTGAACCACACAGGTGCCAGCAAGCTCTGCTAGTGCTGGGCAACTGCTGAGGTAGATTTCTGCCAAGAAACAGAGTGAGACTTCCATTTTTTTATCACAGAGAGCTTTGATTGACTTGCTATCAGCAGTTATCATTCTGGAATAGCTTTGGAGCAGTGCTTGATGCACAAGAGATTATAATTGCTCTCTGAACAACTAAACTTTTGCAATCCATCCCACCTTATTCACTTTAAAAATGCATTTCCAGTCACTAGATAACACATGGCTAATTTTGCAAGCAAGCCCAAAGGTTTAATCAAAACTGAGCAATTCGGCAACAACAGAAAACAATTGCACTTTCTATGGCTTCACTCTGAAATTGCTGCCTGTGCTTCTTATTGGGGAGACAAAAAAAACCAAACCCAAAACAAATTTTCACTTATTCTAGGAGTGAATGATGTATCATTTTGAATATGGCACACCTGTTAGGTTATGTGATGAAAGCTTTGCACACCTACAGTGGAGCATAACAGCTACCAGTAACACAAAATATGGACTAAGAGGAAAGAGAAGAGTTTCTGGGCCTCAGCCAGTTTCAGCTCCATTATTCAGGCCTGAGGTCTATCAAGACTGAGATCAAGGGTTGCTACAGAGTAAACAAAATATCTGAGTCCAGCTACTGGGTGGATCCACTCATGTTTAGGAAGCAGTAAAGTAGGCTTGAGGGTGATCCATTTGAGGCCTTCCAGTACTTGAAGGGAGACTACAAGAAAGATGGAGAGAAACTTTTTAAAAGGCCAGTAGTGACAGGACAAGCAAGAATGACTTCAAACTGAAAGACAGTAGGTTTAGATTAGATATTAGGAAGAATTTCTTTACTGTGAGGGTGGCGAGGCACTGGCACAAGAGTGCTCAGAGAACTTGTGGGTGACCCATCCCTGGAGGTGTTCAAGGCCAGGTTGGATGGAGCTCTGAGGAGCCCGATGTAGTAGAAGGTGTCTCTGCCTTTGGCAGGGAGGTTGGAGTTTATAAAAGGTTACTGTTGCCTCTATCAGAGTTTCTAGGCCCTGCAGTGGCAACTGTATCTTTTTGCCGGGAGCAGAAGGATTCGGGGAAACGGGCTGGTTCTCAGTTCGAAGGAACAGAGTCAGGAGCAGGGCAAGTCCAGCGTGACTCTTAGCAGACGGCTTTGACAAACAGCAGAGAGAAACCGGATCTGTAATGGGCTTTTATTCCAGCTTTGGAGGAGGTCTTCTGTCCGTAGAAAGCGCAGTTACAGAACCAAGCACACGGCCAGCAGGCTGCTTTTACCTGGGGAGGGGGGAGGGCAAGGGCAGAGACCCAGCCAATAGCTGGGGTAGGGGGAGTGATCCAGGATGGACAGACATTCCAGGGGTCAAATCCCTTTTGGGGAGGGGGGTGGCTTTTCCCAAGATATTCAATTTCCTGGGTGGTTCTACCTTGCATTTTTCAGGGGCTTGGAGACCCCATATCTGTGTGTTGCAGGGGCTTAGGAGACCCTGAACCTGTGTGGAGCCCGGGGAGGAGGGGGGAGGGGATAAACCACGAGAAAGTAGAAAGCACAATGCTACAGGAGTTGGATGATGTTATAAATGGTTAGAGGCCAATTCAAAATAAAATAACAAAATTTATTAAACACAATTTCAACACCGAAATAAAAGCCACAATAAAAGGAAACAACATCGATCGAATGCTGGGTGGACAGAGAGGCGGTACAAAAGTACCCTCCGAATTCTGCCACACTGCTATGTTTCAGCCCGTGGGTTTTATACAGTTTTTTTACCCGAAGGCTAAGTCTATTGAAAGTCCAAATATGCTGTGTTTCCAAAAGAGTCCTGTCTGCATGAAGAGCTTCCTTGATAGTTTTTTCTGAAATTCATCTTGGGAGGGGTGATCTTGATCGTCCAGGATCTCCACCAAGATCGGTATCGGATGTTGAGGAGCTGTGAAGTGAGGGTCCACCCTTGATGGATGGGCCATCTTCTTGTTCTGCCTTTACAGTTGTAAATGTGTTTGGGAGCTTTGGAATCTTGGAGACATTCTCGGGTAGCTTCTTATTAGTAGCTTAAATCCACACGAATTTATCTATTATACTTATTACAGATGATGTATAAGATCCCTTCCAATCCTTAATTTTCTGTGATTCTATAATTCTGTGTTCATAGTCCCTTCCAAATCTAACCATTCGATAATATGAACTTTCCTATACTATCTCCATCACAATTTCCAAATTAAATTTCCTGGTATTTTACAGAAGGTTCATACTGCATGTAGTTCCTGAAACTTTTTTTGCCTTCTTTTTACTCCTTGCAAACTAACTTTCCCCAAAAAAGTTTTGAAGAACAGTTGACTTTGTTCACTGAAGACTGGTCTAAACTCTACACTGAGCTGCTGAGAGAAAACTATGTTGATGTGCTGGTGGGGTGATGAGGTGGAGAACAACACTTTGAAGTTACAAGGACCTCTTGACTGACTTTTGCTTTCCTAGGTTCTGACCTTTGATCCCAAGGTCCTAAAGGGTACACTTTATCTTATACTAGTGCAATCTCTTACCTCAAGGGTATTTAAAACAGAGTGAAATAGCCTAGACAGACATTATTATAACTGAAAACTTGGACTTCACACTTTAAAAGTCTTTCTCAAAGAAATGCTTTTCAGATACAATTCACACAAAACTGTGCTTCCCGCATGCCCATGGCATTTTTTTCCACTTTTTTCCCTTCATTCCTTCCACTGCACCAAAATGCTCTCCACTCAAGTATGTTCTTTCACATCTTTACCTCTGGATTTCTTGGGCACTATGTCACCTTATGCTTATATTTTCCTTTATGCATTTATCAATAAGTTGTATTAGTCTAAATTACTATTTATATTCAAATGATGCTATTCTATAGGAACATTAGGAAGGTATTTCTCACTTTTTTTCCTCTTCTATTACAAAGACTCATAGTCTTACTAGAGAATTCTGTAGTGATACAGAGCACCATCACACAACAGACACTGTATCTACAGGTATAAAAACCCAAACTGCTGTCTAGCTCTTTGAAACGCATGGGTGAACTACTTGATCAATGAAGCATCACAGATTTCAAGAATTTATTATCATCCTCAGCTCCTCCACCACTCCTTGCTTAGTTTTGATATATCATGTCACATTAAGAAGGGTTGTAGTTTCTTCAAACCCAGAGTCATTTTGCTTCTGTGCTAAAGTGAGGTTGCATAATAGAAGCCTCAGTTGTTGCACTTATTGTCATTCAAATCTTATTGACAGGATAAAAGCATCTGAATCCAGGCAGAAAATGTATTTTTTAGTTCATCATAAGGAAGCTAGATTTTGTGTCCTCTTATGTAAGAGTTCACGCCATTTTGTTAAGTCTGATTTTAAGTCTTTAACTGGCTGGTCCAAGACTCAATGTGAACATGAAGTTTTTAAAAATGTTGTTTCAACTTTATGTCTTTTCACAATCTGGAAAAAATATATGTGCAAGCTTTTATTTTTATATTATAGTGAAAGATAATTTTATCTAATACAATAGAACACAATGTAAAATAATAAAACATTTTAGAGTTTTTGTTGTCTGTTTTGTTTTGAATTATGTTTTGTCCTTTATTCTTGTTACTATTTAGTCAAGTTGTAGATCTTAATATTGTTTTCTCTTACTAGGAGAAGCTGTAGTCAAATTTGGAGCTCTCCATGAAGTAGTAATGATGTTCAGTGATTCCTTCTCTAGTTAAGGTCTACAGAGTAAGAAATACATGTTGATTTCTGCATGAGTCCTTTTGCAGAGGTTGATGGGGGAAAATTGCTCTTCATGAAATTTCAATGGATATCAATATGTAGCCTGGGGGAGAGGGAGAAACCCCCTAAGCATAACTTATTTATGAGAAGAAAACTATTCTAAAGAAGGGATAAATCCATTACATTCTGGAGAATAGAAGTTAAAACAAGACAAGTATTCACTGTATGCTCCCATAACTGTCATTCATTCCAGAAATGGAGAGAGATGTTGCAACTGGTTTTTTAATAATTTTTTTAAAATAAATTTTATAATCTCTTTTTTAATCTATATCTTGTCATTCTACAAGGGCTATTAATTGGTAGCTTGTTGTTCAAGGCTTGCTGTGTAGAAAAAGGGAATTTTATTTAGGTCCTGTACAGAAAGCAGGAAAGACAATTAATGTAAAACTTGTACTTTTCCTCTACAGTTCTTATGTGAGCAGTGACCAGGACAGTTTCAGATGAATTGATTTGGAAATCCAGATTGTCATCCAAATGCTACAGGAATGCTGCAGTAAAATTTAGTCCTAAGAGTAATTGATATTTACAATCCAATGGAAAATGTGGGCATTGTTAGAAACCTAATTATTCTATATTGCTATTGTATCCTAAAATAATTGACACAGAAATAGAGAGCAAGAAATTGTAAATGAAATACAATGACACCTTTCCAACCCGTAGGATGGGAAAAACCCCAAAACCCAATATATGTCTTTGTGAAAGAAGTTAAAAAGAGACCTGAACTGGTAAGACCTCTCTGAAGGAAGACCTTTTCTCCTCAGCTGTCTATTCTGTAAAATGGTTATGACTATCTGTGAAAGAGGCTTGGAAAATGCAGCTTTTTTTTTGCAAAGAGCAGCTGCTGTGCTGGACACTTACCTGGAACCTAATATTCAAACCCACTGCTCAGACTGGATTTACCCTCTCCATTCAAGATTCTAATTCTCCACATGAATGAAATTGTGAAATAATTACATTAAATTTGATAAAGTCTTGGGATGTTTTGGGTACTGGGATGTATGCCGTGTAAATGTGATAATCAGGAGAGATAATCCCCCCTTCTCAGTAAGCAGACAGGCTTTGACCAAACTATTGTAACCACGACTCCGTGGGGAAACACATTAATCATGTACAAGGTACTGATGTAATTTTTCTCCACACCCTGTGGTCTGGCAGATGACAAATACTCCTGTCACTCCAGTATAATCTGTTTGCTGGCCCCAAATCTCTCAGGTCAAGACAGAGGTCCCTGGGACTCAAGCAATTTGTTAGTTTTGCGCAGGTAATGTCTCTTAGAAGGAGACCTCATAAGTAGGGCAGAAAAACGTGTTACACAGAAGAAAAAACCCACATTTTTGCATGCTTACTCTCATTTTTACTTCATAGTAAATTGTGGGCATGCCATTTGAGACATTCTTTTTACACACTCTCTGTGTTACTTGGCTTTGCTGTCAATTGTCAGAAAATGAGCCCCCCAAAAGAGGTTCTGAAAATTAGTGCTTTTCATGTGCTAGAGGACATGTTGTGGGTTCAACTGATTTGGAGACATTAGGTCCTATTCAGCTGTGTAAGAAGAAGGGACCTGTGATCTACAACTGAGTTTAAGAGACCAGGAAAGACTTACAAATGTTGTTTAGATGCTGTGGCCTTTTCTTGAAAGAAATCTTCCTATTCAAATAGGTGGCCTTGGGAGTCACTAGACCAATGCTGTAATAACCAGTTTTACTCCAGACTAGGGAGGCATATTACTGAGTGAATCTGTGGATTATTATTTTGTACATGTGTTGATGCTTTTAGACAAGAAGTTTGTATGCATATATTTTCATTTTTTCCAGTTGTATATACTGAAAAGTCAAGGACTATCTAAAATGTTAGACTTGCCTGAGGTTACTCAGGAAACTTGCAATACAAGGGAGAAAATCCTTTGTATTAATTTTAACTGCAAATTTATGTTATGTCCATGTATGCTCTACACAGTCAGAGTCTGCAAAGTCTTTTCCAAACTACTACCATTCAGGAGTGGTTATTGCTGATGATGGTGAATACCTAAATTTGGGGAACATCCTAACTTGTTCAACTCTCATTACTTTTCTGAGAGGCTAATACAATGTGCTGAACTGGTGAATTTTGTCTGTAATTATGGTTTGAATTATGATGCTTCTTCATCTGACAATAAGAAACATAGCAGAAACAATTTGAAAGGCAATGTCTCAGTGTCTATCATGGTAGTAATTTTTATGTGTATGATCCGATTTGTGGCCCCCAGGAATTTAGATGGCAATTAAAAATGTATTCACATATAATGCAAGCTTCACTGCAAATGTAGGAACACAGCAGATAAGCTGCTTTTAGATCAACCAGTTGTTGAAATGAGAAATGCTTTTGATTTCCTGTTAAACACTCACATTATATGTCAGTTCAAACACATCCCTTTAAATCTCTGCCTCAGCTACTCCTTTCTCCCAATATGTGCATTTACATCCCAAGTTCTTGAGGGGAAAGAACAAGACACCATTTAGAGCTGTCGTACTCTACTCTGAATGGGATTTCTAGGGCTTATTGCCTGATGCAAGCAAAAACAACTGGGCTAGACAGAACCACTACAACAGCTAAAAAATGTTAAGTAGTGAATGCAGACCGGAAGCAGATTTTTGTGTGTGTTTTTGTATCTAAGGCAGAAACTTGAGTGAGAGTGTGAGCTGAGCAATCAGGATAGAAACTTTGAACTTGCTAGTTCTTAAATAAGCTCCAGTAGACAGCCTAAGGGTGCCCTTGAGCACTTAAGTTTTGTGAGAAGGAGCAAGGAAAAAAGTGAATTATTTTGTCACTGAAATGCTTTTTTATTTGTCTACAGTTACCACTAAAAATGTGTTAAGACTGCTCCAAGCTGACAATTCTTGCCAGGTAGCAATGGGATACAAGAAAAAACACTGGAAACCCAGATATGGCATCAAGTCATATGGACTCGGGATAAGTGTACTGTAAAAGAAAAATAAGGATTGATTTACTGTGGCTCTCAGGAAATAATCCATCTGAAATCCAAATTAGTCTGACTGGGTGCCTATTGGATATTAGAGGTCTAATTTATAGCATTTTGAAGACACTAGCTTGGCACAGTTTCAAGGGAAGCTGGTTAACTACAATGCTAGCATGGCAGCAGAAGTTAGCATCATAAATTTTTTTTCTGTTGGTGGAACGTGTTATGGCTGATCCCCAGTGTTAAAAGTTCAGCAGTAATCCAGAAGTTACTGTAGGAAATGAAGGTCACAAAATCATGGGGACTTCACGGTGTTTGCCTTCAGCTGGTTAAACACAGTTATTCTTGGGATATGTAACAAACTCTGTGGGCCTCTAATTTCCATGGTAGCACGTGTCCCACCTACTGGCACTACAAGTCTCACAAGGATGTCATAAACAGCCACCAAAGTTCCTTCATTCAAAGTAAATCTTTGAGCTGTATTTAATTTCCATGGAAAGACTGAATAGTCCTTCCTCCCATAATGCAATCTGTCTCAATGTTCATGTACATAATACAGATGTCCAGGATAATGACTTTAAAGACAATAGAAAGTTGTTCTACCAGTTTTAACCATATTGTATGTGCTTTCTTTCAAGTTTTTGCTGTGCTGAATGTATTAAAGTATGTTATGTTATTACCATAACATTGTTATGTTATTACCATAACAATAAAACTCCATGCCTATACACATAAAACACAAACATGGATCATGAACACTAAATAGTGGCCACTGTGCTATAAATGGTCCTTTGCACACACACACACACACACACACACACACACACACACACACACACACACACATTAAAAAAAAAAAAATCCAAGAATCACCTGACAGCTTCTGCAATTACAATCCTTCTTTGTGCCCCTAGTCAGTGAATTTGAATGTTGACTTAGAGCACTTTTTAAAGCTTTTCTGTGACTTTGCTAAATATTTATATGTGTATTGTGTAATAAGACTTTGGTGATAAATTTCTAAAGCAGTAATACATATCTAGTTTTTCATATACTACTCTTTTTGCTTTAGCAAGTTATTTAATAAAAAACAAATTACTTAAACTGTGAAAAGGCGACAAAAATTGTAATGTAGATGATTATATAAATGCAAAGTAAGTAAAAGATCTTAGGTCTAAATGGCCTTGTCTTAAATACAATGAAATAATATCCAGGCTATGCCATCATGTTTGCTTAATTACTCTACTATATTCCCCTGTCATTTATCAGATTGCTCATCAAGAACACTCCAACAGGTTGTCCTGGTTTAGAATAAATTAGGGGAGAACCTCTAAAAGGAGTCCCCTAAGAACAAACCTCCACCACCCCTCCCTCCCCCAGCCCTGGGTTTGGGAAGTGGAGGAAAAGTGGAAAAAAACAGTTTATTGACAAATGAAAAAAACCACTCCCCAACACAAGGAAAAGAAAACGAGTTACTGTGAGGGGGAAGGCGCAAAGCATCTTTCTCGGGCTCTGGAGATTTCCAGACTTCTCGGGTCGGGTCAGGTCGAGAGCTGGTCCTAAATCTTCGGGAAGGGGGCGGGTAAGGGGAAAAGAAAAGGAGCAAGAAAAAAACAAACAGAAGTGGCAAAAGCCAGCAGGCAGAAGCAGCAAAAACCAGCAGGCAGCAAGCAGCCAAGCCAGAGAGAGAGAGAGAGAGCGAATGAGAGTGCCCAGCAAAACCGCAGCCCCTGCCAAAGGTGGGGAGGAAAGCAGCCGCCAGACACCACAATGGAGTCTATGATATGGGATAGAAGTCACTGTCAACCCAGAACACAGGTTTACATCAGTTGATTATTTGACCCTGTCACACCATAGGTCAAATTTTAATTAGTGCTGGAGATCAGAATGGCATTGCAAACCACTTTTAAAAAGCTGTCTCCTCAAAAAAGCTTCAATCAGCTAGATTTCTGTGCCATGTCTGCTATATATTGGCAGCCAAAGGAAGTATTTCACAAATTCATCATTCTTAGCAATGTTAGGTTTAAATGAATTTAAAATAATAAATTAATTTTGAGAATTTGGAAAGGCAAAACTAGCAGGAACAAATTACCTTGCCTGGAGGAGTTAGAACATGGTCACTGAGACACTACATGAGCATAGCAGTAAGGTTGCTTTGTGTCTGCAACAGGCTGAAAAAATACACTGGTCTGAACAACTCAGCACAGCCAACATGACTTGTTAATGCTCATGGTGGCATGAACACTCCCTGAGTCAGAGTAGAGACTCTCAGGCAATTTTTAAGGTTCATTAAAACAAATTACAGTGTCAAACAGGCTCCCCAATATTTGCAAGGTCCATTCTCTGTGCTTTAATTGTAATTATCTGTTGGTTGTGTGATGTGATAGGAGAGAAATGCATTTATGCCAATGTCTGATATACATTCTCATCAAGCCATCAGTTTTGTGCTGCAGACACTTTTCAATTTCTCTCAAAGGCTTCCAATCTCTACCTATTCCAAATTAACTAATTTTCAACTTCCAGCTACAGCTGTAGATCTGACTTACTTTTACATGGTCTGCTCATCACCCCTTCAATAATGTGAACCTCTATAGTTTGACAACTTTTCTAGGGATTAGCAATAAATTCCAGTGCTCTGATGAGTCAACAAAATTTTAAATCATCTTTCTGAAATAAAACATCACTAACAAGGACTAAGAACAGTTTCTAGATTCAGAGGGGTGGGTAGTATGGCCATTAGAGTCAAGTTTCTGGAGGCAATACTATTGTGGCAGGGAGACAACTGATCGTTATTAAATATACGTGACAACATCTGGCAGATCATTGACTTCTTAGGCTACCTTCGAAATATTTTACTGGAGAGGGAGGAAATAACAAAATGCACAGGAGAGAAAGCTGTCATCATGTAAGTCCAAAATGTGAAGCAAAGAAGAAGCAGAGCAATTTTAAAAGCTCTGCTTTTCAAATTACCCTCAAAGAGGATATAAACTGTACCACCCTTGAGTGACACCGAAACGGAAGATAGATATTTGAGGCCAGAATAGGCTTTTGAGGGATGAGAGTTTCCCAAGGAACTCCTGTTTTGTTTCTAACACCCCTTGTAAGCTGTGTTTACATATCTGTCAATGCAGTATCAGAATACTTTCTTTCACAAAAGATTTATCTCTCTTCTTGGCCTGTTTGTATGTATTCCATAAGTGATGTGTTTATCCATACTATATGAAGTGGGGGCTTCTTGAGAACCTTCCCTGAAGGTATTTGAAACCTGCCTGTTGTCTTGAAAGAGACTATTTTACAATCAGTAATTTGTTAATTTTTTTTATAACTTCAGTGTTAGTGGTTTCTGAGTTGATTATTGTGGATCATATGACGTAAAGTAATTAACCTCTTGAAAGTCAAGGCATATCTGCCTGTTTTTCTTGGAAACAACATCATCTTCTGGACAGCTGTCTTCAC
The DNA here is from genome assembly GCA_910950805.1 of Acrocephalus scirpaceus scirpaceus. Lineage (NCBI taxonomy): Eukaryota > Metazoa > Chordata > Aves > Passeriformes > Sylviidae > Acrocephalus > Acrocephalus scirpaceus. Next base: position 44,761,066 of record OU383776.1, read on the forward strand.
CATGTGCAGAAAAGCGTTCTTTGAAATAGACATTTCTCCAACTGAGATGTTAAAAAACCCCTCAGATAAGTAAATCCTGTTAGCATGAATAGTAAAAACCAGTTAGTGATCTTCTTTAATAGTAACAGCCATATTGGCCAATTGGATACACCTCTGGGTCACATTGTGCGGGACTTTGGGAGGTCACTCTCTTTCTCTCTCGGCCTGGCAAGAGGTAACATTGTGCAGCAGCCAGGGTGGGCTGGGCCAGGACCCACTGCCTACTGGGCTTGCAGGGCCAGGCCATGGCCGGGCCTGGTGGCAGCTGGTAGTAGGGGAGGGGAGGAAACACAGCCCCAACTATTAACATCTAGCGAGTGTTAAACTCACCCCAGCAACTGCTCACTCGCCAGACAGGGCCAGGGGAAGATGTTCCCTCCTGCTTTCCCAGGCTCCTGAGAGCATCTCTGAATTTGGGCCACCCCAGCTAAGACCAAGGGGTGGAAGAGGAAGGCATCCATCAGTCTACCTAACTGTTGAGATCCTAGCTGCCATTTCTGAGCTTTCCTCCACCACATGGCTTTGAGGTCTTTGTGGCTGCAGGCCCAGGCAGAAATGTTAACTCTTTCCTGACACAGATTGAGACTTTTTAAATCTCCAACTCTTCTCAGAGAGAAAAGGCTAAATTAGAGATATGTAAAGGGACAATATTAAGATATCAAAGTCAGTGAAGGAAGAGTGACTTCTTAAGTACAAGAGATGATAAGTTGCCTTGATTTTAGGTTGAAAAAACCTCCTATGAATTGTGGTAACAGAGTCTAATATGAATATGCTAGAGTATTCCTTTAAATCATGGACAATATAAATTGGGGAGATGCTCTGTGGATTTACAAGCAAAGGTATCTGTGATTTACTGAGTGAATATTGAATTAGAAACTGTAATCTGGCGATCCTGTAAGATGTTTGAACAGAGAGAGATGAGAAGAAGCTCTCTGCTCACCATGAAGAAGTGAGAAGGTATCTCTGTTCCTTAAGATGAGAAATCCTTTGCTTTTGGAGATCTGCATCTTTAAAAAAGTGAAACCCCAGTGTGAATCCACAGCCCATAAGTAGTCACGGGAAAGGCTATGTGATTGGGAGGTCTACAACTGCCGAAGTTCTGGTTGGGCTGCTTTTGTAGGAGTTAGAAGCCACAAATAGATGGTTTCTCTTGTGGAAAATTACCAGAACAAATAAGGAGAGACTTCTCTCTCTCAAAGACTGAATGAAAGACTATTTTATAAGTGGTATTGACCTGAAGCTCTGAGTTTTGCCTCTTTACATTGTTTGTGGGAAAGTTAACATTACCTGATGGGAGAAGGGTTTGTTTAAGAAGTTTTGGGGTTTTTTTCTTTTGTCTTTTGTATGTTAATAAATATATCTGTTTTTACCTTTAAGTTAGGCCTGTTTTGCCTTCTTTCCTCATAATCATATTTCACAGCAGAAAAATATTTAGACCACTACACTAAATTTAACAAACAGAACTCAGACAATATGAAACAACTACACTCAGTTGCTTCCTCCAACATCTACCCTGGTCCTAGTCACCACACTTATGGAGAGTTATTTCTCCTTCCTCCTGTTTCAAAAAACAATGAAGAAAAGGTAAAACTTCCATGGAGTCCACTTTCCTATAGCCCCAAACCTGCTGGGGTACTGATGTCCTGGACTTGGTGACACATTTATACAAACTTGAAGTTAAATATTCCAGCACAGCTAAGGGCAGAAAAGTCAACCAAGCACTACAGAATATTTTATTTAATCAGAGGAGAAAAAGACACAATAAAAATAAAATAATATTTGCAAGAGGATTTTATTAATGCTGTAAATTGCTTTCACACAAGCACTCAAGATATCTCTAAGCAAATTGGAAAATGCTATTTTTTTGTTTTCTGACAGATTACTTTTAACTTTTTATGATCAGGCCTTGAGATCAATATCAGAAAGCTTTATCTCCTTTACTTTGCATGTGGGAAAACACAAATCCAGGAGATTAATTGCTCCTCTGAAATTGCATTTGTGTTGACAATTTATTTTTTGGTTTCATAATTTTATTAAAACCACATATATGGATCCTACATGATTCCAAGCACAGCATGTAAAATGAGGTATTTAAGCTGCAGTGGTTTGCTGTGTAAACATATTTATCAGGATTAAATTGCCAGTCAGCATGTCTGCTGTAGAGAATCTGTTAGGAAAAAAAGTACACACACTCCTTCATATGGCATTTTCCTGTATTTTAATCAAATTAGAATTTTTAAACTGGCATCGTTGTTCAATCAAAAGCTCCACTGTCTTAGTGAAATCCTTGCAGTACCATTAACAAGATTAGTGACAAGCAGCTTTCTATATACACCAGTTCATAGACATATAGAAGTAGAGACAACCACTGAAGACGTCTTCAGGCAGTCACATAGGACTCAAAGTTCAAAGAAGAAATACATCTATTCTAGAAATTTCATGCTCTCCTTTTAATTTCCTGTGTTTGGGATTTAAAAAAAAAACCAAAACCCTCTTTTACTTTCTGTAGTAAAACAGGATGAGCAACCTCTGGCCCCTGCAGAGACTCAGTTCTGATGTGTAGTATCCTCATCTAAAAAGGCACATGGTCATTTCACACAAATGAGAAGCATAATGATAGGGCAAAAACTAATGGACTCAAGTGATGACATAGGAATTTCCAATAGAGTATAAGGAAAAGGGCTTTTTTCAGTATGAGTCTGGCCAAACTTATAAATAGGTGTCTAGAGTGGCTGTGGAGACTTCAACCTGAGTGATGCTCAAAAGTCAAACTCAGCAAGGCCCTGAAACATCTGATATAATTGTACTTACCCTAGCAATGGCTCAGACTAGAACCCTAAGTGTCCCTTCCACATAAATTAATCTCTGAACCTCTGGTTCTGTGATTCAAACTCTGGGAACAACAAAGGGAAAATAGAGAGAACTGTTCCAGTTTTATGTCTATGTATAAAATAAGTAATCTAGAAATTTCATACTGTCCTGTAGCAAAAATAAATTATCCTTTAATGTTGAAGCACCATATTGAGCTTCTATTTTATATCATTCTATTTTGTATCACTCTACTTCATTTTTTAGACTTCTCAGTATATGGTTATCCCCAGTCCAACCTAATCTCTTTTTACTTATGTTGTTCTGATTGCCTTTCAGGGCTCCCTGCATATGGTGGTATGTTATCTCCTCTTGATGATTCTGTTTTGATGTCTGTGTTCATGTGTTTTGGAACAGAATAATCATTTATGGTGCTCAAGGCAGCAGACTTTAATCTCTCTCTGAAGAATGCTGCATAGAGTTGACAAATGTAAGCTAAGGACTCTTCTTTCAGTGAACATGTCTGAGTATAAATATTCCACTCTACCACTAAGAAGACTTGCAAAAGCTCACAGCTCTTCCTTGTTTATACATACTTCTCCAGTGCCCATATCACCAGGCATTTCTGCAAGGGCGCTTACCTAATTTGCAATCACTTATTTTATGAATCAGTTCTTGCCTTTCTTTCAGGATATAAAACAATCACAGGATGATACCAGCAATTACGGTCCTTCTTTTCCCCAAATTCATCTTCTTCAGGAAACTGTTTTGCTTGGGGTTTTTTTGCATCAACCTTATTCCAAAATGCTAATAAAGTGCTAGACCCCCAGATTTCACATAATTTTGTCAGAAATATTTTCCAAATCCTTGGTAAATTACTTATCCTCTTCCTTTGGGATCTGAATCCAAAGAAACTAAGAAACTAAAATTAGTGAAGGATTTCCAGTTCTGCGATTGAGACAGAAGAATACTGGGAGAGAAATAAAAGCAATAATTTTTTATCAAAGTTCACTAATTGCAGTTAAAGACATGTAATATTGCAGATACTCCTCTACTTTTTTTTTCCATTTTCTAAGCACAGATGTATGAATAGTTTTAAATAGTGCTGTAAAAATGGCCCTAAAATGGCTTTAAAATTACATTTAAGCTTTTTTATTCAATCCTTCTGTATCCTAGATCATATTGTTCATCTATTATTTCCTTCTGGCAAATTGTTGCCTTTACTGTATATAACCTACATATATCCTGCCTTAGGGCTCTGAATCTGTAGAACATTTGGTCAGGAAGTACATACTGCAAAACTTCCAAACACATGGGGTTTTTTCTCTCATGTTCATTGTGAATGGCTTCCTCAACATTATTTCAAATGTCCTAATGTTATTCCAACACTGAAACATTGGTTGGCGATTTGGTTTTCATTGGTAATTGGGTTTTTTGTTTGTTTGTGTTTGTTTATTTGTTTGTTTTGAAGAAAACAATCCACAAAAAAAAAAAAAGTAAGTGATGTCTGCATTATTCTAGCATTCTTTCGATTTTAGATCACTACACTCTAAGACACAAGACTGTGAATTTCAACCAAGCATTACCTGCTTATGGTATGTATATCAGGACTGAAATCTATAGATGTCTACATTGGCATGGGTGTGTTTGTGTGTGTTTCTGTGTATCTGCATTTTTCATTGCTTGTAGGTTGACTCACTGTGTTATCTGGCTTCAGTTAAATATTTCTTCTATCAGATGAGATCTTTGTTACAAATGAAATTCCAGCAGCAGAGAAGATTGCTTCAAAGCCAATGAGCTCATTAAAAATGAGTGGTTTTTCAGCAGTGTCTATACTGCAAAGAAGTGGGGAGATTCCCAAGCGGGCTTTGAACAAACTTGCTATTTGCAACCACATAAAAGATCAATATAAATTTTACTTTTTTTTATTTTTAGCAAAATCCCAGGCACACTTTTTCTTTCAGCTTATAAATAGAAAACAGAATACTTCATTTAGATTTGCAAAAGTTGTTACTGTAAGGGACAACTTACAGTGTTTTTTTAGAGTCTTTGTTTTTTTAACAAAGTTACCTTGTGCTGATCCAAACTGGTATGTTAAATTGCCTTAAAAACCCAAATAAGTGCTTCTACATCTAGTCAAAAATATCTAAATCCTGCTTCAATACACACATACTAGTCATTAGAAACAGTATGAAGATGTTGGCTCAGCAAGATAAAGACTCATCATTAGTATTTGTAGTGATTGAGCAAGTTTTCTTCTTAACCTCAACTTAATTCTTTCTCCACATTCTGCAGAATAGGACCTTCTCTTTTAACTACCTTATTTAGACAGGTATGACACTTGGTATTTTTGTGTTTTGAACAATTGATTCACTAGCAGTGTGTTTTTTTCATCTCCCTATCTGGGCAATATAAGAGAATGCTTTCCACATTTTCTTTCAAATCCTTCCCTCTTCCTCTCCATCATTATCTGTCTGCTGCTCCTGTCTGCTCACTTCCCCAGCCATTCAACTCAAATTTGTGTGTATGCTCTTTGATGGTCAGAGTATTTTAAATACTGTCAGACTTTGGAAGGAATGTCAGACATGTTAAGTGTGGAAGATACAATTTTTTTTGTAAAAGTTTTTAATTAAGCCTGTAGAGAGGGATAGAAGAAAACAGTTTATTTGCATGTAGGAAACTAACTAGTGCTTAATTTACAGCTGAGAATGTCAAGATAAATATTTTGTCATAGTTAATTGCATTGTGAACTTCCCAAACCTCAAGAACACAAAAGGTTATTCCCTACTACTGGGGAATAGTTTCAAATTTATTTTCTCCTTTCCTGATATAAATGGGTTTGGTCAATACAATGTCAATTAAGATAGATAAAGGAAAAAATTATGCATAGGTGCATAGTTATTGCAAAATACAACTTTGCAACTGAGAAATCCCATGTGAGCATGTGTTAAATACCATCTGCAAATACTATTTGTCATTTTAATATAGAAAGTACAAAATAGAAATAAATAATAAAAATATATAGGAAAAGGAATAAAAATCAATAGAGGGGAAAATTGGAACTTTTATTGCATGATGCTTTATAAAGAATAGATTTATGTTGGACTGAAGTGAAAGGTCATATAAACATGACCTCCATCAAATGAAATACTGGGAGTGAGAAAGCTGTTATGATTTGCTTATTATGTTTGGCAATGTGTTCCGGAAAGTTTCCAATTATTTGTCTGTTCATGTTAATATAGCCCATGCTGCCTTCTTGGAAAGACACATTTGTTTTCATATGGGCATTTATATTTAGCTTTCTACATTTTTTTAATAGAAAAAAATTCTTATCTCTGGGTTTCTTGTACACCTTAAGCTCAAGGAAAGTGTGAATTACTTGGTCTACCAGACAAAGGTTTTTATTGTCAATGAACATATATTTAATCATATTTTGCTCATATTCCCCACAGCTTAAAATATTCAAGTTTTTCTTAGGACAACTGGAGTTTCTGTACATTTTTGAAATACAAAGCCTCAGCAACTGGGACAGCTTAAACTGGCATTTATGTACTTTTATGAGTACATAATAACATAAGTTTCTATTTCTTGAACTACATAAGTCGCAATATGAACCAGCAAATAAAATTAATTTCTTGTCAGGATTGTTAAAGTATGTCAGTGTATTTCTCTGGTGAAGATTACCTTGGTGCAAGAGATCCTAACCTTGATTGATTTTTCCGAGACCTCCTATACCGGAAATGCTAATATCTCAGAATCAGGATCTTCAATAAGCTAAGTACTATTTTAGAAGAAAAGAAATTGATAGACTGTATCCAGAGACTCATTAGTCATCCAAAATAAGTGGTTTGGAATTAGTAAAAGATCAGATCTTTCTAGGTATCCAGTGTTCAGAAATCCAGTTTTGATATCTGTGAAGCAATCTTTGATGGCTTTGAATTGAAGGATGTTTGAACAGATAATTAAAAATTAATGATATACAAACTTTAGTTGTATTTCTACATAGCACTTGAACTCATGTAAATGGCAACAAACAGATGTACATTTGTGCAAGTTTACACTTGTGCACATTTCTTCCAAGAGCAGGTATTGATACGGTTTAGAATGAAATGTTTGATATGCCTGTATACATGCAGCGCAGCCCTTGGCCTTGGAGTCACATAAGCCTTTGGTCTTCTGCAAAGGAATGAAGATCAAAATAGATAGGGTTTGAAATCCTGCAAACAAAAATAATCTTGAAGTCTTTACTGAGATTTCCCACAGGAATTCTGAAATCTCCAGGGGTATTACAGGGGAAGAGTCCTTCCTGTTCTGCTTCTCTCTGAATTCTAACAGAGCCTTACAACAACTGAAGTTTTACATTTGGTTTCAAAGTATCTCATCAAATAACTAGGTTTCCTTACCACCATTTTTAACAGATGTAAATTAATTTGGTTAAGACTGCTTAAAAGGAATAAAACTTGAAAGTCCATAGTCATCCAAACACATGATTTCTCAAAAATATTGGAAAAATATTTTGCTGAATATCTGAGTCCCTTGGTTCCAAGTTTTGAGAGACTTGTGGTGAGTTGCACAGTTACATCAGGTTCCCTCATTTTCAGTCTGATAAAGATTTCATTATCTCCATTACTGTGTATCATTCTCACTCACGTCAGGAAAAAAACTAGATTAACTATAACATTTCAAGTTTTCTTTTAAGTATAAAAGCTCCCCTCAACTAAAGGACCTTTCTTTTTACTACTTATGGTTAGATATATAGGTACACTACAATAAAGCACTTGAAATCTTTTGTGAGTTGAGGGAATGAAAACCAGCTAGCAATAGCTTTGTTTAAATAATTACTGACTTGAGATGAAACTTTAATAAAAATAAATATATATTGATATCATGTTCTCTCACTTTGCTATTAGTATGCTAATGTGCAGTGTCCATGTAATTTTGTAATGGTAGTTCATAATAAATGGCCATGAAAACACCATATTTGAGAAATTACTTCTGTAGGGATGCAGAAGAAATTTTATATATTTCTTTTTAATGTGGTTTTGCTTCCAAGCATATTTTCAAGAAAACCACAAATCACAGAAATGAAGTTTCAGGCAGCTAAGGCCTTGAAGTAGATGGATTACCTAAGGGGTGATAGGTATGCTAAAACATCTGTGCTAGTAGATTGAGGTAAATGAGTCATCCCCTCAACAAACAAACCATGTCCCTAATGTTCTCCTTTCTCCTGACTCTAGCTCACAGATGAGCAGTGCTGTTGCACTGACTTCAGTTTGGGTCTGTCTTTGCATGGACCTTGAACGGATCAAGGAAAATGGAAGATAGACAATCCAAGAGCTTCTAGGAGTTTCCCCAGTCCCAGGTCACACTTCAGATACCTGCTGAAATCCTTATTCCAGTGAAAAAAAAAATCAAGTTAACCACTCAGCTCAGAATGAGCTTAATTTCTGAGCTTCAGCTTGGAATGCCATCTTCCTGAAAAAAATCGACATTAGTGACTTTGATGTGACTTAGCATTTTGTTTGTTGTTTTTTGGACATTAACTAACTGGACTTTAGGACTATTGTCCTATGCTGGAGAACTGCCCAGTGTGTGAAGTGGGAAATATCAGACAGAACTATACGCCAAATAGATGTTTATGCCTTGGTGCTTCATAACCTCATGCTGCTAAAAGCTTGCCTGTGTAATAAAGTCCAAATACACATCCTAAGCTAAGCTAAACTAAGCTAAGCTAAACTAAGCTAAGCTAAGCTAAGCTAAGCTAAGCTAAGCTAAGCTAACCTAACCTAACCTAACCTAACCTAACTTAGCCTAATTTATAAAAAATCTCAGGGATAGATTTAAATGGTTTTCTACAAAGAGATACTTTTTCTAGTCCTGTACTAGGGTGTGGTCTTTGATATCACCTGAGGAGTAAGTGGTTGAAAGCAGAATGGACTACTGAGACAGACTAGGGGAAGCAGTGAAAGGTTTGGTCTGTATTCTACAGGACTCTCTTGCCCCACTCATCCTTTCTGAGAGAGGACCCTGTGCCTGAGGGAGAGGCTGTCAGCTTAAGCATCTGACTCAGAAGCAGGGGATCCTGGAGACACCTCCTATCTTGGTTTCAGGCAAATTTGGGAGAAAACCTCCTACAGGGCGCTCCCTCCCCTCCCCCAACCAGTTCGGAAAAGACTTCCTCAGAGAAAAGTGGAAAAAACCTGTTTATTAAACAGGCAAAGCACTCCCAGCACAATACCCAATGACAAGAGCTTCGTGCCGCACTGAGAGATGACAAACTTAGAGAGAGAAGTCCTCCCCTCTAAGGTAGTCACTGTGCTCTGTGGCTCCGTTCCTCTGGCACTGGGAGAAAAAGGAGTTGCTGCACAGGGCTGGTCTTGGTGGGGTGGGTTCCAGGTGGAGGCCCCTCCCCCCCAGTGCTTCCTCCAGGTCCTCAGTCCAGACGGATTGGAACAGTTCCGAGGAGAGGGAAAAAAAATTAAAAAAAAGGAAAAACACTTCAGTTATTCTACAAGACCTAGCTAACTATGCCACCACTAACTAACTCCAGAGCAGAAAAAAAAGAAGAAAAAACCAGAGCTTCTCTCTGTCTCACCGTGTTCCAACTCCCCTGCTTCCAAGGTCACTCCAAGGAGCAGAGTTTTCCTGGGGAAAAACAAACCGCTCTTCCCCTCCCATTTGCATCCAACAGATGACTGGGGATACACACATCACCCTAGGACACCTCCTCCCAGCAGTGCCTGCTTCAGAGCTTTCAATGGCAAAAATGGAGCTGTCTGCAATGCTCAGGACACACTCTTTCCTACGACTAGGCCTGAAGCATTACTCTGGTTTGGAGGTCATAGGGCAGGATGATCCTTAACCAGCATGCTGTCCTCCTCTTCCTCTGCCTCTCACATTACAGAAAGAAACCATGCCTCTCCCTCTCCAGAGCACTCTTTGCACACAACCGTGATACCACACTGTAATATCCCTGAGGAAATTACTGTGTTTTTGTACCCAAGCACTCCCAGCAGCAGTGCTTTGACATTAGACCTCTACTGGAGCAGCCATGCCTAGAGAGGCTCTGGGGGCAGCAGCTCTATGTGTAATTTGCAGAGATGGGACACACATGCACTGGAAATGGAGGGCTTTCTGCCATTCTTCCTGTAGAAAAAGTTGGGGCTAGGAAGAAAAGATCAGGGTAGATCTTTACTCAAGTCTCACAATTCTCTCTAGGTCCTGGGTTGCACATGAAATATCCAGGACTGAAGTTTGCGACAGAGGTGCACTCTGGAGTTTTTCCTCCCTTGTCATCCTCCAAGACTCTCTGGTTAACAGAGGTACAGAAAAAACATTGCCACAGGGATGCTTCAGTGAGCCCTGGCTATGGAAGTGCTTTTAACTGTACCTGTTTCCTACATGAACTGTGGTTCAAAAGGCTGTCCATTCTTACTCTTCCTCTTCCCTCCCAAATCATCATCATGGCATAACTCCAGTGCAAAAACTGGCTGCTGGGCTGCAGCCCCATGAAAAAGGATTTTGAAAAGGATTATGACAGAAATGTTCACCACTATCTAGAGGTACCTCTTCCTTGCCTTTGATATTGCTGGAAATACAAGCTGGCAATTTCAATTTAATTGAAATTTTTGAGTATTTTTGAGTGGTGGGGTATTGTCGGTGTCATTGGCAGCATGATTATTTGAAATGGAATTCTCTGGGGTGGTAAATGCTTGGCTCTGTCCCCTGCAGGGATATGCACACACAAATGTCAAGGAAGACACACGTCTTCCTTGCTGACTGTTTTGGGATCTGGAAGGACTTTCATCAATGTTTCTGTACCTGGATTTCTGAATTCTTTGGTTGGCCAATGAAAAGCCTCCCATTTTGCTGTGGCTCAGTGCATGTCCACAGCCCAAGACCAGAGAAACCATAGGCTGAGGGGGATAAATTGGTCCAAACCCGTGAGCAAGGGCTTCAGATTGTCTCCAAACCATCTGCTGGCTCTCATCCCACAGCATGCAGTGCTGCTTATGGGCATCTTCAGGGAATTAACAGATCCTTAGTAGCACTGACTCTAACACGTGCTCTAACCCAAGGCTCTGTGACCAAGTGCAGTGGCAGTGGCTGGGGAAAGTGAGGTATGATATAGCTCTGAAGTCTCTACGCAGAGAGAGCCCCTTTCTGTATGTTTTCCACAGGGCAAAGAGTTCCCACTTTTGCACCTTCTTCTTTGCTCCCACTTTTTGGGATTTGGACTTTTCATTAGTCAAGGTTTCTGAGTAAATGCAATGTTGTGTACTGATTGTTGCAAAGAAAGGTAGAAATTGTCATATAATATATATGAGTACAGAAATTCAGTACTTTCTAACAAAATTATCCAGGAAATACATGATCATATAGAAAAGGAAAAAACTCTAAACATAAAACCTTGCAGCTGATCACTTCTGTCTAGGATAATAAAATCAAACAAACAAAAAACCAACCTCAAGTCAACATTTGATTGATCTACAACCCTTGCCTTTCTTAGATAAGCCTTTTGTAAATACATGACCTAATATCCTTTTCACTAATAAGTAATGTTTCAAACTGACATACCACATTCCACTGAAGAATCTGAAACATTTGGGATTCTCACAAAGTCACATCTCAGTTTCCTTTTATTGATTTACCTTCACATAAAATTAGACAAAAACCAGTGATTTGTCTAAAGTCACCATGGGAATCACATGTAGCACCAAGCCCCAAGAAAAGGCAAGGGATTCCCTATTTTCTTTTTCTGGTAAGTCTGCAGATTGGTCTCTGCTAAGCTGTCTGTGATCTTAGCACTTACTGATCTAGTGACCCATTGTCTTCAAAAGAAGAGACAGCAAGGCATCTCTCAGCAGGAATGCTCTGATAGACCTGGAAGGATATAACCAATTTGTAAATTCATTGTGTCTTGTCATTTGTATTCATCAGCACTTCAAGTGAGAGTTATCTTTGACTGAACTCAGCATATTTGGCCCAATGCAGATGGCAAAATTTCCAAAATTCATCCTGCTGGTTAATAAGTTTCGTCTGGTATGGTGAAACAGAGAAAACAATGGCTTGAGGAGTAAGAGATTTGCTTTAGGCAATTGTCAGCCATGTTATGGGAACACAAATGTAATATGTCTCCAGTGCAATCAATTCAGTGGCTGCTATTTTTTTTATAGAGGAGTTGATTCCCATTAACTCAGAGAAATGATACTAATATCAAAAAAAGAAAGCCACATGGTCTAGCAGAACATGCCATTCAAAAATCCCCACAGGCAACTCTGCAGGAAGTTAATTTTAAGATCTGACAAACAGGTCAGCTTCACAAAAGGCCATGTAAGTGAGTAGATCAACAACACTAATAAATTCTGTGATGCTTCACTGGAGAGTTTCCTAAGGCACTTGAAAGCTTGAGGTTTTATTGTGCAGCTTCCCAGGTATTCTAAGACAATTTTCAAGTCTCTGTCTTTTCAATTCTGAAACATGGTGTTTCTCATTTCCATGGCTGATCTGCAGCAGAGTGACTCCATTCATTAAGACATGGCAAGCTCACTCCCCTTCTTATAAGAGTAATTTTATGAAGCTATCTTAAAGGCCATAAAGAAGTATCCTGAACAGAGAAATACTTTACTATACCACCTTCCTGCCAAATTGAATTGCACAGCAGTAAGATCTAACTAACAGAAACAAGTTTATAAATTAAGCTGTTAATTTGCAGGGAAACTCCAATACTCTAGCAGTCATTCCATAATGCTAGGAAATATTGCAAAGCTTACTCTTTCACTCCTAATTTGCCCTGCTTGCCTTCTCCCAAGCTAGCATACTTTTCTTTAAGAGGACCACTAATAGAATTTTAGAGGGGATGATTCAGAGGATGCCCTTTCTAAAACTGGGCGTTAGGATTCCTCTGGAAATTCATTGGTCTGCCACAGCTTTTCAAACATAAAATACAGTGTCTTTGCAGATACATCAGCCAGTTCCCTTGACCTATATCTCAACAGCATTTGGGAGGCCCATTTACAGCTAGGTGCTGCTGTAAAGTAGTTCTCTAGGTTTTCTTTGGTTTTCCTAGTTCATTCAAAAGTGATCTTTTCCATCATTTAGGATGACTGAACTGGTATCAGGAAAGGCTTGATGGGTGCTTAACTGATTGTCAGGTTTGCCAACCGAAACCATAGCTGAAAATTTTGATGACCCAAAGCTATCCCTTTATTCAGGACATGAAAGACAAAAAAATATACTCCTGTACATCTGGCCCATCTTGTTCCAACTGTCTATGCCCAGCCAAGCCTCTGTCTGTAAACCTGGCATCACTTGTGCCATACTATTCACTCACTGCTCAGGCTTTTTATAAGGCAATAAAATGGTAATGTGGGCACATTTTAAAAACTCTTACATCTCTCCTCCTGATGGAGCCTGTCATACACCAGAGAGTACAGAGGGTGACCACCTTGAGCTTGCAGATTGAAAGGCCTGGTGGACCCCTGCTCTGTCAGAACGTCTTGTCTTGTGCTTGGAGAGGGACAAGGAGCCTGGGGCATGGCATTATACAGGAGGAACCTGCCTCCTACTCACACAAAGCCCTATGGTCCAACATCTTTGCTAGCCTTCTTGGTCTGATAAGTGAATAAGATTTATTATGGAGTTTGAGCAGAGAAAAGTACAGGATTTGTTCAGAGACAACATCCAGCAACTCTTATCCAGCAAGTACAGGCCGTGATGACAGACTGCAGGGCAGAAAGCCCCAAACAATTTGTGAAAAGGCTTTAGGCAAGACAGGTAGATCATGTAGGGGACCCAGCAATGGCAGCTCAGCTCCTGGCTTGCTGCTCAGAGGAACTGTGATCACAATTCAACTGCAGTAGCAGTGATGTCAGGGTTGCCCTAGGGCACCAGGACCATCCCCTCAGTATGTCTGGGGCAGCATCCTTGGGTGGGTAGATGGGGAAAACAGGATAGGACTGCAGTGGGGCTGTGATCTGCAGGGCCCCGACAGACAATTCTGAAGTGGTCGTGGAAAAGCATTGCATATTCCAAACTGGAGATGGAGATGAGCCATCAAAATTCATGAGGTAAATTAATTTTAATATATATGAGAAAGGGAGTGACAATATGCAAACAGTCATGCTCTGCGGAATGAATTGCAGTCCACTCATATGCAGTGCTTGCGGTAATATCCATTTGCAGTTATTTATAATTTTCTTTATTATTTAATCTCATAGCTCTTAATTAGTACATTGAATTTTATGGTTGTTTCAGGGCTTGTGGGGACATGACTAGGAATTGTGTGTAAAATCCCTCCCTATGTGACATAAGAAGCCTCAGTTCAGCAAGTTCAAAATTGAAATGCTCTCTGGATTTACCTTGGATGAGTGGTTGATGCCATATCTTACTTTTTAAATGTGTTTTTAAAAGACTCATAGAGAGAGACTTTTCATTTTTTTTCACGTCAAATTTGCAATGTTCTGTATCCCTGAATGCAGAACAAGTTCCTCCTGACTTGCACAGATGAGAACCTCAAACAGCCTTTGAGGAAACTCCTCAAGAGTTTTTTACTGTAACTATTTCTCAAAGAGGAAAAGATTGAAGTATATCACAGGTAAGAACACTGTTAAACACCAGTTTTCCCTCAAATCTTGCTTCTGAATTAAATGAATGTTATAACCCCAAATTTCAGTTATGAATTGGGTTCTCTAATCTCAGAGAGTATGACAACCATTACTTTGAAACAGATCTGCTAATATGTTGGATAGCTTATCCTTTAATCAGCTCCACTGAGCACAGTGGTGTTTTCCAAGTTCTTTAATAATATTAAGATCACTTGTAAAAGCAGATCGAAACAGATGAGATTATATTGACCAAAAGAGGTAGTTCATGATGTGATTAAAGAAAAAACAATGGATGTTCCAGATGACATATTAGGATAATGAAAATGTGTACAAGAGCAAGGTAAGGAATATTAAAGATTATTAAAGTATTCAGAGAAATAAAAACATCAGAAAATATTATATTATTATGAAAATGTTCAGTATTATAAAAAAATGCAATTTCAACAGTTAGATGGAGAGCAGTTGTAAAATGCAGAACAGCTGACTGAGTTTCTGGGAAAACCGTTATGATGGCAGAATTGAAAAACTGGGATCTCTTTTCTTGCAGCTGGGAAAATATGTTGAACCATAAAAGCTGCAGATCTGTTAGAATAAAGGTTGGCAGCAACCTGCTTCAGTTGAATAAACTGAATAGCCTAAACTGTGAAGAATAGCTGAGAACACAGGAATTACTTCAACAAAGATTTGGATTCTCTAAGGACAAAGAAAGTTCTAGCAGGATGAAGTGTGGCTGAGCAACATGTTACTTCATTTTTAAGGCATACTTTCACAGCCCCATAGGAAAAGAAGGCTCTAAGCCTTGCCTCAGTTTTGAGGATAACATCTAATTCTTCAGTTTCCTTACACGCAATTGGAAACGCTGATGTTAAGTGAACATGAAGAGCTCTTGGAGCCGGACTTTTTACAGGCTCATGTCGTCATGCTGGATATTGAGCAAGTGTGTTATCAGGACTCAAGGAGTTAACAAGAACACTGAATCAGTACTTATTTCTGATTCTATTCTGATTCTATTCTGATTCTATTCTCCTCAGAGGATGGAAATATAGAATCAGAGATGAAAATGTTTTGTATCCCTTTTAGTACCCAACAATTTACAAACAGAGCATTTCTATTTTCAGCTACCTCACAGACTGGGGTACCTAATTCATTGTGTCTTGTGTATCATGTTAATGAGTAGTTTGACTTGAGATTCCAGTACTTCCAGTACTTGAGTTGCAGAAAGAACTGAAGCAGCAAATTTGAGATCAACTATCTATGAGAAAAATGAACTAGCTTAAATTCCATGTCATATTATTAGTGGAGAAAAGCAATATAGATGTGACAAATAGTTTTTGTATATGCAGAATTACTTTTACAGGTGCTAGAGCTTATTTTGCAGACTGGAAATCTGATTCGTAAGTGAGGGGATAAAATAATGGCTTTGACAGACTTGTAAAGTTTGGTCTACTTCATATATGTGAAGGATACCATCCAGAGAGATCTTGACAGGCTTGAGAAGTAGGCCTACAAGAATCTTATACAGTTTAACAAGACTCCTATGGGTAACCCAAAATGCTATTGTATTTCACACCTGTCTGTGCCCAAATTGTTTCTGTCTCAAGGCTGAGCTCTGTGGCTGGAAACAAGGCCATGATCTGCCTGGGCTTTTTAAGTTGAAATATGGAAGCAGAGTGTGCATGGACTCATAGTCTTTTGACTCAGGCAGAGTCTCTCTCTTGCCTTTTGGTCTGGTTTCATATCCCTTGCCTCACTGGCCTCTTTGTATTATTTGTATTTAAAGAGCTTAGGCAGCTTTGGGAATGACTGTGTGCTGCCACACTGCAGTCACTCCAGTCCAGCAACAAGACCTGGCTGAAGTGTGAGAAGCACTGAGTCTGAGATGTTCCAGCTGACTCCTTCTGTCATCTCCTGATGTGAGGAAGGCAAAGTCCCATTGCAAGTTGGACTTTTCCCCTTGCCCTGGAAAATACCAGTCAGAGCTCTGGCAGCTGCTGGGGAGATTAGAGAGCAAAGGGGGTAAGGAGAAGACTGAAACCACCTTCCCATTGTCCTTTGAGCCATGCTCTCAGCTACAGAGTACCATCTAGGAAGGGGGCAGTATCCCACCACTCTTCATGTTTCACAATTCCTGTGGGGTTCCTGAGATTTAGCAATTTTGTACCCAGCAGTTATTTATGATTTTGATTGCCTGTTGCTGTTCATCTTGTATAATCTCACTTTTTCACTTCTATCTACTCATATTCATTTCTTATTGGTGGAAAGGCATTGATTAAACCTATAGAGGGAAGCAGCTCATTCCAGAACATCTCTTCTTAAGGTGTCTTAAACCAAGACACAAGATCAAGTTCAAGGTGCTGCACCTGGGTCAGGACAATCCTGTGGGAGAACAGATTGTGCAAAATTAGAAATGGGGCTGCTGGCTGGCTGAGCCTCATCCTTAATGGGGTGCAGCTGTGTAAAACAGGTGAATCATTAAAGGAAAAGGAGCACGGAATGCTGAAGTGCATTGACAAATCACAAGAGAGTAAAAGGGCACACAGGTGCTATTCATAAGGCCAAAGGGTATAAAATGTTGTACTGGGGACTAATAAAGTGCTGATTCTTGGTATCAGTTGTGTTCTCCATCAAAATCCCTGATATCAACACAGGTTGAGGGATGAACAGATTCAAGAGCAGCCCTGCTGAGATGAGAAGCTGGCTATGTGCACTCGCAGCCCACAAAGCCAAATGTGTCCTGGGCTGCATCCAAAGCAGTGTGGGCAGCAGGGGAGGGAGGGGATTCTGCCCCTCTGCTCTGGTGAGACCCCACCAGGAACCCTGCATCCAGCTTGGGGGTCCCAGCACAGGAAGGATGTGGACCTTGTTGGAATGAGTCCAGAGGAGGGACACCAGGATGATCAGAGGGATGGAGCACCTCTCCTATGGGTAAAAGCTGAGAAAGTTGGAGTTGCTCAGCCTGGAAAGAAGAAAGCTTCAAGGTGACCCAGTTGTGGCCTTCCAGTACCTGAAAAGAACTCACAGGAAAGATAGGGCAAAATTATTTATGAGAGCATACAGTGACAGGAATAGGGAGAATGTGTTCAAATGGAAAGAGAGTAGGTTTAGATTACATATTAGAAAATAATTCTTTGCCATGGGGGCACTGAGACTCTGGCACAGGGCCCTGAGAGTCTGTGGATGTACCATCCATGTTGGTGTTCACAGCCAGGTTGGATAGGGCTCCGAGCAACCTCATTTGATTGAAAGTTTTCTTGCTCTTGGCAGGTAGGTTGGAACTAGGTGTTTTTCAGAGTCCTCTTTCAACCCAAACCATTTTAAGATTCTATGATGATTCTGTGCTTAGGAAATAACTTTTTAAAATTTGTATTTAGGTGACCAAAAAAAAAAGTTTGAATAAAGTCAGAAATATTACAATATGGGGTTAGGCACATTAGAGTTTGTTGTTTTACTGTAATTTGTTTAGGTATTTAATTCCAGCTGTTCCACAGCTCTGTGAATGTTAACTTGATCTATTAGTCAAAAAAAGTTCATTGTGGTTTTGGAAAAGATAGGGAACATTTTTCCAGTCAGTCTTCCAGATGCCAGTGGAAGATAAAGGGAGTTTGTTCTTTCTGAGTTAGCTAATATGTCGTATTTACTATACAGCTAAATCACACTGCACAGAGAAGTAGTTAACATACAGCATTCATAGCCTGAAATAAGAACACAGTTTCAGTGTGAAGCATCAGATGAAGGCATTGCCACTGGCAATCAGAAATTGTGTTCTAGTGTGCCTTAAAATATGACTTTCAGACTGGGTTTTTTATAAATGCATTGATTAAAATATGGGAATTTTAAAATAGAGCAAGATGCTTTTGGTCACCTTTTATATTTCTAAATACAAAAAAGATGCATGAATCTAATGCTTTGTACTTTCTTAATGTGCTAGAGATGCTTAAATAATAGGGAGGATTGGAAAAGGTTATTTTGACAACTATAGTGGCAATGTCTATGTGATGAAATACAGAAAAGAATCTATAAAAGAGCTCCTTATACCTTTATTAATCTTCTGATACATGTACGCTGCATCTCATGTTTATATACCAAATTTAAATTGGTTTTTGACTTTGACTCTGGATTTGAAATTAGAAATATGTGCTTGTAGGCAAATAATCCAAATTTGTTGACTCTCGAGAACTTGCTTAAGTAGTGATTTAATAGCCTTTCTGCAATTTTTTCTTATGATTTCTCAACATTCCAAATTCCTCATATCTTTAAGGCTAGCATCCTTCCAGCCTCATATTGTGCAACTGTGGTACTTCGAATTCCTTCACTATTGTGGTTTTTGTGGGAACCTAATCTGCAAATTCAGTTCTTCTTCATTTCTGGTAAAGAAAGTATTAGTCAAATAACGTATAACCGTTTTGTTTCATTCTACCTGGTGTGCAACCAACAAAACCACAGGTGTTGACTTTGACTTTTCTACTTACTTCAAGAATAACAAGTAAATCAAAGAACCTTGATCATTCAAATAGATGTGCAGTGTGTTGTCACACAATTATATTCTCCATTGCAAGATTGCAGTCCAAGTATAGATAGGAGGGGAGATCCATCAGTTTTAGGAAGGATAATAAACCAAAACCATGTTTTCATGTTAGATCTTTGCTGTTGTCTCTGGGCATGGACTGAGCCTGTGACTCAAGAATAAATCTACTATTTTTGCCATTCCACACAGAGCTAGTGCCAGTGAACATATCTTTTTTTTCTCAGTCAGTTAATATGGTCTTTAACAAGCTGTGGACAAAATTTTGATTTCACCAAAACAATTGGGTCCTGCTGGAACAGCACTTACTGTATGGTTTAACATTTTTGGATTGCACACTTCTAAATATCTGTGGCCTATGAAACATCCAGCATCCTTCCTGGTTTTAGATTATGGATTTTTTTTATGACAAACATTTTGTATTTTACAAAAGTGAAACAATATTCAGTGTCAAAGCTAGAAAAAGGGTGCACCTTTAGGGTTATAATTTTCAGGAGCTAAATCTTGAGGTGGTTTTTTTTCTATTCCTGGACAGTAAAATTGTTCCATGTTATCATTCATTCTGCCTTTAGTGTCTGATTTTTTTTTTTTTCATATTCATGTCTATAAATTATTCAACTTTGAGTCATTGCTTCCAGTGTATCACCAGTTAGCATGTCACTGCCTTTTGTGGTATCCTTGACAAGCTTGACCACAATACTTTTGGTTGGGAATTTTGGAGACAGCTTAGGTTGGCTGCAAGTCAAAAAACCCCAGACAATATTAATCTCCCAAGACGTGGATGAAAATAATTCAGATAACTAGAAATACCTACTTGGATACCTACCTACCCTTTCTATCTTTTCTTTCCCTCTATGCAGTTCTCCTAGGTATGTTTGTTCATTCTTTACTTGGGCTTACTGTTGCAAAGTATTGTGCAGACTTAGCCAAGGTCATTAAAATGTGGAAGAGGAGATGCAGTGACAAGAAGTAGTGACAGCAGGTTCCTCTCCATGACAGTGTATTTATATGAGGAATACATATGAAGAGGTGAAATACTTCTAGACACCTTTCAAGGGCTGAACATTCCTGAATTCTGAAGACTTGTATGTATCACAATTGTATTATCTGATTGCAATATGTTATCTCATAATCAGAGAAATATCCTCACATTTCCTTTGTCTTAATAAGTCTTGTGTTGTTAGTGTAGGAATAAAACACATATAGTCACAGCAGCATGGCTATATGCCATGCTTTTATTGGGCCCAATGAGAACCGGGGTTTGATACTCAAATCTAGTTCTAAGAAGATACATTCAGATTTAAAGTTTATACTTTTTGGTTACATAAAATATCAATGATTAACTTCAATATTATTCCATTCGTCTTATTGATTTCACTGAAGCATGAGACTTTGAGTTTCGGAAGAATATCCTGCTATCACAGTTACAATTGTTTTCTATATTCCTGCGTTATCCCTTGATTGGTTCTAATTACACTTAATAACTATACCTACACACTTGGATTAACTAGTAGAAAGCAAAGGTAGCTTACCAGGTTTTCCGTTCACCCCCCTGGCAAGGAGTTTTTCCACTCTCCTCTGAAGTCTTGATTCTAACCCCTAAGTACATTTTTCCAAGCAGCTAAGATTTTAACCCCAATGCTATCATTTCCCCCCTTTGAAAACATTTTCACTTCACAATTTAGTAAGTGTAGATGTTTTCACTTAATATAGTCCTTTATCTTCGGAGTTTACACTCGATGTTCATCTTCAAATCCGTAGTTGTTGTAGCCGTTGTTATGGGTGTTGTCACGAACTGGAGATCTTGAAGATAATGGATATGGATCCCTGTCTCGGGTCAACGCTTTCATTATGGTCCGATTCCTAGATGTCTTTTTCTGTATTTCCATTTTCAGGATACTGTAAATTAACCAAATCACTAGGAACATGATTAACAACCTTATTAAACTCTCAATGATAGACTTAACCCATGAATTCACATTCCATCCTAAACCTTTGAAAATTTTGTCTAACCAGCTTGTAGCCAAGCCTTTTTGTTTTTCTTGTGCCTCATGTCCTATTTGCTTTAACTGACTAATATCAGTGTAAAGCATTGCTAGGAGGTTAGGTCTTTTGGGTTGAAATTGATTTCTCAGCCAAATAGAAAAGAAGGAGCAGAAGTAAAGAAAGCATAAATCATGTCTTGGCGGAAGGCAGTTTGTTTGCCTGAATTTAATTGTTTTATCTGAATATTTCAATATTCAAGATTTCAATATGCAAGATTTTATTTGTGAGGCAGGGGGCTACAGGGGTGGCTTTTGTGCCAAGCTTCTAGAAGCTTCACTCTTGTCAGATGGAGCCAGTGCCAGCCAGCTCCAGAAAAGATATTCCACTGGCCAAGGTAGAGCCCATCTGTGAGAGAGGCACCTCTGAGAGCAGTATGTTCTGGGATAACCTGTTGAAGAAGGGGAAAAAACAGCTGTGCAAAACAGCCAGAAGAAAAGTGAGAGCATATGAGAAAATCAGACCTATAGACACAAGGCCAGTCAAGAAGGAGAGAGAGGACACGCTCCAGTCACTGGACCAGAAATTCCCCTGCAGCCCTGGAGAAGACCATGGTGAGGCAGGATGTTCCCCCTTAACCCATGGAGGTCCACGATGGAGCAGATATCCACCTGCAGTCCATGGAGGACCCCTTTCTGGAGCAAGTGATTACATGAAGGAGGCTATGACAGTGTGGAGATCACACACTGGAGCAGGCTCCTGGCAGAACCTGTGGCCCTGTAGAAAGAGGAGCCCATGCTGGGGCAGTTTTACTGGCAGGTTTTTTGAGACCCCATGGGCAGGCCCTGCTGGAGCTGACTGTTCCTGAGGAATGAACCATGTGGAAGGCACCCATGCTGAATCAGATTGTGAAGAACTGCAGCCTCCAGTAAGTTCCAACATGGGAAAAGCTTGTGAAGGACTGTTTCCCATGGGAGAGACCATGCACTTTATCAGGAGAAGACTGTGAAGGGTCCCAACTTTGAGGAAGAAGGAGTATCAGAGACTCCTCCATCACATCATATGTGATGAACTGACTATAGCCACCATTACCTGCAGCCCTGCACCACTGTGAAGGGAGGAGAGAGATAATCCAGGGATGAAGTTTTTTCAGGAAGAAGGGAAGAGAGGGGGAAGGGATGTATTAAGATTTGGGTTTATTTCCTATTATGCCCCTTTGATATGATTGGTAATAAACTAAAGTAATTTCCCTGAAATTACTTAAATCCGTTAAGTCTGTTTTGCATGTGACAGTGAGGATAAAGGTAATTGGTAAGGGATAGCTCCCTGTTCTTAACTTGCCCTCCTTTCCTTATATTTTCTCTCCCCTGTGCAGCTGAGGGGAGGAATGATATAACAAGTTTGGTGGGCACTTAGGACCTACCCAGGGTCAACACACCACACCTTTCCATACTATCATAGATGAGGGAAGGTATTTTTTCTGATCCAAATCTTAATTTATTTTAAAAAAATGTATGGAAGAAGAACTAGGAACTGTCAAAGTTTGCAATGTCTTAAGGTCTGTCTGATTTCCTAGTCATTTCATAAATGAAGCAATGATTTTTTTTTTTTTTTCCTGCTGGAAACCTGATATAACTGAAATATTAATTTGCTTTGAACACTGCCGCTAAGGTCATTGTCATCTCTGATGTGACTTCTATATTATCTATTGAAAAAAATTTCTTTTTTTTCTCTGCCTTTCCTGCTCTTTCCAAGACAGAAATAATAAATACATAAATACTGACCTCTGGGTTCTCATAGAGATATAGATGGAGCAGTTACCTGTGGTACTTGCACTGATTCTTCAGGAAGTATTGTGGGACCTTCCTCACCAGACCTAGCTAGCGCAGCCAGCCCAGAGCCATCCCTGCTTATCTTCTGACCCAGTGGTGTCTAGCAGATGCAGAAACTCAGGAGGTATGAACAGTGAGATTTTTTTGGCCTTGACCCTTTGAATTTGTTTGACTTTAAGCTACTGGAAAGCCAGTAGGATCCAATGACTTGGAAAGGCTTTCTTTCTGGTTCTTTTCATATGCAGAAATTACAGCAATGATTGATCATCTCTCATTTCTTGCTCCTTGCTGCACCCCTCTGCCCTCTAGGAAATCAGGGTTTGCTTGAATAAGCCCATGTGGAAACATCATCAAATTTTCCCTTTCTGCAGGGAAGAAAAAGCTCTGTATTTTATGTCTGTCTTGTACCTGTAACTGTGTGAGATCAGCAGTAGCAGCAGTAAAATAAAATAAAATAAATAAATAAAAAAGGGAAAACTTAATTTAATAGGGTTTAACTCTGTTTCTATAATTCTGCTGACATCATCTCTGGACCCAGGAATCAGGCAAGCACTAGCCAATATTATGTGCAAAGTTGGGCCCTGTAGGATTGTGATTCTAATTGGAGAACAAGCTAAGACCCAGTCAGCTGGAAAATCTCAGGGCTGAGGAAACACTTCAAATTTGCTGTGTCCAATGTACACATTGAAATTTCAGTTCCTGCTGTCTGTTGCCTAACTTGTTAGGGTATTTATCTAGCAAACAAGCACTTTTTGTTCTCCCACTTTCAGGGATAAATCTGTATTTTGAATTAATATAAAATACTGTGAGGGCTTCATTGTGGCTGTAATGGTGTATTTCATCAGTGTTTTCAGCTTTAAGCTGAATAAAGAATTGTGCCACATGATGAATAAATTATCATGTGCTTTTCTTGTTTCATCAGAGGTTGAAAAATCCTATTTCTACAGTTCACTGAATTAACCTTTTATATACCACAATACACTACATAGAACAAAACATTTTCCCCTTTCTTGGATGCATTTCTATAGTAACACCAAGTGTAAATTGTCCTTCTTACTGTTTTTGGAAACTACAAAGTATTTCTAGCACTTACTACTGGAGCTATTTTAACAAAACTCCTTACACCCAAAGGATGAGAGACAAGCCTCCCAACAGATGGTGGTAGTGAGTGCTAGATGCACAAGGGTTAAAGTAATTGATGCACAACAAACTATATAACACATTGATTTCCTGACACAGAAAACTCATTTAAGAGATGCAAGTAAGAAACAGGTGAACTAAGCACAAACCTATTCTTATTCAGAATGCATTGAGCAAAACTGATTCTGACATCAGCATCTTTCACAGACTTTCAGAAATGGTTTGTCTTGGGGATGAAACTGAAAGACATAATGTAAATGGCTTCAGAAAAAAGATGAGTTCAAATGACACACAGAAATGCACTGCTGCTTTATGCCCATTTCTTCAAAAACAAACAAACAAATTCCCCCCTCTCAACCTCCAAAAACCAACCAAACAAAAAAACACATCCAAAAACTTATGTCTGGTATCAAATAATTTTACAGTTATAACTTTTCTTTTGAGAAATACATTTTACATTATAATTTCAGATTATTAAAATAGATTTCTGCATAATAAACAAAAGAGGTGTTTCCATCTTTACAGTATATATGAACTAAAATGATCCATCATTTGAATAGCTATAAAAAAATTCCAAGTGTACAAATGAACCTTGCCTAAAAAAATATATTTACTATTGACCTATTAATAAAATGTGTATTTCTAGTTATGAATATACAGTTTTAAAAGAAGATTTTTAAGTATTTTCTGATTCATATCCCTGGAGAGGCTGTGAAAAATATTCCTCAACAAACCACAAATAATTATTATTGGAAAGGAAGCAAACTGATATTCATATGTGGTAATATTTCCACTTCCTACTTTATGATTAAAAATATGAAAAAATATTCCACCTGTAACTCATAAAGATTGATCTCTTACTGATCTCAATTCTTTATGCATTAGCTATGCCAATTCCCTTCTTCCTGCTTTCAGATGTACTCCTTTTCTTCCTCTCTGATGCCAAAATAACACTATTATTTTTGTGCAGGGGGCTCCAAACCATCTCATATAATCCATAAAATTTCTTCTTCCCTCTTTTTTACTGGCTCACTAAGAAAGGGTATGAATGGCCTGGGGCAACCAAGTTGATTAGCCAACAGACATATTAAACAGAATTGCACTTGTATTTAAATCATACTCTTCTGTGCTTCAATGTATAAATTAGGGCCTTCTTAGGGTATGAATTCATAGAAATTTCATGCCATTTAGACTTCAGCATCTCTCAGATTTTCTTAAAAGATTTGAACAAGATATTCAAAACTTTTTGAGGATAAGTGCAGTCAGTTACAATCAATATGGTGGCTGTGAAAGCAAAGTTTATGGGATGAAAGCTGCAAATCTTTAATGTACTATGTGAAAAAAAGTATTAATCAATAGAATGTGCTGTATGTCATACTGTTGTAGTCCGGATTAGTGGATGAACCTATTTTGGCTTTTGGAGTCTTTTTGATCCAGTCTAAATCCAAGTCATTAGCATCTCTCTGAGTTTGCTGACTGGAGACTAAACTCTACTGTCATTTTCTTCCAAATAAAAATATTGTAGCTTATTCTGGCTTTATAAAATGACTGTATATGTTACTTCACTTATGATTTTTTGACTCTTAATTTTAGTATCATTTGGATATTACTTTCTTTTCTATAAAGTCATCAGTATAAAATATTTTTTAACTCTGGTGATCTGAGTGCAAGACATTATTTTTATAGTTGTTGACACAACAATAAGGTACAAATAATGTAATTCAAATATTAATACATCTGTGGAATTCCTTTAAAAACTTTATGGCTCTTTCAGTTAACACAAAACCCAACGCAGAGATTGGCAGTATGAAACTACAGAAGACAAAACGAAGGCCTGAAATCTCTACATTATAGTCTGCCAATCAAAATATCAGAATGTATTGCTCCATGAGAAAAAAAATTGTTCAGTCAGAGATTTCCTTTCAGACTCACAAGAACCTGATCACTCTCTAATTGTAGTGAGAGATAATGAGAAAATTGCTGGTTTTTTATGTCTAGAAGCCTTTTCTTCAAAATAAGGGAGTGAGTTTTTCTTTTTTTACTTAAGAATTGTTATTTTGTTGTGCATCTAGTCAAGTTACAAATAATTATAAATGCCAGTAATTTAGAATTGAATTTGTCAAGTGCAAATTTACAGTAGTTTTACATGAATGCCCAATATTGTGTTTGCCATTCACATTTTTCATCTAATAGATTTTACCACATCAAAGAAGATTAAGTAAAATGCCAAGTAATTCCTTAAAAGTTAGTAAGGGCTAATATAAGTTTAATAATTTGTAGCATAATAATAAGGGCTTTTATAACTATAACCTGTTTCTCTTATCTGAAGTGAAAAGTGGAATATGAAAACAGGTTTTGTTTAAGCATCTTGAAGAAGTAGCACAGATCATGGACACAAATTAGTGAAAATTAGAATGCATGTTTTGTATTTCATCTTCCACTGGATATCACATTGTACCTTCAAATAGTTTGGCTTGAAGTGTGTATTTTCTGCTGGAGTAGAGTTTAGGGATCTCTCAACCTTTGCTATAGGCTCTGAAGTCTTTGCCTCCACAAATGAGCTAGTGTCTTCAGTACTATTTCAGCTTGTCTTTGCCTTTTTTTTTCCCCAAGAAAATATTTCACCTTGTTAGCACCAAAACCTATGATTCATACAGAAATGATTGAAGCATTTATGCTTATTTTGAATTGTTTACTCTTCCCCTCTTTCATCTTTTGTATGTGTCTGTCTTTTTTTCCCTGGGAAATAGTGGTCTAAGGAATTGATCTACATTTCAGAAAAGCATCTGCTTCCTCTCAAATTCTGCAATTCAGCAAAAGCAGTAAGAAATGCAGTAAAGTAAATTACCTGCCTCTATGCAAAACTGAATAAGGTAAGAATTTGGGCAAGAGTCCATGAGGGTTTCTGTGATAATGCCTTCTTTCAGTCTAATACTCTCAGTTTCATTTAGTGACTACTGAATCCAATAATTTGACTCAGTAGATCTCCTTAACAGTCTTTGATAATCCTTTGATGGCAGACCTATACTGGCAGTAATTAATATTGGCAACCTGAGTATTAACATTTGGTTTCCAATGATGGACAAATCACGTTCAGGTACACTTAAAAGGTAAATGGTGACACTTATGGGGAGTTTCTGAACATTCATGTGCTTTTCAGAGCATTTTTCTGAAGAAGCTTCTCTTTTTCAGCTCTGCAAAAATATTTAGAGATTTGGTACAAAAGTTAGAAATTTTTCCAGTTTTATCAGGTGTTAGATACCATATTTGCAATATTTCTTATAGCTATGTTGCTCTTCAAGTTTTCAGGATAAGGTATGAACCACGAATAAGGATGAAAATAATATCAGACAAATTCATAGGAGTTAGTTTGAAAAATTGTATAAATACTGTCTTTATTTTGCTCAAGATGTTGTGTCCAGCAGTATATTTATGTGATTTTTTATTAAGAAATTGAGGAAATCTTCCTAAGTTGAAAAATATTCTCAATTCCCTGAAAAAAAGACATTGTTAATGAAATTTGTTTTCTTGAGTTACAGAGCTGATCTCAAAATCTGACAGAGTACCCTATTGCAAGGTCAAGGATGATGGCATAAGAAAGATGGCATAAACTACCATTGTCAAACTGCACATTGACTTTCTCTGCATAGGAAACTGGTGTGTTGAATCTTTTAATTTTTTTATCATACTTTTGTACTCTGGTTACACTCACAGTGTTATCTCAGACCATCCCCCCGCCCCCTCCCCTGCTCCCCTTCCCCCCCACAATGTGCTGAATATCTCCACAGTTCTCTAAGGACAGCAGGAGAAACAAACACTTCTTTGATAAACAATCCAGCTACAACAGCTACCTACAACAGTTGAGAAATATTTGTTTGGCTGCTCTCTGCCCTGCCTCCAGGGCAGTCTAGTTCTTCTGTGATTTGCCTAAGAAGCCCGACCAGCCTTATGGCAATAGAAGCAATGTATTTCTCTCAAATGGTTTTAGAGCTGGTTACTAGATTAATTGCCCCAAACTTTTAACCCTTACTGTGTTGTTGGGTTCTAATATGCAAAGGTCAGTCTTGAAGAAGTATACATTTCACTGGATTGTTTAAGGCTGTATCTGGAATATATGCTGGTATATAATAAAACTCTATTTCTGTGACAATCCCAGCAAAAAATAGCATGTGACAACTGACAGTGTCCTTTCTTCTTGTCTACTAGTGACTGTATGTCAAGATAATGAAGCATGCAGTGTGTGTAGAGAACAGAATAAGCATTACCAGGAAGCTGTTACAAATGTGTAAGTAATAAAATGGTTCTGCTCTAAAATCTCTAACGCATAATGCCCTCACCACACCAGCCTGCTCTTCTAGGTGTGCTTGAAAAGTTTCAGCTCATAGTCCGTTCGGATGATACATATCTGTAAATGCATATCTGTCAAATTGCTGAGTAAGTACAGAAGGTGAAGGGAGTGGAAAGAAGGCTTGCTTGCAACAAAAACGAAGCTAAAAAGTTAAGCCTTTACTTTTTTTAAGCCTAATTTTTAATTAACTTCCTGATCATTTGTATTAATGTTCATGATTCCTAGACGATTCACCCTGTTTCAGAGGTGTTTATTCTTAATCTTCTGGATGAGAGACTGCACCCAGAACTGTCAGAGAGTGTTGTCATGCCATACAAGTGTACAGATCATAGATATACCTGCAGTAAACTCAAAAGAAAAAAGTGCTACGGAGCTAATTTACCTTGGAGAAAGGCAGGACTTGGAAGATAAGGTACAGCTCTGACCTGACACTGCATTGTGCTTCAGAGGGCCTGGGCCAGCATTTCCATCAGCACAAGTGTTGCACTGCACTGCAGGAGTACAACTCTGGAATACTGCATGCCTTTTTCTGACATATAAGATAAATCTCATCCAAATCATAGCTCATTCTGGCAAACCATCCCAGCCACCAGAGTAGGCTGGCTGCAGCCCTTTGTTAGCAAACCCCATGTCATTTCCTAAGCAGAGAATGCTGCTGCATGATTTTTTACCATTTTTTTTCCTCACAGCCACCTACATTGCAGGGGAAGGGATACATATATATAAGTTGAATATATGATATTTCTAATGAGGATAAAAGGTAAGAATTGTCGGCACTCCTTGTTCAAAATATACACCAAATGTCAGGGGGAAATGAATTTAAAACTCTACCTTTTTTATGCTAGAAATCTCACTTTGCCCATTAGTCCATTTTGAAAGGGTGAAATAGTGCTGAAGACACTGAAGTTGTTACTGACTGAAAAATGATGAAAGGGCAGAAACTGGTGTTTCATATTTCCCAGAGGTAGAAAGGCATCTACTTTTTGTAAAATAAATGCTATTAAGGGTTTAACACAAACATTGTTCCATATTTGTGGCAATCCATAGCCAAGTGTGATGATTTTAGGCAGCAGATGTAGGAAGAAACACAAAAATGATTTTAAAGTTATACAGAATTCCAGCTGCTATTTTGTCTGCTGAGACTTTTTTGTTAAATACTTCCAACTATAATGGAAACACGAAAGTGTTAATCCTTACATCTAATCTTGGAAAAATACAGAATATGATGAGTTTGTACTTCTGGCATATCATGCTTTAATGTTAGAAGTGGGGAGATCTACTTCTCTCTTTTTAAGGATAATTTCTGTTCAACTGTACTGCATTTCTGTTCACCTGATTTAATTTTGTTTCTACTTAATAGTAATGGTTGCAGAACACTGTGAAACTAATCGGTCTGATTTTACTGTCTATGTTTAATGAATGCAGTGGTAAATTATTTGTATAAATAGTTAAAGGAGTATATTAGGTGTTCTACAGTCTTTAAACCTGATTTTATTACTTATTAATAGAATTTTTCAAGAGTATGGGACTTTGGAATTCTCAGCTTTATGGAGAACAGCATGACTGATGAGAAAATGGTTATTTATGTATTTTTTTAATTTAATTTCTCTTTTTTTTCTTCTCACTGGCAAAAGGCATTAATGAGAATAGTTCTAATCATTTGCAAGCATAGAGAATATGCCCCAGAGAAGCACCTGTCTTGAAAGTCCATTTTTAGAAAAATTCAACAATTTTAGAGCAGCTCTCTTGAGGAAGATTGCTCAATGAAGAAGGTGCTTGAAGAGTAGGCTTCCTGACAGTGTAAGACTCATGGATTCAGTGCAATTCAACAGGTTAAGAAGAAATTTCTTATCTCACAAGGGATCTAATAAAATTTCTCTATTTGACTACTTGCAGTTTCTGTTTGAAATCACTGTTCCTTGGTTGTCTTTGCTTTCTTGATCTGACTCTGTTCTTTCATATAAGAAACCATTAACTGTATTCATAAGTCTCCAGCTGAGTTAGATCCATTGAAAATAAACCAGTACAGATTTATTTTCCCCCAGCATTCATTTCACAGTATTCCAGAAGGCTGCCTATTTTCTCCACTTCTTCTGGGGTACTGCAGAAAATCTGTTTTATCAGTCCTTGGATAGTCACA
The DNA here is from genome assembly GCA_910950805.1 of Acrocephalus scirpaceus scirpaceus. Taxonomy (NCBI): domain Eukaryota; kingdom Metazoa; phylum Chordata; class Aves; order Passeriformes; family Sylviidae; genus Acrocephalus; species Acrocephalus scirpaceus. The sequence goes on from OU383776.1 coordinate 44,791,484, forward strand.
GCTGGTAGATCATCACCTGAAGGATTTGGAGCAGGTTGGTGAGGCTTCTTGAACATAAGGGGCTTAACCTTCTTCATTCTGAGCCAAGTGAAGGAATATCTTGTTGTGCAAATGAAATACAGGTATTGGTCCACACCACATTTTATTTTCAGATGTTGACAGTTAATTTTCACTTTTTCCTTTGAACTACAAAAGTTTAATCAACTAGTTTATTGAAGTGTAATTACAAGGAAAAAACTTAAACTATACAACCTTGTAATAGGAGGAATGACTTTTTTCCACTACTGAATCCAAATCTGAAAGGTAGGTGATTTATGTGAGGAAAAATATGGTTCTTATAAAATGTGAGAGAAGTGCTGTAAGAACTCAGGCTGTGGGGGAAATCTAGTGTTCCCTGCTGGAGTCAAGGGCAAATGTTTATGGACTGTTGTAAAGTTATGATGTCCTCTTGTATATAAGTCCCTTCTAGTATTCTATTATCAGTAGACCTACTGTCTTTTCACTTTATTTTCTACCACCTGACATGACAGTTCCTATAAGGCAAATTATAAATACTGATATAAATTTATCTATTTCAGTAGAGCTGGACCAATTTGTACTCCCTGGAGGGATGACCTTTGGTACATGAATACATCACATCCTGCAAAATTTTATCACTGACATTTTGGTTCCTGTAACAAATGAGCATCTTGGACCTGACCTTTTTCATGAAGCAAAATTCCAAGTATCACCATCAGAATATCTCATTCTCTTTCTAAAATAATGTATAGACCAACAAAACAAACAATTAAGTTTTTAAATGTTAAAAACAAAAAAGGAAGAAAAAAAGAAATGTCATATGACAAAAATGTTTAAAATGAAATAAAAGTTTTTAAATATCTTCTATGTACATGCAGTATTTTCATTGAAAATATCTTCTCCCTTACTTTTGGTTCTTTAGAAAATCATAGTACATTTTCTGTATCCACACAAGAACAACAGGTGTAGTCTTTGTTTACCAATCCAAATCTCTTCAGTTTTTCACTGTGCCAAACCCATGTATTATTTATATTTATTCGTGGTTTTTATAAATGACTACTCACTCAGCTA
>OU383776.1:44792671-44962428 GCA_910950805.1 Acrocephalus scirpaceus scirpaceus
ACTCCCTCCCCTCCCCTCCCCTCCCCTCCCCTCCCCTCCCCTCCCCTCCCCTCCCCTCCCCTCCCCTCCCCTCCCCTCCCCTCCCCTTCCCCGACATATTTTCCTCTCTGTTCCAAACTTTTCACCTTCCTGATATCTCCTCTTATATGCACAACTGTGGAAAACAACATGACTGAGACCTTTTTTTTTTTTTTTTTTTTTTGCTAGTTTGGCTGTTACTTTTCAAAGTGGTGGTCTTTAAAGGAGCATCCTGTAAAACATGGCAGAAAGACCAACCAAAGCATTCAGATTTTTGTAGCCTAGCTTTGACTGCTGATGCCATTATTTTTTAGATCACTCAAGGTCACATACAACTATAACTTAAGTTCAAATTGTTTCTCTATTGATTTTTCTTTCTGCCTAGGTAATACTACACAAAAGGCTTTATTTTCTGGACTATATTTTTTTGTTATTTGGTGTTGCCACAAAAAAATCACCCAAACCCATGGCATCAGAGTTCCAGTATAGATGTATTGCATTCATATTGGTGCATGAATGAAAAAACAATACTAAATAATTCTTAAACCTGTTGAAAATTACATGTCTCCACATGCTGCCATTAAATCCTGTGCAGTCACACAGAGGATGTGGTATACATGCAGTGTCCATTCAGATACATACTGTGGAGCTAATTGCATTGCAAATGCATTGTTGCATTCAGCGCACAGTCTTCACTTGCTTAACTGGGGTCATGCTCAGAACAGAAACAGACTGAAGTCAGCTGTCTGCCTGATTTGTCTACAAGAAATTATTTTCTCATTCCCCAAAGTTGTGGTAATGATAGTAAGGTTGGGTGAAAATATTTTTTAAAAAATTGAAAAAAATCAGCACTGAATTTTCAAACTAAACCAAAGTAATACTCAGGAAGAATGTATACTTTTTCCCTGTAAGGAGTAAGAAAAGTATGAAAATATCTGATCAAAAATATCTCAGTCAAATCTCAAAATGCACCAAGACTGGAGTATATTTGTAGAATATATATCTAGGATATTCTGTATAGAGTTTATATATATTCTGTATTGTTATTTGAATGATTAATTGAATGCCTTATTGCTTAAGTGATGTCGCAGCAATCAGAATGCAAAAAGACACCATTAAGAGAACAAAACTTTTCAGCATAAGTGACCTTTCCTGGTCATGTCCTTTTTAAATCATATTGGATAATGAATGCTAGCCAGGAAAGCAAGCAAATAAATTTACCACTTTTCTTTATTTGCTTTTATTAAAAAAACTAACATAAATTAAAGGAAGTGTTCAATTTTAAAATTTGGAAGGGAAATACAACAAGATATCCCTGAAAATAATCCCTTAAAAGGATTTTTTTCGCAATGTGTGGGCATTCATGTAGATAAGAATATCAATAATTACAGAATCAAAAAAGCATAGCTGAAAGAACTTTAGAGGCAGCAATCCCACAGCCTGCTCCAAAGTCACAATAATTTTTGTTTGTATTATACCTGAGAGAGCTCCAGAAAACTCTCATTAAATTCTCTATTCCATTCTTTTGACAGGAAGCCATTGATAATTTTTTCTCTAACATATCTAGACATCTTGTTCCACAATTAAAACAACTAAGTTCTGGCTTTATCTAGGTATGTCTGAAGAACCACTTTTTTTTGTTTTGCCACCAAAAATGCCAGAAGATATTGGGGCAAGGCCACAAGTCAGTCCTGTGGAGAGTGAGACAGCTATCTTCTCTCAAACAAAGAAGTTAACCACTTAGTTTTTTACGAGACTCTAGCAATGATTCTACCTCATTATCTTTCAGGTGAGTATGAATGATTTGCTTGATTAACATTTCTGGACTTTCTAACAATCAAACATAAGCAGCCTGACCTACAGCTTTCTGGCTTGTGTAACCTGTTTCCCTTCCTCTCCCAGCATGAGCATCATTAGCCCCATCTGATTAACAAGTTGAATTTTTCAAGTACTTTCTCATTAACTTTTGGTGGGTGGCTTTTTTTTTTTTTTTTTAATTATTATTGTGGCTGTATGGTCCTCTTGCCCTAACTTTTAGTGTTTGTGGCCACCAATCATTCTGCAGTTGTACTCAGAGAAGGCAGATGATGAGGGAAAGCAATATTTTTTGCCTTAGATAGTCTGTTCATAGCCTTCTGCATACAGAAGGAATACACTTGCCATGTATTCTTTCTATGACACAGAACACAAAGAACAAATTACCATGTACTTTCTTGCACTCCATTAATGTACTCCATTATCACTTAACTTCTGAGCTCTTCAACTTTGCTTTTCCCAAGACTAATATACAAAATGTCCATGCTTTAGCTTGTAAACCAAATGCTGAGAGAAAGAGGGAGAACAGCAAGCTTATCTCAGACAGGAATAAGATAGTAATTCTTTTCATGCTTGCTGAGGTGTGTGATATGAGTGAAGAAAACTCAACATAGATGCTGGGGATAACTGGTACCAAGGTTTCAGTGTCTGTATATTATCACTTACTAACCATCAGCCAAACACAGAGGAAAAAGATACCTTATCTTGCACTTTTTAATGGTTTAGTCATGATATTCAATTAAATTTTCTTTGAGGAACATGGGCAACACAGACTTACAGCATACTTTGATTATCCATGACTAATTGTGATATCTTTATGGGATGGTATACATATCCATCTTGAAGTACTGTTTTCTGTGTCAGGGTAAGTTGTATAATACATGTATGGGGAATGTTAATCTGTTTCTTTTTCTGTGTCATTTGTATGTCCTGTGATTCTCTTTTAAAGCTTTAGGGGAATTCAACTAAATGGAATGATTTTAGACTCAGAGTGATTCATAGTCTTCTCTGGAAGACATATAAACTACCTGACATTGTTAAAGTCTGAAGAGAAACAGATAGCAATATACTTCTTACAAGAAATTTGTTATCATAGCAGTTGTCTTGAAGTACCTTTCTAAAATATGCTCTTTAAATCTTGTGATTTTTCTAGGAAGTCAGGGAACTTTACCTGAATGCCCAGATTTGACAATATTGTTTCAAAAAATGTTTATCCAGATGTGTTGTTTTCTTTTTGAATGCTGGGGAAACAAAACGAAATAGTTGACTGCATCAAATAATCAGGTGCTCTTAAATATGAATTGAGAAATACCTGGATTATTGATGCATAACCAATTTGATCTTGAGATGCATTTAGTAATGGTGTCATAATAAACCATAGGACTGTGAAAGAGTCTGGTGCTCAGCTCTACATTTTAGGAGTGTTTTTGCTTGAATGACCTCTCAAATGATGTACAGTCAGAGAAGGCATGAGAAGAGAAAAGAAATTATGTATTACAAGCCCCAGACAAGAAGTGGAGAGGAATAAGGAGTAGATGAATGACAACATTAGAACATCTGCATTACATGAAGTTGCTTAGTATCAAAGTATTGCCAAAGGTAATGCCTCAATTTATGATGACAAGATAAAGAGTTCAAGGGATTAAAACAACCTCTAATGAAATATGTAGGTTATTTTGGGAAGGGTCTTGAGAATTTTTTAGCCATAGTAAATACACAATAATATCTCAAATAATAATCTTGGTGCTTCTTTTTTCTTTTATTTTAGTTATACAGAAACAGCATTTTACCATGAGAACATCAATTGCACCAATATAAGTAGAGAGGTGAGTATAACTTACTACTTATAAAAGCCTTCTGTAACTTTCTTACATATAAGAACATGTTATTATTGAGCAACTAAAAAGAAAAAAAAGCTGTTACTCTCTCACTGAACAGCTGTACATTTCCTATAATTGTCATCACAATTTTAAAACATATAAGTTTTGCTACATTTAAAGTAGTTGAGTTTTCCTTTGTAAAGCCAAGAACTGAACCTTCATGAAAAAAAACCCCCACCTTTTTGCCACTCTGGATACTGCTGATGTATCCTCAGAGCAGATGACATGCATGAGAATAAATCGGCTACATGTATTCAGCTGGAAGGAAGAGTGTCAAGGGAAAGGAATACTGCTGAGGTCTGAGTTTAATTCTTTGTGGTAGTAATGAACCTAGATAGCTTTATGAAGGTAAGAAATAGAGTTCCTCAAAACTGTTGAATTCTAATTTGTGAAATGTTCACTCCAAATCTACAGATTTATAATAATTTATGGATGTAGATTTTTTTTTTTCTGAGCTCTCCTAGCCTTGGGCAGATTTCCAACAGGAAAAAGAAGTGCACAGTTCTTATTTGATCTATTGAGGAAAAGGTTTGCATGCATATTTACACATCTGTGTCACCAGGTACATGTGATATTTAGAGGTAATTTTATGTAATAAGCATTGTAGATAAAATTCTAATTTATAATTTACTATAAGGAAGGACATAGATCAATGAGATATTTTAGCTCTAAGCCAGTTCAAGATTAAGCTGGTGACATAAATTGTGGGATAACTCCAGATTTGAGACAGAAATGTGGCCCCTTAGGCTGTGTATAGTTTTCTATTTTTTTCCTCCTTTTTTCATAACTGATATAATTCAGATTTGTGTGTGTTGCAGAAGGAACGAAGCTGGATGAGGGGTAAAGGTCTAAGGACTGCAACTACTATACATTTGTTCAACACATCTGTATCTTTTAGTCTCATATTGAGAAACACAAACATAATGCAGCCTGGGAAAAGTGAAAGAGGAAAGAAAAATCAACCTGAGAAGACTTTAAACCACCGGTATGTTATTAGAAAAAAAAAAATTAAAAGCAGTAACTCATTCAGGGACACTAACTCTTGTGTTGCAAGTATTACTAAGTTCAGGTCTGTCATACCATATAGTTTATAACCATCAGAATGTAACAATGCATGTGGAAGATTTTCAGTGCTGTTGTATAAATAATTTTATTGTGATAAATAACCAATGTAAATTTTTGTTACAGTTTCATCTCATTCTCTAAACCTGTAAAGAATTGCTAATTTTATATATTAGTAAATTTGGGTATTTTCTACTTTCTTGGATATCTTGAAGTTGTGAACAGTATGACTGTATTCAAACTGGCAAACTTCTTATTTATTTTAATTTTTTTAAATTCATAAAGTAGATTAGTCATTTAAGCCAAGGGTGGAACACGAAAAGAAATTCTAATAATTCTAACAAAGTGTATTAGAAAATCTAGAAACTACACTGCAAGTCACCTGTGTGCAGTCTGAATTAAATTTTTTTGGATGCTACCTTGGAATACTGCAGAATTCACTTTATGTGTGGAGAGCTGTTTATGAAGTAAAGTATTTTCAAAATAGCTTAAACCCCCCAATTTTTCTTTGATGAAGAATTCTCTGTTCCCTTTCTGATTAAATTAATTCTAATATTTATTTTCCATCTAACCCTTAGTGGTAGATCTCATATTTATCAACATATGTATCTTCCTTCACAGATGACAAAAAGTTTCTCACCTTCCAGTTTCCTTACAGATTTATAGTGGCAAGTCTCAATAACATAGTTAGGGAATAGAAATTCTAACTCAATCAGGGATTAATAATTAGACAGATGACTTAGAGATCATGGCGGCTAAATTCTATTTCAGACACTAATTCACTAGTCTGGCTACTAGTAGACACTTAGTTGCATGTCATATTCTCCTAGTGAAACCACAATTACTTTTGCTAATTTCTAGGAGTTGAGCTGAAATCGGGGAAACATGTTTTTTTTCGGAAGTGAAATGTTAGTTACTGTCTGACTCTCTGTTTCTGTCTCTTTTTTCTGTTTTCAGTTTTTCTAAGCCTAGTAAACAGAATCTTTGGTGATTGATGTTGTCATAAAACCTTAGAATATCACAGAGTGTTGTTGTTATTGTTCAATACTAAAAGCAACAGAAGATACTAAATCATATATTAAAAATGGCGAAAGGTCAAGATGGAACAATATTGAATACCAAGAAGCCATTTTGAGTTGAGGACAATTTTTATTAGGGGAAAACAAGGCATGATACATAATCATGCTAAGAAACTATTGTAAAGTGCAGAAGTTCTTGCTTCAGGCTTCTCAGACAGGAACATTAATCTTAATTATAAGACATTATATGACTAAGGATACTGATCCTTAGAAGAAGAAGGCAGTTTATTTTCTCTTGGTAAAAAAAGGAATTTGGAAAAACCAGTATGATATTTATTAAGCATATTAAATATATCTTTAATAAGCTTATTTGGTATAGACTAGTATTTAAGAAGACTTTAATTCTGTTTTGGTATATATGTCAAGAAGGACAGAAGCTTTCCTGTCATCAGTGTTTTTCTTATAAGATATATGAGCAGCAACTCTATACCTACATAACTATATAATTACAAAACTCATCTGTCTGCATGTGTCTCTCTGGTGTCCATTGATAAGACATGAGATAATTGTATGAAATTGTGTCAAGGGAAGTTTAAGTTGGATATTAGGAAAAAATTCTTCACCTAGTTGTTGGTGAGGCACTGCAACATGTTCCCGAGGGGTGTGGTCACAAATTGAAGTATGGCAGAGGTCAAGACGCATTGAGACAACATTTTCACGCACATGGTGTGATTCTTGTGGTTCAATGATGGGACAGGAGCTGGACTTTAATGATCCTTTTAGGTACCTTCCAACTCAGGATAATCCATGAATCCATGATTCTATAATACTTTAATATCATAATGCAAAATAAAAGGATGGGAAAATTACTATCCTATTCCCACTGAAGCTTTTCATAACATGCTGTCTATTCCTCTTGGATCCTGAATTATGCTCTACTGAGGGTAGCCTGTGTATGTTGTGCTAAAGATGCTTTGGTTGTAAAATAATATTCTGAGTCACACCTACCTGTGATTAGGCAGTATAAAACAGAATAGGGAAATGAGTGGGAAATAATTAGGAGATAACTGGCTGGCAATGAGGCTTGACATAGGTACTCCTGGCTGGTGTCCTGCTCTTGCCATGGTGCCATAGTGGCTGGGGGCTTGGGGCAGCTGTGGGATGGGTCAGACAAGCTGCCACCCAGGGCTTCAGGCACCTCTCAGGAGACAGGGTCACCAAAGCCTATCAGTGATCTCAGGTCCCTGAGATTTGCCACTTGTACCTAATTTTGGTTTTTTCAAATGCACCCTGTTCAGTGAGTAAATAAATCAGCATTATTAGTAGTAAGCACACTTGAAGATGTCAGTGACCTGAGGTATTCTGTTACTGAGTGATGTGTGCTTGCAGATTTTAACGCTGATATCTCTTGGGGTGCTGGGAGTGGTAAAGTTTTGTATAAACACATGAAAGCCAAGCCTGAACTCTATTTTTTGTTATGTTTATTAGTGTGCATTGTGAAACTGTGCTTTGTAGCTCAATTTCCTAGGTTTCATTTTTTTTTTCTGAAATCTTGGAGGTTTGTTCTTAATCTTCTAGGGTTAAAAAAAAAAAAAAAGGTCCTTTGGCTCTTTTCTAGGAGACGGTTTTGTTTCTTTATTTGATTTCTCTATTTCCTTCTTCGTTCCTGAGAAGTAAACTTAGTTATATCTTCCTCTCTACATTCATCACACACTTGTACAGTGTGGAATGAAAAAATTCTTGTAGGAAAACTACTGCAAAATGGTGGCTGCGATATTTCTCAAACATGGAAGATGCTCCCTGCTTACCTGCCCACAAAGACCATTCTTTAAATTTCATTTCATTTACATCATATCTGAAGTTATTGATCTCTTCTTTTTTTGGCTTCTTTTAGGCTTAAGATGGTGCTGTTTTTGAGACAGTGATCTTGAAGTCTGAGAAGCCATGACAGAACTGATGCATTGCAACTAGAAGCATGAAAATCCTCAAGGATTAAAATTTCATGGTCATGGTTTTCAGAGATCAGTCTAAAAGAAACCCAGAAGTATTCTTGTAGAGACAGCTTTTTAAGATACATTGGAGAATCAGTTGACTGGTTGGCTTTCTTGATTTGTCTCATGAAAAGTAAGTGCAAGTTAGTGCTTATCTAAGGTTTACAAATATAACTAGCTATCCTGTAAATCCACATCTCATTTTCCCCTGCAAAATAAAACTTGGTTGTACTTGTGAATATTCTGAGTTAATTTCTTTCTGGAATAATTCTCAGAAATTAAGAAACTCAGAAAATTAACTACTTTCCATTAAAAGAAAAGCAATTCAGGAGATATTCAAATAGTCTATAAAAATAATTGAAATGGTTGGCATATTGAATTACTGTCTTATTTAAATATTCCTTGATGCAGACAACTATAAAAGACATGCCTCTTCCTGTAAGCCTCTGTTCCTGGTAGAAACAAGGGTTATATTGATTTATTGCAATTTATTTTCTTCCTGGATTCTAGTTTTGATATTGTGAGAAGACTAATTTGAATTAATGGCATTTGCACAGCTAATTAAAGTCACTCTTCCTTCAGTCAAATGAATTCCTTTTATCAGAGACATAACAAAGTCTTGCTTAGTTCCCGCAGTCTGCATGTAAATGCTTCTTGCTTGAATAAGCATCTCTGCAGTCATTAGTGGTTGAATACAGACACTATTAATGATATCTGGTAATTTCTTTAGCACTTTAAAAGCACAAATAATATATCCATTTATTCTTATAGATGGTGCAAAAAATTCAGAATTTTTAAAAATTGAAGTTAATAAAAGACAGGCCGTATTCTTACTCTTGAGAAGGATTCTGGAGATGAACATAGTAGTATCAGAGAGGTACTGATACTGTCAGTTTTTCATACATTGTCCTAACAGAAAAAACCTGGTACAGCTCAAGGGAATTAATTCCTCTGTATAATCCAATGATGCAGTCTCTCTCTCTAAGCATATTGCCAAATAGCTTTTTAACAAATTCCCATGTAAAAAGGTGTTGCATTGAAAACACAAACAGGGTGGGAAACAGAACAAAGTCAACATGCTGCTAATCTGTGTGTGTGTACTGAAAATGGAGGAGCTATGCCTTTTACTACAGGGCAAGACTTTGGAGGTACATTTTTCTTAAACCAATCCATATTGCTAGCATAGTGCTTGAGCTGCAATTGACTCTGTTGGCAAACACACAGTGTTACTAACTGCAGAGGCCCTCTGAATTGGTATTGAAGTCTGAACAAAGGCCAGCTTCTTTTTTCCCGTATAACAGTGGATTTATGTTCTATGGTTTTTGCTTTTATGTGACACGATAGTGATGTGAATCCAAGGACATATTGAAGATGTTGTTTGACTCTGGAGTTTATTACAAAAAGCCCCTCTTTGCTGAAGTATTTAGTGTGAATTATCTTTTAATGTACATAGAATTTTAATTCATGTAATAAAAAGAGAAAAAGTTTTGCAGTTCAGACATCACAGAATACTTTGCATTGAAAGGGACCCAACAGAACCATCAAATCCAACTCTTAAGTGAATGGCCCATACAGGGAACCCACAATCTTGGTGTTATTAGCACCATGCTCTAACCAACTGAGCTAACTAATTTCATAAGATAATACTTAAACAGATGGCTGTGATTACAAGTTCTGTTTCCTAGATACAGATCTAATTTTCAGACTCAGAATATATTAATTATCTTTGCTTTTATATTAGATGTACTTTGAAAAAAATGTGATGAATACCATAATAAAAAAAAAATTCAAATTAATCTCTCTAGGCAAAAGATATGACTGGTATTATTCACATAGTCTCTTGTGAATGTTGAAGTAAAAGTTCTTGAACATTGACGTGAAAACAATGATATGACTACCTGCAGTGGTAATTGCATTATGAAGTATGATTTTGGAAGATGTTAACTCCTGGGTTTCAAGCAGTAAGACAAACTGAAATTTGTGTCTTGTATCCACTGTACCATCAGCCAGCAAGATACAACTAGGAAATTATGGAAAATCAGGAGAAGGAGGGGAAGAGGAAAAGCAGTTCTAAACTACATGGAAATTTTTCTTAAAAATTAATTAGAAGTAAAAACTCTATTAAATTTATGATTGAATCTCAGCTGCAAAAGCAGACTCTTAAATTAATTGAATATGTTTCATTTTTCAAATAAGCCTTCCATAATAACTTAGAAACAATTTTTTAAGTTGTAGTATTAGTATTTCCTGGTTATTGAGTCATTGAAATAGAACATACATTTCTGGTCCTGTACAAACATGCAGAAGAAAGTCTGTTTTACAGTGAGAAGAGTGATTAGTACATTTTGTCTGCAGAGAGTCAGCCACAAGACCTATTCAAGAGGTGTCCCAATTTTTAAGGTAATAATTTCTACTTTGGAGTACACTGGTCTCTGTATTGAGGCTGTTTGTGTGTGGATAGAGCCTTTATATCATATTCAAGGACTGTAGCATGAAATGCTAGTCAGTTTTAGATGTAAAAATTTAAATAATGTACAGCCGGTGCAAAAAGTTCTTTTTCTCACATTCCTACAAAATTATGTTGATTCTTTGATGCAACTTGGGATTGTTCAGCCTGGAGAAGAGATGGCTCTGGAGACACCTTATAGCAGTCTTCCAGTACCTAAAGGAGGCTTACAGGAAAGCTGTAGAGGGACTTTTTCCAAGGGTGTGCAATGACAGGACAAGGGGGGATGGCTTTAGACTGGAAAAGGGCAATTTTATATTAGATTTTGTGAAGAAATTCTTTACTGTGAGAGTGGGGAAGCACTGGAACAGATTGCCCAAAGAAGTAATGGATGTCCAGTTCTTGGCAGGGTTCAAGGCCGGATTGGGTGAAGTTTTGAGCAACTTGTTCTTGTGGGAGGTGTCCCTGCCCATGGCAGGGAACTGGAGCTAGTTGATTTTTCAGGTCCCTTCCAACCAAAAACATTCTTTTATTCTTCTACAATTCTATGAATTTATATATTCAAAGAAAAATTACAGGAAAGGCTGGACCCAAAATCTCCATGTCTGAGAAAAGCCAGTCTTTTAACCCCCACCTGATACTTAAAAACCAAATAAAGCAATAGGCTTAAAAAGCCTGTGATCTGTTTCTGAACGAGGATATTCTGAGCAAGGAAGGACTCTTGAAGCTCTTCTTCCAATACTTACCTACATAATGATGGATGTAGCTTACTCTCAAGTAGGATTGCAAATACATTTCACTGTGCTATTTCTTCCCAAAACATCAAGTTGGCACAGTCTAGTATATTTAGTCTGTTCAGGGAATCACTGTATTCATAAGGGATGAAAAAAAATTTATACACTTCTTTTCTTGTTTAGACATTTTGATGCTGAAGTGTTTTCAAAGTTATAATTTAAAAGCCAAGTTCTGAGCCATGTGAAATACAGACTTCCATTACAGAGATAGTTTGGTAAGCTAATATGCTTTGGATGAATGACATATTGAAAGTGTCAAACAACAATTTGGTGTTGTGTGCCGAGAAGGTATTTCTCATTCTTCAATTCACTGCTGAAAACCTTCTGAACTGATACAGACGAAACAGCAAATATCTTTCAGATGCCATCTTCTTCACTCAGAAAATCCCTGCAGCTTTTTATACAGTCTTTTGAAAATGTCACATCTGAGTTATCTGAATTTGTAATGAAAAGTTTCTCAACCACAACATTATTTCAGCTGCATTTTGTCATGATTTAACCTCAGCTGACAACTAAGACTCACATAGCCACTTGCTCACTCTCCCCTTGTGGCATAGGGGAAAGAATTGGTAGGATGAAAGTGAGAAAACTTGTCGGTTGAGATAAAAACAGTTTAATAATTGAAATAAAAATTATTAAAAATAATAAATTGTAGTGAAAAGGAAATCAACAAAGACAAGAAATAAGACCCAAGAAAGACAAGTGATGCAATGGAATGCTATTGCTCTCCACCAACCAACAGATGCTCAGCCCAGACCCTCAGCTACAGCACCGGTTCAATTTCCCACCTTGTTTCTTTTGCTGAGCATGATCCCATATGGTTAGGATATTCCTTTGGTCAGTTGAAGTCAGATGTCCAGACTGTTTCCTGTGTCAGTTTCTTTCCTTCCCCCAGTGCCTCTCCCATTCTACTTGCTGGAGGAAGAGAGGCAGAAAAAACCTTTGCTGAAGCCTTGCTCAGCAGTAATGAGAACTTCCCTCTGGTATCATCCCTGTTCAGCACAAATCCAAAACACAGTCCCATACTAGCCTCTATGAGGAAAATTTACTCTACCCCAGATAGAAAAACAGGAAACACTGTGATTAGCAAATTTTGCTTTCATCTAGATTAGCCTAGTAGAATACATAGCTGCCTCTTCTATTGATACTGTTTAAAACTTTTACAGATTAGCAGCAGATACAAATCCTCAAATAAATTGATAAGAGATTGCAGAGCTTGATACATTAGTCTTTCCCTGGTAGCACTTTGAGAAGTCATCTTTTTTTGCAGTTCAAAAGCAAGAGTTTAGAAATCTTTTCCTTTGATTTAAATACAATCAGGACTCTGTAAATTCTGAACACTTTGTAGAAGATTAAACATTTTGACTCAGATATCTAATTTCTAATCTATATCAGATTTCTGTGAGTTTGCTGGAGCCAATGCCTATTTCAGCAGTTTATAGATAAAAATCTCTATACTTTATTTTTTATTTGCCATACTGTCTAAATATTATTTAGAGTCAAATAAGTCCCCCCTCTTCAACATATTTTACTACTCCAATATGTTGTAGAAAGCTTTTAAATGCTGATTAAAAAAAAATCCCAAACTTCTAAATAGATTTTTTTCTCCTCTTAATTGCATTGAAATTTTATACACAAATACATTAAATTGATATAATATTATAAACATAACTTATTAGGATATGATATAACACAATATAATATTACATGTGTTTTTGTTTTGAATCATTAAAATGTAATATAATTTTGACAGATTGTGTAATGAAAATTATTCCATATTGAGAAATTAGGCTTACCATGTGTTTCAGAATTGATGAGAGCTGTTATGTCACATTTTGTTTTATGGATGAATTCAAGTACCTTCAAAGAGAAATGCACTGGAATGCATCTCTTCCCTCATGCATTCTTTACTTTAAAGCAGCTCCTCTGCTTCTTAAGGAGCTTGGCTGCTGTATATTGTGTAGAACACTTCTGTTAACATTCTCTGCTGAGCACCTGCCTCCACAGAAGTTTGCTCTCTCACTCTGGAACAGTCAACAGCCTGAACCTCCGTGTAGTTGCCTGCTGAAGCAGGGTGGTGAAGAAGTTTGGCCTAACTAGCAAGACTGTTGCTATCTGAGAAGAAAATCTGGATGAAACTTGGCTGGAAGAGAGCACAATCCAGGTCATACAAGTGACCCTAAAAAGGTTATAACTAAAGGATACAACTTTAATTGTGTGTGCTAAAAGTCCCACTGTTTCAGATGTACACTCAGCCTAGTTTTGTAGATACAGAACTCCTGCCTAGCACAAGTAGCAAAATACAAGCCTTGCAAAAATGAGGGGCTAAATTATAAGTTAGCATAAGAAGGGATGTCAGGGGAAATGTGGACCAAAATGGTGCAAAAATGTGTTTGGAATGCTGTGGCATGCACAGTTAATTAGTACAGGAGAAGTCACTCCAGGAGCACTGCCTGAGTTGCTGAAAATTGTAAAATTGCTTTTTTTTCTTTGCTCAGATTCTCAAGGTTTTGAGCTCCTAATTCCATCTACAAAAGTGCTTTATTAGACACAAATGAGGAATGCTAGTCAGTGCAAGTGACAGCGAGTCATTCAGAAGAAACAATACTCTTCTTCCTCTTGTTTTGAAGAGAGGAAAATATTATGCTCAACAAAAACCGTGGTGAAACTCAGACATGGAAACAATCCTGAGAGAAAGGCGTTGTTGCAAACCTGAACGTTCTGGAGAATTTATATTTCTAAGCTATGTTGTTAATAACTTTGTGGCATGGTTGTTTATGAATACAGTGAAAGTCCGCTGCTTTGTCACAAAACCTGAACAGGAAGAAGCAGCTGTTGCCCCTTTTTTTTCCACTTCCTGTACTGCCAGCTGTTTGATGCAGACATTAAGGACAGAAGTAATTTATTTACTCTACTGAGGCTGGGTGGGGGGTCTCCTACTTGAGGTATGAAAGGATAGTACATTGTATCCTGTGCTTCTACTTGTCTGTGGAGCACTTTTATAGCAGACTTGGAGTGGGCTAGTCAAAGGAGGAATTGGCAGTGCCTGGAGAGATGTCTAAAAATCACAGGGTGTGGTGGTCACTGATGAATACCTGCAACTTGGAAAATAAATGCAGATAATATATCAAAAGCTACAAGGACCATTTTTTCCTTTACACATTCTGAATTTTATATATCAAACAAAGCTTACAAATAGGGAATAATGAGCAGGAGATACGTGGTTATTTCACAGTTCTTGAAACATGAGACCCAAACCATGAGAGCTTGCATGTGCTAGTTGATGTCATCAGCGGTGAACCAGGCTGCTTTCAACACATAACAGAGAGAGCTGTCTAGATAGTTTCTGGACAAGAAACTCTAAAATTCCTGTGCATCCCAAATAATTGTAAAAACAAGGAACTAAGTAAAATGATTCTTAAAATAAAAAGGACTTCTTTTTTTTTTTTTTTTCCAGTGGCTAAAAACCGCTATGGTACCCCTTGGGACATGGCTGCTCTTTCTGTGGGAAAATGTTCAATGGTGCTGGAATTTATAGGAATGCTACTTACTCCAAAAGTAACAAAGAAATTTTCAGTTCATGGAGACATCATGGACAATGGAAAGTTGACTCCTTTTGTCAGTGTTGTCAAAACAAAAATGATGTACAGTGCATGATTCAGAAGATGAAATTATGCTGCTGGATGGTGTGGTGCAGACTCCACAGGGTTTATGTTGAAAACAGGGTTCATGTTGGTGATGATGCTTGGTACAGAGGCAAATTTCATTTCAAATGACAAAAACCTACAATCTGATACACCAACTTTGCTCAAAGCTCTGTGCATAGAGATATCAGGGCCTTCTGCCCAGAGCTACTCCCTGTCCCACTGGCATCATTTCCAGGGGTCTACCTTCTGGAGACAAAGCTGCAGGACTCTGCCCCAAATATCATGAAGGCCCCGTTAGCCCCTGTTAGGCCCTCACAATGGTCTCATTTCCTCTGAACAGTGACTCTGCTGTCACAAGCATCAACTGGTCCCCTGCAGTTTGGAATCACCTGTAAACATGACAGGCATGAACATTTGTCACCTACCCTGATCATTGATAAGAGGCCGCTGTGGGAGCTTTCCTGTTTCCAGTCAACAAGCAGTGAATATCTATCAATCACCCCATTTTGAGTAAAATTATCCAAAACTTTTTTCATTCTTCTGATGGTGCACCCATCCAGACCATAAGAAGAATACTGTGGGAGATGGTGACAAAAACCATGCTAATGTCAAGGTGAGGCACATGCACACTTCTCCACTTAGCCACAAATACATGTATGTTATCACAGAAGGCAATTCTGGAACTGACAAGGTTCACTCATTGTAAGTCTATGCTGGCTATTTTGTGCACTTTGAGTTGTGCTCCAACAGGACTCCTTCCATAGTTTTCCCTAGCACTAAATTGTCTGACAAGTCTGTAGTTCCTCAGACCTTGCCCTTTTGAAGGTGGGTACAGTCTTTGTATTTTGGGTTTATTCCCTGACCACCATAACTCATTGATGTTACTGGAGAGCAACCTGGCATGAACACCGGCCAGCTCCCTCAGCCTTCATCCCTGAGTGCAACCTGTCAGCTTTTATCCTGACAACACCTTGCTGTTTTCTGCAGAGGGATGAGGTGTGCAGTGATGCCTCTCAGTAGGGCCGGTAAACTTAGGCATACTGCCTCAGTGGTGCAGATGACTGCTGCAGATTCCAGAGTATCTGTCACAGCAAATTTGGATATCACTGCTCTGCGATATGAGTGCTATGAATATATTTTCCTGGTTTCTGCTTTGCTATACAAGGGGCTGCCATCCTGTGGAAGAAATCCTTTATGAGCTTCTACAATGCTGTTGTGCATTTGGTAGGATCAAAATGAGGGACATTTTTACCTACCTTTGCAGAGCTGTGATCAAGGTGTTGGCCTAAGAGATCAAATTATGGTGATACTCTTCATTATCCTAATGGCTTTCAGGTTCTTCTGGATTTCAAATAATTGATAATGACGTCACTTTCTCTTCCAGTTTAATATTTGCCATTATATTATTTGCCATTGGTGTTCAGAACTGTGCAAAACAAATAATTTCATCACATCAAATGTTTCTATTGCTTTCTTTTTGGAAGTAAAGTATATTTACTTTCTGCTTGACTACTTTACTTTTCTTGATTACTTTGTCTTAATTTACATATATTTTTCAATCATGCTTTCTTTTAATCTTTTTACTATTCCAGTGCTTATATTAAATTAAAATAGGATTCAGATGCATACATATCTTCTTCATATTCTGAAAATGGTCCAGTTATTAAACTAAGTGAATTTTTGTCATGTTTGCATTTACTTACTTGGGATTTTTTCTTCACCAAAACCAGCCTAAACCAAATTAGGAAATACATGTAATTTCACAATGAATAATTCTGGCTTAATTTACTAATTAAAACACATCTAGTGAGGAAAAAGAGCTGCATCATGTGACCAGTTCAAACAATTCAAGTGTTACTATTTAATATTCTGATCAAGTAGCTCACAAATGTATGCTAGACAAAGAATTTTCTTTGTAACTATTTGATGAATAGTTTTGAATTACTGATACCTTCAGAGACAACTGCAGTAAAAAAATGTAGACCAACCTGACCTGGAAAATTATTCCTTACAATTTATTTCTTCACCTCTAATTAAAAACAATAAAACCTTCTTCATGAATATTTAATCTCAACAAAAGTCATACCAGTTCCATTACTGTTCTTTGGAAAGGTTTATGTCAAGAAAACATATGATCTCCTATTTCTTTCTTTTTTCTTTCCTTTAAATGCATGAATATTTTAGAGCAAATTAGACTATTCTTTTCCTGACAATAAATTTGGCCTTTGTGTTAATTTCTTTAGAAACAGCAGTGTTCCAAGAGGATACAAAAAACATGAGTATGGATATTTTTACTACATATATGGAAGGGAAGAGAGAACAGATTTTCTAAAAGAAGGCCAGGAACATTGATCTGAGGATGTATTTATAAGCATGTTTCAGATGATAGCAAATAATAATCAAGCTTTACATACCATTACACCTGATAAATTGCTGAGCTAAAAAAATGTGTATAATCTTGGTCATTCTCCAGGAAGAGAGAATCATCAAATTATAGAATGGTATGGGTGAGTAAAGACCTTAAAAATCATCTAGTTTCAGCCCACCTGCCATGGGCAGAGACACCTTTCACGGGACCAACCGACATTGCCTTGAAGACTTCCAGGGATGGGGTGTCTGGACCTTGTCTGGGCAACATTTTCCAGTGCTTCATTGTCCTCATAGTGAAGAATTGTTTCCTAGTATCAAAAAACCTAAACCTACATTCTTTCAATTTAAAACCATTGTCTCTTGCCCTGTTACTCTCTGCTCATATGAAAAGTTGATCTCGCTCCTCTCCGCAAACCTCCTTTGGGTACTGGAAGGCCACAATGAGGTCTCCCTGGAATCTCCTCCAGGCTGAACAACCCCAGCTCCCTCAGCCTGCTTTCACTGAAGTGCTCTAGCTCTTTGAGTTTTTTGTGGACTTCTCTGGACCTCCTTTAACAGGTCCATATCTTTCCTGTGTTGAGGATAACACAAGTAGGATAAACACCTTTATGTTGGGCTTTTACTGCTTTTGACACATTTATAGTATTTTGCAGTGCTTCCTGTATTGCCAACTTAACGTAATTCAATCTTTTCCTTGAAACCTAACATTTCTACACCTTTTCCTGCTACAGAACTTAAAAAAAAGATTGAAACATTATTGTCTGGACTGTTGTTTGTAAATGAACCTACTGCAAATTGTAGCAAGGTGAAATTTAGCATAATAACTTGACAGACTAAGTGATATTCACTTGATTTTGACTGCTTTTCAGCAATGAAATGAAATATCAGGCAGAATAAGGATACTTATAAAGAAGATCAGACAAAAAGTTTGTGAAGTTTAGAAAGTAAAAATTGGAAGGTTTTCCTCTGGATACAGAAAACCTCTTTTGTTTTTCTTTCATTATGAGATGGACCAAAGAAAAAGGACTTCAAACTAATTGCATGATACATTTGCTACATACCTTACTGCTCTGTACACCAGACAGCACCAAAACAGAAAGTTCCTGAATGTTGTGATGTTGAATAAATTCCACTGATATTTACATTCAAGTTTATTTGAAATTATTATATCACGAGCATAAAGAGTGGGACGTTTTAGCAGTCACTATGACCTGGCATTAATATAAAAGATATTGTGCTTGTTCTAGATGATGTAGGCATTGAGATCAGCCCTGTGGAAACAGACTTGGGCACACTGGTGGGTGAAAAATTAGACATGGTCTGGCCATATATACTCAGCCCAGAAAGCCAAACGTGTCCTGGGCAACATCCAAAGCAGCGTGGGCAGCAGGGGAGGGAGGGGATTCCGCCCCTCTGCTCTGCTCTGGTGAGACCCCACCTGGAACCCTGCACCCAGCTCTGGGGTCCCTGCACAGGAAGGCCATGGAACTGCTGGAGTGAGTCCATAGGAAGGTCCTGAAAATAGTCAGAGAGCTGTAGCACCTCTCTTAAAAAGAAAGGCTGAAGAGACCTGTGGTTGTTCCCCCTTGGAGAAGAGAGGACTCTAGAGAGACTTTACTGCAGCCTTTCAATATTTAATATGTGTATTTGGCTTATAAGAAAGACAAACTTTTGCTAAGACTTGCATTGATAGGACAAAGGGCAACGGTTTTAAGCAGAAAGCATATAGCTTAGATTGGGCACAAGGAAGAAGTTTTTATGATGGGGTAACATGCAGGAAGAATTACCCAAGAGAAGCAGATGCTTCACCTGTGGAAGTGTTCAAGGTCATGTGGGGTGTGGCTTTGAGCAGCTTGATCTACTTAAAGAGATGCCATATGTTCTTTAAGGTGTCTTCCAACCCAAATCATTGTATGATTTGCTATTTCTCTTGCTGAAGTAACCTCTCAGTGCTCATTTATACTTACTGTGTTTTAGTTCCATTCTTCAGTTTGGTTCATATCATGAGCATCTGAATTATACACAAAACATTAACATTTTTGGGTTATTTTTGTTTGTTTCTGTTTCTGCATGTGTTTTGTCATTTTTGTTTCTCTGCTATCAAGCATTGTGTTTATATTTATGCCTACAACAAATATAAAAAGAATTTTTTAATGAATCCCTGGAAAATGTACTCAAATAATAACTGTTTATTATTCTCTATATGGGGCAAATATAGACTCTCCAAAATAATTTCAGGAGGATCCAATCTTCAATTATTTTCAGTCTTCTAAGCTTCATCTATAACCTAAAAAAAGAGATGCGTTTAGGTACCCCAGAAATAAGTAACATGTGCAGATTTTCAATACTGAATGAATGCTATCCAGGCATAAACCAGTGCGTTTTTAACATGGCTTGTGTTAAGTGAGAACTACTTAGCCTCAGCCCCTATGCTAGTACTAATTTAATCACAATGTCCAAATGTTAAAGGAATTTGTGAATATATTTAAGATTCAAGTTCAATATATCTTATTTTTTCTCTCCTTATTTTGGTACTTCCCTGACTAATCACAAAATGCTGATTTATACATTTAAGCTGAAGATTTCCTACAGTTCCTAAAAAAAATTAGGTTCCCAGAGCTACCATGTTTTGGAGAACTCCTTTATTATTGTGAAAGTCCCTTGCTCTGTTTCTTCACACAGCTTTAGGTGCATTTTTGAATACAGATAAGATGTTCTGAAATACTGAATAGAACATTAAGAGCTTGAAATGATTCCCTGTGTTTTCCCTGTACAATTCCCAAATTGTAATTTAAAGAAGAAAGGCATTTTCGTGCCTTCAGATCTCTGAGTGAAGCTAAGACAGAACTCAAGGCTGTGGAGGTGCAGGGAACATACATCCAACACAATATGAAGCTGCAGAGCTTTGGCCAAGTCTGAAAAACAGATTAAATTTTCCATGCTATGTTCTGAATCTGAGCGTCGATGATGAGATAACAAAGGGTGAAATGTTGGAGAGGGTGAAGAAAAGCTAAAACCTAATGATGAGGCATCAGGGAAGGTCTGATGTCTGGTTCTGATGGGATGGTAAAAAGTGCTAAGAGAGCAGTGAAAAAAGGATGCAGCAGACTCATAAGGGAAGACTCTGTGCAGAGTAAATATGCTTTGGAGTGTCCTAAATGCAATATGCTGTCCCAGAAGTGTTTTCTTAGAGGACATTTAGGAAAAAATTCTCTTGCTTCCTGCACAAGAGATGCTTAATGGCACTGATAATGTTCAAACAATTGAGAACTCACCAGGAAGTCTGGTGTTTTTTGTAATATTCCTTGTAATGTTGTAAATTACTGACTTTTGTTCACATTCAGAAGTGAAGATCTCATTTGCAGCTAAAGAAGAGTAAATGACATCCTAATAAGACTCTCTCCTTTTTAGACAATGGGCTATCCTCTTCTCTCAGTTTGGTGTGAATCTCAAGTAGTTTCATCAAATTAATGTGCGGATGTTTTTTCTATAGTTGCAAAAACTAATTAATATAACATTGTTGGGGAAAATTCCAGAGGACAGTTCTGCTAATATTCATAGTTGTTTGTTGCGCTCCCCCCTGCTCTTTTCAGGCCTAGCTTGCAGTTGCAGGGGGCCTGGGGGCAACATATCTCTGGGTCCCGGGAGGTGGAGCAGGTACAAAAGCCTTACCGGAGCTTCTTGGGAGCCGTCTCTTAGTTGTGCCAGCTAATGGCAGCGTGCAGGCAGGCAAGACATGACACGGCTTCAGAGGATGCTGATCAGGTGAGGTTTATTCGGGGTCCCACACCGGGAGGGTGGAGCATGCTTCCCAAAGGAGAGGCAATAGGCAAGAAGGCCAAGGCCAGAGCCAGGCCCAGGCTCAGGTCCAGGCCCAGAGCGAGGCCCCAGCCAGAGGCAGAGAGGCAGAGGCAGAAAGAGCAAACCTCGTGTACCACCCTAAGACAGAGTTCCCCCCAGGGGGTGGATCCAAGGCTTGGACCAATGGGGTACTGATAGGGGAGGAGAACACATACAACTTAGGGAGGAGTTACAGCTTGTACATTTTGGGGGTGAACAGAACAATCATTTAAGAAAAATGAATCACCACAGTTACTCTGCATACAACATATCCCGTTTTTCAAGAAAGCTGATTCTGATTTCCCCTGTGACAATAAAGGAAGAAAATTTATCCCTATCTTCCAATTATCCATGTTTTCTAGTTGTAAGTGTAATGATCTTTCCATGAATGTTTTCTAGTTTGAAATAAGTAAGCATAAAATTCCTTAAATAAATAAGCACAAGATTATTACAGCAAAAGTGTATTCTTCTGCCTTCAAACCCCACCTATGCATGCCCTTCCCTTTTTCTTTCCAGAACCCTGCATGCTTATGGTGCCTTGTTGCCACAGAGGCCTTTTTGACAGCAGTATCCAGAGATCCATCAGGTCTGATGAAGCCAAGATGTTTTCAGAACAAATGGTTGGACTGAAGCTGTAATTTTAGATTGACCTACTCCCAAAGCAGTTTTCAAAATAGGCCACCATCAGTCTGGTTCAGAATAAACCTTTAGAACTGGGGAAAAGATTGATTCTTGCTCTGAATTCTGCAGATTTGATCTGATAAATGGCAAAATGGCATTTCACCAGTAAAGGGAAAATTCTTACAGTTTTGAAGCTTTTTTGCTTCTCTGTAAATTTGGAACTGGCTTTCTGTAACTTTGCTGGCCTTAGATTGATGACTCATTCAGATGAGTTATAAAATGCTTGCCTAAGCTGACAATCCAAGCTTGTTCAGAGAAACTTTGTTTTCTTTGAGAATGCTTGTTAAAACTGCTTAGTGCTCTTTAGATTGATAGTGCCTCAATTCAAAGAAAAAACAGGCAAATATGAAAGCCAAAATAATGGTTATATAGGAAATTCCAAGACTGTATTTCTTGACTATGTGAAAAAAAGATTACCAGTCAGCCTTCATACTGATTGAAATGTTTAAAGGTTAGATCTTGTCTTCATTTGTTCCATTTTTGATTTAATATTAAGAGCATATTTTCATATTCTCGTTGTTAAGAAGGTCTCTTGCTGAAAAGTTGAGCTTGGTTTTACTCATTATCTATTTCTGATTTTCATATTAATACGGATTTTAATTTTGAATATGTAAAGAAATAATTTGTATTTTATTATCAAAGGCCAGAAGGTGACATCTTAGTATTAGTCTAGCAAATAAAACCTACATGCAACCCAATCAGTGCAGGAAGGAAAAAGGTACAGAGAAAGGTCTGGATATATTGAAAGAAAATGAGGCCTTAAATACTAATATTTATAATTTTATTTACATCAGGAAATGATCTGAGATATCCCTGTTCAGCTAAACTGTGGTCCTTGAATACATAATAATTCTTATGGCACTTGATAAATCTGCTCCATATAAGGCAAATAAAGCATCATTATCATTGTCATCATTGTCATCATCTCTGTATGCTATTATCTGTTTGTAGTCACCAAATAATTTTCTATTACAAGATAAGATGGAGTGTTAAAGCAAAAGTTTTTATAATATTATATAGGCCTTTTAATGACTATCTTAAAATGTAAATATGCAACTTTCTAGGCCCATTGTGTGTAGTGACATTAAATCCATTTATCATCATGCAAAATATGAAGTGCTTCATACCTGGAAAAAAACACATGCAACTGTTCAGGTTTTGTTTGTTTGATTGTTTTCTGTCTCAGAAAGTAATCTAATTTTAACCAGACTACATCATTGTATTGATTGCAACAGTGAGGATTGTATTTAATACTTGCATGGTAGCCTTAATATAGTTGACATTATAATTTACAACACTAAAGGACCACATTTAATTCCACTGTTTTAAACACCAACACAAAGAGAACAACAAAATAAAAGCCTCTGTGGTAAAGAATGAGCAAATAAATCATCTTCCTCCTCCAAAGCATATTTGAATCAAACATTTGAAATAGATATTGTTTAGAATAAGCATGATCGGTGTAATTAATCTTGTAATTGATTTAAGTTCTCTGCTATGTCTTATGCTTCATGGTATTATTATAGCAGATAATGTTCATTTAAATGATGTGTTCTGAACAAAAAAGTTGTCTGTATCTTGCTTTTCTTATAATATTATTATATAATGCTACTTGCCTTATTTCTCAGAAGATTAGAAAACAAATTTTATTGGGTGGTCTGACACATGAAATATGATCCTGTACTTTTTTTGTCTGAGCTCCTTCCTTACTCACTACCAGTGGGATTGGAGGAAGAATCAGAACTGTAAAAGTTCAAAAAACTCTATAGTTGAGGTAAAGACAGTTTATTAGAGAAAAGCTATATGTGCATGCAAAACAAAATGGGAAAATCAGTCATTACTTCCCCTCAGTATGAAGTTGTCACTCCCCCAGTCCCCATCTTGCTCTCCATCCACTCAAAGAAGGAAGAGGGGTTACCATTGAAGACTGCAGCAAAAAAGTTCCTGAGCACCTCAGTTTTCTCCTCAATCATTGTTACTGGCATTGTCTATCAGGGGACACACCTTCTTTGACTTCCCTTTTCTGGCTGACATACCTTCCTGTTATTTTTTGTGTCCCTTGCCAGATTCAGTTCCAGCTTTGCCTTAGCCTTCCTCATCCCATTCCTACTCAACCCAACTTTGTCTCTATGCTCTTCCCAGGTTATGTATCCTTGTTTCCACTGCTTCTGCATTTGCTTCTTTCCTTTTAGTTTGACCAGCAGTTCCCTGCTCAGCCATGTCAATCTCCTGCCTTCCTTGTCTGATTTCTTACTCCTGGGGATTGCAGCTCTTGCTCTCTTCTAGAGATTTGCCAGCTCTGTTCCTCTCCTCTGTCCCTGAGGAGGTTTTCAGGAGATCCTATGGACTATCTCATTGAAGAGCTGGAAATTTGCTTTCGTAGAGCTCAGGGGTCTATCTTTACCTCTTTTCTGACCCATATCCCTGTGGACTGTGAACTCTTCCAAAGCATGGCCACTGCCTCCCAGGCTGCTTCCCATCTTGACATCCTCAATTAGCTCACACTGGTGACCAGTTTTAAATCCCCTCTGGTAAGGCTCTGTATTACTTGTGTAGGAAGATTTTCTCCATGCATTCCAGGAGTCTCCTGGCAGCTCACTATGCTACTTTCTTAGAAGACATGTAGGTGGTTGAAGTCCTCCGCAAGGACAGGAGCCTGAAAATGTGATGCCCCCTGCAGCTGAATCAAGAATGTTCTGTCAATAGGCTCCACTTGATCAGGGAGCCTATTGTAGGCCAACAGTAGACACTGACCACAAGTTTCATTTTGTTGCCTTTTGTGGTTTCTGATTTTTGCCCAGAAGACTATTAGGTGCTGTGAGAGAATGTATTTACCCGTGTGAAAATGTACAGTTCTTATCCTTTTTTTCATAGTTCTCTCAGTGATTGAGTGGTGTGGGTGTAGATAAGAGGAGTTTTAAAGGTGTAGATAAGAGTATTTTAAAGGAGTTGGGAAAGTGTTGCTGTTCTAGCAAAAAAAGAAAAAACAAACCAATAATCTATATAATTTGCTTGTGAGTGACTTGGAACTATAAAAGCAGGACAAGAGGGAATGCTAGGAAAATCTGTGGGGTTTCTTTTTCTGCTTCTGTAGTGAAGGATGCTTTTTATGTTGCAGCTAAGACTATCTTCTCCAGCAAAGGTTTTTGCAAAGAATCTAAATTTATTTTTTATGAATTTGTTATGTATTGGAGAATATATAAAAAACAGATTAGATCTTTTGGTCTTCTGTAATTTCACAACCCTCTTTTCCCTTTTGTGATAAAGTAATTTAAGTAATTCAGTCTAGCAACTAGAGGCATGAAAACGTCCTATGTTCTGTCCTCCCCTCACTTCCACAAATTTAGCCATTGAAAAATCCTGAAGCAAGTAAGTGAATTCAAAAAATTCAGGATAAATTCATACAGTTCTGTTACGGATTCTTTATTTTCCTTAAACAAATCTTCAACCACCTCAATTTTCTTTACCGGTCTTTTCAGAAGAGGCTCCATGATGTTGTTTGGGCATTTTAACAAACATTTCATGGTAAAAGTCTGAATCGTTATAAATGGGAACATGATGCATAGAAAGATGAAAAGGTTTGCCCATGGTCATCCCACAGACTACACTATAGGTGTAGTCAGGACCTATTGAGTCCAAAACCAGTAACACATGAGCAGTTTAGCTTTCTTTAAAAAACAAGTTGTTGTTTTAAAGAATTCTTGGAACTAAAAACCATCACAGAATAGCATTACAGTAAAAGAGACATGGGAAAATCAAATCAATTGATTGCGCTGTCTTAGAGATATTATTGCAGCACAACCAAGTTTTAAGAAGAAGGAGTTATGAGTGAATGTCATTGCATAAATAATAGGTTAAAACATAAGAATTTTTGGTGTGTTTAATTCCTTTAATATGCCCTCAATATTTCATTCCCTTTAATTTCCTTATATTTCAACTATTCACAATTACCTACTAAAAATGGGTGTACTGAGAAGTAGGTTTTCCTGATGTCTTATCTATATATTTTAGCTAGAATAAGGAAAACAGGAACAAAAAAAGCATGCTGAAGTTTTTTTGAAGTGGCAGTTTACAATGAATCTGTTGCCTTAAGAGGCTACCTAGAACAGAGGCTAGATAGTGTTAAGGGAATAAAGTAGATATTTATTAAAAAGGCCTTCAAAGGATGCACCTTGGGCAGTACAAGAGCCTGGCCGAGGCTACACCCAAGATGACAACAGGTCACACTTTTTTACACTTTTATAAGTTTCATTCCATTTACATATTAATGTTAACTGTCCAAATACAGCTTCAGGTTATGAAGTCCCATCCTCCCTTATTGCTCTCCTCAATTTGCTGTTTATACTTTTTGGGCCTCAAGCTGCAACAGTGTCCTTGGTTCCTGGGCTGGAGAAGGACAGTTTTGTTCTAACTAAACTATGAGGAGAACTTGCTAACACTTCATATGAAGTTCAGAGTTACATACTAATGCAGTACAGAATCTGGAAAATATGAAAGCTAAAACTTAAGGCATCAAGTCAAATGCATGACTTTTTTTCATCTTCTAACAGCTACAGTCTCACAGCCATTTGTGTTTATATAAAAAGCAAAAGCCTCCATCATGAAAGAGAGACACTAAGACCGAATGTAAAAATGTCAAGATAGACATTTTAGTCTGAGTCTCTAATCTTATAGTTTCTGTCTCTTCAGCTGGCACGTGTGTAATATATTTGCTCAGTTTTAATATTTATTTGTTTATTTATTGTTTTTAATTTTAAATTACTAGATTTTTTACTGCCCCATTAAAAAATTACCCATGTAGAAATGGATGAACTTCCTTGTTTTCTTATGAATTAAAAGTTGCTATGATCTGTTCAAGGTTTCACTGAGACCTTTTGCTTATGCCCACATGGATCATGGTGCAACTAGTTGAGATGCCAGTGGCATCAAAAGCATCACTATGTAATAAACTCTTGGGCAGCCACCTTGTGCTGAGCCCCCCATAGCTGCACTTGGACACTGATCTAGAAGTACCAAAGATGGACCATTCCCTTGATGTAACTTGGGCTATCAACCCAATCCAATTGCAATCTTAACCTTTGAATGAGGGTTGCAAGCATTTAAATTAAGTTGTATTATCAACTCTTTTTGAAAACAGAAGATCTTAACTAAGAAAAATGAAAAGCTATAAAATTGTAGCCCCTCCATTTTATGATATTGGCATAGTATTTTCTTAGGCGTCTATAAAAGCTGTGAAATCCTAAATGAAGCAACAGCACTCTAAAGGAATGATACACACCTGTTAGATACACATAGTTAAAAATTATCAGGTTTACAGATTTAACAACATAGTACATTAAACTACTTTTCTTCCACCCCATAAGCCTATGGACAACATATCAAGCAGACCTCTATATGAAAAATGAATGCATGCTTTCTGACAGCTTAAAGCATATCCATGAACTGGTGAGTGGTGGAAGAAAAATCCTGGTTTTCATTGTGCCTCTAATTTTAGGCAAGATTTTTTCTGAGATTCAGCTCACCATTTTGTCTATGTGTTACAAGCTTAACTGATAGCCTTCACTTGTCAGCCTCCAGATATGAGTATTGTGCATGCTAAATTCTAAGAGAAGTGTGTTCTCTGAAGACTTTGCATGTTTTCGTAGGTCTCAGTAGTCTATTTTCCCTCCCTTTAATAATTTTATAGAATCATAGAGACATTTTATTGCAAAGCCTGAACCTAGCTCTAAAATTTCTGTGTCATCTTGACAGAGAAAGTGTTTTAAGTGTCTTAATGGATCATCATTACTTGCTCCTTTCTTCTTAAAAATCTGTGATCTCACTTACAGTGAAACGATTATTGATTCTGGGAATTGTGACATTTTCTCTCTCTGTCCTTTTCTTTAAAATCTGTGAACATGTGAACACCTTTTGTGTTTATCTTCCAATATTATGTGCCAACTTGATGGGTGTCTTGTGCTTTAATGTATTAACCTTTTTATACTGACCTAAGCTTCTGTTAAATTTTAATGGTCCCTCCTGTGTTGATCTTTTCTTTAATTTTAATTGTCTATACCAACAGGTATAGACAATTGTTTGAGGTTAAGGCCTATCCTACTCTTCTAGTGTTTCAATTTTAAGCCTTTACCACATCTCAAAGCTCTCCAGTTACACCAAAAACATAGGTGATGTGTCTGAGAGGATTGAAAACCCATCTGGCCAGGAATATATATATACTGGGTCTAACAGTGTATGTGTAAAACAGTAGTCACTCAGGCATCTAGGCTGAGAAATAAAGGAAAGAATGGAATAAAGGAACAGAGACAAACTTAAGTATGAAGTTCTAAAGGTATATCTGTATTCTGTGCATAGCTTATGGCTTCAGTAAAACTATAAAAAAATATATATATATGTCTCTAAATGAAGTGTAAGGCAGTTTGAGCAGATTGTAAAGACAAAGAATTTGCACAGCTCATAGAAGAATTTTTTGGATGCTAACTAACTGGTTGGAAAATGCTTCAGTGAATATCTGGGTGAATGCCAGGGAGTTCAAAAATTTTATTGTGCTGATTTCTTCTCTTTCTCATGTACCAGGTAGAGACATAAATTCTAGTTTGATTTCTTCCCATGAAAATACCTGAGCCTTGACACACCTGAATAGCTCTGGTTCCAATTTACAGAAGATGGAATTTGCAACTAGCTCTGCAAGTTCACCCAAGATTTTGTATGTTGCTTTCAGGCCAGGTTTTGCAAGGGAAGCCTTGTTTTATTGTTTTGTATTTGAATTACACTTGTAAATAGTATGTTGCGGGGGGGGAGGGTATTTTCCTCAAACATATTGAATTTTTCCTATATCCGTATATAATTTTTCTTACCCAAGGTGTGTGTGGAAGGGACAGGAAAATGTAATCCGAAATTAAATTTTAAAAGCCAAGTTCCAGTTTAAACAGAAGAAGAGTGGAAATTCTGAGTATTGAATGAAATTAACTGTACTTGCTACTGATTTTCTGACTGAATAGCTCTGCTTCTCATTTTGTGTTTCTATCTAATGATAAAAGATCTGCTTTCATTAAGGAATTGCTGGTCTAATGCAAATTTTTCACAAGTTATAGGAATGTTTTTGTCAAATCCAGGAATTAAGAGGCAAAAGGAAACAAAAACAATCGATTCCTTTATGCCACATGTATGTTATTTTTTTCCCCTGTGGTGTTTGTCTTTTTGTTTGTGTGTGGTTTTTTATATGTTGGTACCTTTAACAAAAATGGTCATACTGTGGGTAATGTAATTTCCAATACATCAAGATAGTCGTACGTTCAGGTAGTTGTACTCTCTCTTCTATTTCTACAAATATCAGTTTTCATTTATCTGATGTTAGCCACTAATTTATTTCTTAATCTCTCCTCATTCTTCTGAGATGGGATTTTTTATGAGTTCTTTATGGAATGTTGGTCAATGAAGCATTGCTAGTTTGATCTGGTGAGGCTATTACAGTGTATATTGCATGCCTTAAAGTTCAAATAACT
Organism: Acrocephalus scirpaceus scirpaceus; assembly: GCA_910950805.1. NCBI lineage: Eukaryota > Metazoa > Chordata > Aves > Passeriformes > Sylviidae > Acrocephalus > Acrocephalus scirpaceus. Next base: position 44,821,737 of record OU383776.1, read on the forward strand.
TGTTTTATATTCACCTGAAAAGGCTTTTAATTTAATCACACACAACTGAGAATAATCACATTTGAAAATTTTATGTTTTATATTCTATTGATATTTAAAAGGGGTCTGAACGGAAAGACACTAAAAAGTAATGTAAATACTTTCATAAGTACTACTTAAAATGTAGTGCAATAGAATTTAAAGTAATTGTGAACAGCACAACTAAAAAGACATTTACTCTTACAAATATTATATTAATTGTGACTTACTGCTTGAATTTTAAGAAGACAGATATTTTGAATACTCTAAATATGATCAGCTGTGTGTTTCTTCCATTAAATAGTACATTTGCAGTTTGTCCCTTGTAAAGTGAACCTTTCTGACCTTTTTCAGCAAATGCTATATTCAAAATTACTTTAGAAAGTATTGCTTGCTTCTGTTGAAGATATTTGACCAATCAATCCTGAAAAATTACAATAGAAAGACTAATTTTGCAGACAGAGAAATCATTTGTTAAACAGTTTTATGTGCTGAGTTTCTTCCTAAAATTTCTGTACCCTAGCAAAAAAGCCAAGTCATCCCTTTTATAATGTGTAAAGTTCATGAGGCAGAATTATGGCTGAATTTGGTGAATGAAGTGTGCATCTGCTATCAATCTAGATATACCATTTATATGATCTATGTAGATATACTCTAGATCTAGTATTTAAAGTAAAACCAAAATTTATGATCTGTTCCATATAAATTCATGTACTTATATGTTCCCTGTTCTTCAACATCTTTATCTCATCCTGGTTTACATTTTCCAGAGCATGGCAAAGGTTATTCTTTGATGTGAGAGAGAAATTGCTAGAAAATGAGGTATTTCTGCACAATATATGTGAATATATGTGATTATGAGAACAGATATGTTTATTGATTGACTATATGAAACATGAAAAAAAAACCATGATGAAGGTATGCTCTGAATATGTATTTAAATACATTCATGATTTTCATTGTACAGTTTTATATAGAAGGTCATACAATGGAGTTAAGTAGTTCTCCCTCCCTTTCTCTTCTACCCTACTTCCTTCTTGGTTCTCTTGGTCTTATTTCTTCCTGTCTTCCTTCTCTTTTTTAGCATGGGAAAGAAGAAAAGTTGTTTGTGTTTGTAGATCAAGTTGCATTGCTTGTATGTTTGAATTACATACATTTTAGTAGAATATGGACTGAATCAATGTTTCAGGTGTCAGGAATACATTTTAAAGGTATCCTATTGACTAATTCTGGAAGAGTAAGTAAGGTAGTCTGCATCCTACAATGGGTTTAAGCATTTATAACTTTCTAAAGTTTTTTTCATTTAACACAGTGCAGGAATAAAACATTATTTAGGCTGTTCAGTTCATTAGGCTTTTGACAGTAATCTTCAGCAAGTGGAACAAGTCTTCAACCTATGTAATTCAGGAATAAATCAAACAGGTAGAGATTTTTAAATGAGGTTACTATTTAGGAAAATATGAGACTGAATTAATATATGCAGAATTATAGATAGCTTCAAATATAGTAAAGATTTCAAGCAGAACTTTGGCCACATTGGTCTGTACAATTTGGGAGACAGGCTTAACTTTCTGGAATAGACTGGCTGCACTTAAATATTGGCAGGATGTGGTCCTTCAACTGGCACAGAATGTATTGCAAAATTTTGTAAAATACACATTCACGTCAATTCCAATTTACAGTTGTAGTTAGAGTCCAAGAGCCATGTTAGAGTTAGAGTATGAGAGACAGGAGAGAAAAAATGGCCCCTGAAGATATCCCAGGCTCTATGCCCAGATTCTTGCCACCAGTCTTTTAGACCTTGGACAGATAATTTTAAGATATTTCAAAAAGTGAAGGAAGATGTGCCAAAATGGAATGAGGCAGAAATCTTAATATATATTCTAAAACTATAACCATATGTAAACATTGAAGTATACAGTGTCTGAATAAATTTAGAATAACAAAGAATGACAGCATTCTTTGGTTCTTTCTGTCCTATTCAAGAAAATTAGGTAAATGAATTTCATTGTTCTTAGTTCTAAATAGATACTGCGCTGAACAGAAGACATTGCACTACTGAGTGCAGAAACAGAGACTTTGGAGGTCGTCTTGTCTAAACCCCCTTTCTACAGCAAGAAAACCTAGAGCCATTTGTGTAGACTGGTGTCCAGACAGCTTTTAAATATCTCCAAGGACAGAGCCCATCACCTCCTTGGGCAACACTGTTCCATTGTCCAGAAATGTCCTACATTTTTTTTGTTTAGTACTGGTGAAATAAGTTAGTTTTAACTAATGAGCATTATAACATTTTCAAATTAATATTGTTACCTTTTGTAGCTTCATGGTGTATCAGCCACAAGATTTCTTTACCTCTTCACCTCTTCATGTGTGGTCTGAACCACACATGTGAAAGAGGGACTTTAAATTTCTTCAACATGAGATTGATATTGCCTTAGAGCTATGTAGATTTGGCAGGTGTATTTCTCCTTTGTTGACTTTTCACCATGTTCCATGAAAGGTTTTTGAAAACACTCCCTTTCAACTATCTGTCATCACTTTTATCAAAACCTTCTTTCATATCTCTATAATAGGAAATTCCTCACTATTTCAAGTCAGCATCTTTACAGTCTCTCCTAATTGGAGTTTCATTCTGAAACATAAGAATTCAATCCTTTTATGATCACGTAGCCTTCACAGTGGAAAGGACATGGACTGTGGATGTCATGTACCTGGAACTCACCACATCTGACATGCTTCCACAGCATTCTCCTGGGAAAGTTGGATAGGTATGGTCTTCACTGGGTTAAAAAATAAATGGATGGTGAGTTCCAGAGACTGGAGGTGAGTAGCATCCCTTCCAGTTGATTGCCGGTCACTGGTTGTGTTCCCCAGTGATGAGTGCTGGGGCCAGTACTATATATTTATTTGTCTTTATTTATTGTCTGGAAGATAAGACTGAGGGAACCCTCAGTAAGTTCATGGATCACCATGAATCACCATGGATCACCATGTTGGGGTGATAGTGCTGACCTGCTGGAGGGCGGGAAGGTTCTTCAGAGGCATCTGGACAGCCTGGATCCATGGACCAAGGCCAGTTGTGTGAGATTCAACAAAGCCAAGTGTTAGGTCCTGCCCTTGGGTCACTACAACCCTGTGAGAGTTATGGGTTGGGGCAGAATGGCTGCAAAGCTGCTCAGTGGAAAAACGCTTGAGGGTTCTGGTCAACAGCACTTGAAACTAAGTCAGGAGTGTGTCCAGGTGACCAAAAAAAGTGTGGTATCCTTGCCTGTATCAGCAATAAAGTGGCCAGCTGGACCAGGGCAGTAATTGTCCCTGGTGAGGTCACAGCTGGAGTTCTGTGTCCAGTTGTGGGCACCTTACTTTAAAAAATGACATTGAGGTTCTGGACTATGTTCAAAAGAGAGCAACAAATTCTGGTGAAGAGGATAAGCCAGATGAGGAGCAGCTGAGGGAGGTGGGGTTGTTTAGCCTGGAGAAAAGGATGGACAACCTTATCATTCTCTACAACTACCTCAAAGGAGGTGTATCCAGGTGAGGGTCAGCCCCTTCTCTCAGGGGCTCTCAACCACTAACAAGACAAGAGGAAATTACCTCAAGCTGTATGACCTGATGTTCAAGTTGAACATCAGGAACTATTTTTATGGAAAGGGTTGGTAAGCATTGGAGTGGACTGACCACAGGAGTGGCGGAGACACCAGACATGGAGGTGTTTAAGAAAATACTATCCATGGCACTTAGTGTCATGGTCTGGTTGACAGGGTGGTGGCTGGTCAAAGTTTGACTCAATAATCTCAGAGATCTTTTACAGCCTAAATTACTCTGTGATTCTGTTAGAGATTGAGTATAAAGCACTGAGCTGTGGGTAGCACTCAAGATGCTTTTGGTTTTTTTGTGCCTTCTTTCTTTTCACTTGTGAGGAAAATGAGAATATTTGTAAGCCTGGATATATGACTTCTCAAAAACATTTTTCTGAAAGATATGTGATAGCATTTGCAATTGGGCTCTAGAATTGGCTTCAATGGAAGCAGAGTTGAGCTAACGCAGCATACTTCACATATCTCAGCAACTCAGCAATTCTCCTGCTCCCTTGTTGTGTGTTTTTGACACTGCTCTATAATGTATGCTGTTATACCATATTATACAAATCGAAATTCAAGAATTTAGTAAACATTTTTCTGGAAATCTTTCTCTTTATATATATATATATATTATTTCAAGTAGCCTACTTTCTTTCTGCATTTCTCCATTTCCTAGATGGACAACTTTTTCAGGTGAGTTGAAAGAAACTGTAACTGGAGACTTACAAAGTATGTGTCCTACTGATTCAGCAAAAAGGAAGTCTCAGGAGGTACACTCCAAAAAAGTGAGTCCAGTGACAGCTGACCTGTGCTGCTAGGAACAGGGGTCATCTAGCATACCACATACATTTCAGCTTTTTCTTCATGGGATAAAGGAGACCTTTGTTTTATTTTTTCCCTTATTTTATGAAAAACATCAGTTTTCTAAGGAAAAGAATACCTTGCCCCTGCATCTTTCTTTTTTGAACAGCAGCTGTGAACGTATCAAAATTACAGTGTAACTCCATTTGCCTCAGTGTGAGGCATTGACAACTCAGCATCCTTATGGTGTTGTAATGGTATTGTAAAATTGTGTGGGAGAGCTGAGTCAGCTCTTTTCATTTGCAATGAAATGTGTTTCAATGAGATATGAAAAAGATGTGCAGGGAGTAGAGTGTTTTGAAAAAAAAATCCTATCCAAAAAGTGCTTAATGATTCATAAATTGCCTTTCATGCAAAGAAGCAATGAATGGCAGAGAAAGTATTCCCTGCTGCACTGTTTTTTGCTGTGATACAGTTGATTTTGTCCCTAATAACTAGTATGGGACTGTGTTCTGAATTTGTGCTGGAAACAGGGTTGATAACAGGGATGTTTTAGTTACTGCTGAGCAGGGCTTACACAGAGCATTTGCAGCTCCTAACCCACTCCATCAGTGAGGAGGTTGGGGGTGTGTAGGGAGCTGGGAGGGGACACAGCTGGAACAGCTAACCCCACACCACATGGTATCACGCTCAGGTTATAAAGGAAGAAGGAAGGGGGATACATTCGGAGTGATGGATTTTGTCTTCTCAAGTCACTGTGAGGCCTAATAGGGCACTGCTGTCCTGGAAATGACTGAACACATACCTGCCCTTGGAAACTGGTGGATGAATTTCTTGTTTTGCTTTGGTTGCTTGTGGGACTTCTGCTTCTCCCTATTAAACTGTCTTTCTCTCACCTCAAGAATTTTCTAGCTTTTTCCTTCCAATTTTCTCCCTTATTCTACTAGGGGAGAGGCTGTGGGATGCTTAGTTGCTAGGTGACCAGCAACTTAATTGCTAAACCACAATAGGCAAGCATTTATAGAATTCACTGTATTCACTGCTGATGGTCTTAGTATATGTCAAAAAACAGGTGTTTGCTTAGAAAAACTTTTCTGTATTATGCAATTACTTTTCTCATATTCCTATCATAAAATGATCTCCAACTTGTCAATTCTTGCACAGAATTGTCACAGACTACTACTTTGACAACCAATGTACTTTCAAGCTATATTGAGAGGACCATAGATTTTGCACTCATCACCTCTACTTCTTTCCCCTTTCTTATTTTCTTTAGTGCTTCTTTCAGCTTGTATTAAGCTCCTATCATTTAGATACTTTCATAATGGATGTTTTGTTCTATTCCTGGTGATAGTGTTTAATCTCCCCTTGTATTTTCTATTTTTAACCTCTGTGTGTGCAGTTTGACCAGTGAAAGGTTTACTGTGATTGCAGGAGGAAGCTAAACTTAGCTGGAATATCTAGATTTTATTCTGCTGTAAATATCTATGAAACACAACTAAGCATTAGTTTTGCAGCTGATGTTGTTTTTACAAATTTCAGAAGACAGAATTAATGTCTTGAATCATATTACCAAGCTTTCCTTGCATATTTCCTTCTGTATGCAACTTATTTAAATGAGCAAGTAAAAAGGTTATGTGCACTGTTGTCATATGTGTATCTCCCATTGCAGACAGTTGAAAGTGGCCTCATGACCTAGTGCATGTGGTTTCCCAGCTGCAGAATACAGAGAAGGGATCTGTAAAGATTTTTGCAGCATGAGTAATGAAGGGTTTGGTTCTTATCTAGATCATAGTGCACAACGGTCAGCAAAATATGTTAGGAAATAAAAAAAAAAACCCTCTGCTGAACTATGGTGACCTTTGCATGAAGTGTTTTTAATAACATCACAGACACTTTTAAAATCAACTAAAATCTTTTAGGATGCCCTATCCAGCTGTTGTGAAGCAAATAAGGGAAGCAAGCAGTATATTTTTCTTCTCTCTTTTGCTAACCGTTTTGCGTTATGGCAGCTCATTAACATTTTATTTTAAAGAGAAAATGGAAAGTGATGGTAACTGGCATTAGAGTTCAGAAAGTTCAGAAGCACAAAAATGATGATGATAAAATATTAAATTAAAAAGGAATTTTAGGATCCTTATTTGGCAAATGATATACATAACTACTATGAAGGTAATGTGAAGGTGGCATGAAGATTGAAGGTTGAAGTGGAGCCTATGTGATGTGGTCTACTATAGGCCTAATAGATCTCAAAGAACCTCTTCTTTTGTAGCAGTGTATGTATTCTACCTTAGTGAAGCAAAGATCTTTTTTCTTGTTCAGCTTGAAATTTCCACCTGTCCTTGAAGAGAACAAGTTACCCAGTATCAAGTGCATGTTAGTTTTACCAGAAAGATGAATTTTCTAGTTAAGCCTAAAGCCTGAATACTGCTGAGCCATAAATTATATCCATCCTGCTTACCATATGTTCCTTTTCCATGTCTGCTGTACTGCAGCAAACTCGTGTTGCTGCCCTCCTTCTTTAGCACCTTAGCTGTTTATGGCTACACTTCAGGACTGCTAGAACTGTAGTCATAATAAAAACATATTCCTGGATTCTTCTGACTACTCAAAATATTACTGTAGTAGTCAGCCTCCTAAAATGGAATATCATTTTCTGGATGTCTGATCTCATTCACCCTATTGTCAGGACTAAAATAATGGTGTGGTGTGAAGGTCTCGTCACAGGTTTTTTGAAAGAAGTGAATTGAATCCTTTGGTGGGATGATCCTGGCTAGACACCACTTGTCCACCAAAGCTGCTCTGTCACTATCCTCCTTAGCTGAACAGGAGAAAGAAAATATAGTGAAAGATTTATGGATCAAGACAGGGAGACATCACTCACTAATTACCATCACATGCTAAACAAGGTCAAGAAATGAATTGAATTTATTACCAACGGAATCAGAGTAGAATAATAAGAAATAAATCCAAATCCTATAAACCTTTCCCCCCACCCCTCCCTTCTTCATGGGCTAAACTTCATTCTTCGTTTTCTATATTTCTTTCCTCCCAGAAACACAGGGAGATGGGGAATGGGGACTGCAATCAGTTCATCACATGTTGTCGTGCCTCTTCTTCCCTCTCAGTGGGACAGATCCTCACACTGTTCCCGTGCTCCAGCACAACGTCCCTCCCATGGGAGACAGTCCTCCATGAACTGCTTCAATGTGCATCCTTCCCAAGGGCTGAAGTTCTTATTGAACTGATCCAGCATGGTTCCTTTCCATAGAGTGAAGTCTTTCAGGAACAGATCACTCCAGCGTGGCTCCCCTGTGGGATCTCGTGTCCTACCAGCAAACCTGCTCCAATGTGTTCCTCTTTCCATGGGGCCAGAAGTGCTCCCAGGAGCTTGCTCCAGTGCAGGCTGTGCACAACATCCCATCCTATATTGGGTGTCCACTTGCTTTGGCCTGGCATCCTCTGTGGGCTGCAGGGGCACAACTACCTCACTATGATCATCACAGGCTGTAGGAGGATCTATGTTCTGGTGCCTGGAACACCTGCTCCCACTCCTTCACTGATGTTAGTGTCTGCTGGGCTGTTTCTCTCACGTGTTCTCACTCCCTGCAGATGTTGTCCCTTAGCTTTTCCCTGCATCTTAATGTTATCCTAGAGTTACCAGCCCTGTTGCTGACTGGCTTGGCCTTGGCTTGTGGCAGGTCTGGCTTGGAGCCAGTTCTCACTGGCTCCACTGAACAATGGCACAAACTTTTAGCAGCTTCTCACAGTAATCTCCTTTACAGTGTGTGTCTTTTTGTGTGTGTGTGTGTGCACTCATGTACAAATGCCATCCTTCCTTGTTTTAGGCTTTAACAGTCTAATTTCTTCACCTTATTTTTTGCATTGACAGTTATACATGGGTAAATGGGATGTGGTCTCATTTAAGTCATTTGCTTCCCACTACAATTAGATCTGTTTAATAAGTTTTTCAGGGTATAAAAGAGAGTGAAGTCATAGATTAAAACTTACATTTGCTTTTTGGGGTTTTAATGTTTTACAATAATTAAAGCACACTTAATGCTTAGTAGTAAGTCTTGAAAATTTATGGTAAGTTGAGAAATTCTTTTTTATTAGCTAACATATTTAGCATGAATATTTAAAGTGTTTAGATGTTGATACTACATTGACACCTGAGTTTTTTGTAGGTATAAGATAACCTGTCAGGGAATTCAAACCTACCCTTGTTCACTGCAGTCTTCAGTCGGGTAGAATTTGAAGATGAAGGAGCAGTGTGGAGAAAACCCACCAAAACAAAAACAAACCAAGAACACCTCTCAGGATTTCAGAAGAAATTATTTCAGGAGAAAAATCATGTTTATCAAAAATTTGTATGTTGGAATAAACTTCATTAAAGACAAGTTAGACAGCAAATAACTGGCAAGAAGATAAAGGACATATGTTTGGTTAATAATTCCATCTCTGAGCTACTAAGGCTAACACATCCACATGTATATAGTATATTAAATGTTGTAATTATAAGACACACACACACACACACACTCCATCTCACTGTATACTCAGTCTATTATTATTTCCAAAGCACTTGTTACATCATTGTCTAAAATTTTATGGAATTAAAACACCACCATAAATATTTTAAAAGTTCTAATTGATCGTCCTTATGCCAGACAAAATGATAAGCTTCATTTTCTGATGAAAGTGATTGTTGCACTCCTACTCTCCTTTTAGTAAACTGCCATTGTTTTTTAATCCTACTTTATTGCTTTCACTGAGGCCCTTGGGAAAGTTTGAGTGATGAAGCAGGTCTTCCAAAATAATCTAAACATTGTAAGGTGATGACTTTTCTTAGATTTAATTCTGGAAGATATTTTAGAGTCTTGGACATATGCTTAGCTCTTAAGTGTAGTACACTTGTTGATCACCAATAACAGCCACAGACAAAAGCCTTGGATCTGCGCCAAAGCAGTAGACTGCAATAACTTAGACCTTCAGTCTGTGAGAAATAAAGCAAAATTCAAATTTTTGGAAAGCCCTTCATATGTTTCCCAAAGTGTTCCTTTCCCAACCTGTAAAAAAATTGTTTATGAAATCTTGTTTCTTTCCTGTCTTTTAAGGAACTCATCCATCAACATCACCAAAGACACGAGATACTACTATTCAAAACACGACAACTTCTTAACTTACTGGAACAATTCATCTAAGATCATGCATTTTTTCCGATCACAATGACAAATGCAGTTGACCCAGTTTTCCTTTTGCATTCATTTTTATTTTGAGTGGGATTTTGGCACAGTCTTCAGCCAAGCAGCCAAGTCCACTTCTTTTCCTTTACTATGGACACTTCAGCAGCAGAGTGTTCTGTACACAGAAAAATGCCTGTCATGATCCTCTACGTCATTAATTTCAGTTTCACACCTTTCTAAGGTGCCAGAGAGATCCATAGGATAAAATAATTACCTGAGTTGGAAGAGACTTTTTAGATCATCTAGCTCCTGCACCCCCTCCATGGACAGGGACACCTCCCTCTAGACCAGGCTGTGTTAAGCCCAACCTGACCTTGAACATTTCTAGGGATGGGGCACTCACAGCTTCTCTGAGCAACCTGCTCCAGTGCCTCACCACCCTCAGAGTAAAGAATTTCTTCATAGTATCTAATCTAAACCTACTCTCTTTCAGTTTGAAGCCATGCCCCCTTGTCCCACTACTACATAGTCTTGCATATAGAGTCTCTCCCATCTCCTTTGTAGGCTCCCTTCAAATATCTGATTTACTAATTCTGCAGAAAAACCTCAGTGGTGCTGAATTAAGGTGGACAAAGCAGAATAATACCATGGAATAGTAAGTTGAGGCATCCCTAAATGAAATGCTTGCAATCTCTAGCATTACACCAAAATGCAAAGCTAATTAATTGCCACATTATAGAGTAACTGAAGGGTTAGATTTATGAGTATAGATTATAGTTACTCTAGAATTTAGCATATATTATTATATTTCTGAAAAAAAGTTGTGTGGAACATTAGTCCATGCAATCTTGTGTGATATGCAGAGTCTGCACTGCTGGTTTTCACAACAGGCTTATCTGTGTTATGACCCACGCCAGGAGGTGAGGGTAACTTAGATTCTTTTTAATGGATCCCATGGGGCAGATTAGAAGCAAACAACACTGAAAACCCAGCATATATATATATATATATATATATATATATATGTACATATGTGTGTGTATATATATATTTAAGTTCTATTTTAGAATAGTTTAGTTGTAATGCAAAGGATGTTATTATTGGCTGTTATTATCTGTAGTAATATAACCATATAAAAGCTTAAAAACAACACTTAGAAATGTGTAAGGGAAAGAAAGAAAGAAAGAAAGAAAGAAAGAAAGAAAGAAAGAAAGAAAGAAAGAAAGAAAGAAAGAAAGAAAGAAAGAAAGAAAGAAAGAAAGAAAGAGAAAGAAAGAAAGAAAGAAAGAAAGAGAAAGAAAGAAAGAAAGAAAGAAAGAGAGAGAAAGAAAGAAAGAAAGAAAGAAAGAAAGAAAGAAAGAAAGAAAGAAAGAAAGAAAGAAAGAAAAGAAAGAAAGAAAGAAAGAAAAAAAGAAAAAGAAAGAAAGAGGAAGGATAAGAGTAGAAAAATTTCACCACTCATGGATCCAGTGACAGATTTGATTATTGCAGCTTCCAAGTCCACTGGTTGGAGTGATGGTCACAGTCTTGGTCTGCCAGGAGTGCGAGAAGCCCATGAAACACAGAGTTCAATGGGTTAAGTACGTTCAGGTTTATGTGGGAATGCCGAGGTACTGCCCTTTGAATGGGTGGGAATTTTACCCTGTCTGATGGAACACCGTGGATAATTCTTAGTTCCCCTGTGCAAGGCTCCAAAAATGAGTCTGGGGGCCCTTTGGGGGTCTATGACACCTAAAACAAGACAGCTGCCTCTCATATCATTGTCACTGAACCAGTTATGCCCCACCAGAAGGCCACCCTCAGGACACCCTCAGGCCTATGTGTGAATGTCCCAATACCTCCTTGAGGAGCTTTACACCTGAGCCAATTGTATAAGGGAGGACATTGGTGTGATAAAAAACACTACTGTACCTCAGTGGGGTCTGCTTCTTTCTTGCCTTCTCTCCCATCTGGATCAAACCCCAGCTTGTGTACTCCAGTGGCGGGCATTCAACTGCTCTTTCTGAAGCGAATCAGAGCTTTCACCACACAAAAACTGTCCTCCTCCCCTTCTTTTGGAGGCAGGGAGTGCAAAGCTGGCCTCAGCAACGCACTCACTGCTTTTGCACATGGCAAATTATTTGAGTAATTTAACCATTAATGTTTCAGTTTTTCACAATCTATAGTGTTAACTAACTTCAGACCTGCTTCTCTTGTTTGGACTGTGCAGTTTTTCATTTTGTGAAACTTCAAATCTGGTTCTAGATCAGTTTTGGCCCATGGGCTTCCACTGGCTTTTGTAAGTCATTCAGCTTACAGGAAAATACATTCATATGCTTCTCTTCCTCCAAGGACACCTTGGTAGTTACATTTTAATTCACATGGGTAATTGAACTCTTTAAACAGCAGAGTGTGAGCTACTCATTTTCTCTTATAATTTTGCAGTATGGCAATATTCAAATGGCATTGAAAATGTTTTGAAATTGCTCCAAAGAGGGAGCTTTGCAAGAACTGACACTGTTAGTTACCTGAAAATTGGTTTATGTATTACTTATTTCTAAGGGACAAACCCCTTTCTCTTGTGTGAGACTCTCCATAGATAAGGGCTTTTTCATGCAGAAACTGAGTCTTATGGATGCCCACACAATCACACATGATAGCTATCTTCTTTCTTCTAACTCCTGTCTGCTACACTGGATTCTGATTGTACAGATAATTATCTGTTTCAAAGGGAACATATGAAACACAATAAAATCTTTTTTTTTCTTTTTTTTTTTGGTAAGAAAAACAAGTCCATACAAAGATATTTTATTTGGAAGAAGAATTACAATAGTTGAAAGTAGGACAGGAATTGTTCAAAACATATGTAAATCAAAAGTATTAACTGGATCATAACAGCACCTTAAGCAATTTTTGTCCATAGAGGAGGAATCTTGAATCTGAACTGCTCCATTAGGATCATAAAACAACCTGGCAGTATGAAAAATCTGGGTTTGGAGACCATGATAAGGATAGATTGGGAATGTAAAGATACTATCTTGAGTCCTATGATGAACAAGTTGTTTTTCATTTGTTTGCTTGCTTGGTTGTGGTTTCTTTTGTTTTATTTTTATGTTGTACAATTTAATCAGTTGGTTCAAACCATCAAATTATTTTTCTTTCTGGTGTGAAATCTTTATCTTAATTTACCCTGTGAGGACTGTCTTGCACCACAATAAGGTACTTTAATATGTCTGTCCCATCTAAGTAGTGGGACTGGGGAAGAGCAGTCTCAGGAGACATCTTGCCAATGTATATACATACCTGAAGAAACAAAACCAAGAGAACAGAGTCAAGCTTCTTCCTGAGGCAGTGTGTAGCATCAGAAAAAGGGGCAATTGGAACAGACTGAAACACAGGAGGTTTCCTTGCCAGGAAACCAGGAAACCTTTTGAACTTTGATGGTGATGGAACACTGGGACACGTTGCTCAGAGAGATAGTGGTCTCTCCATCTTTTGAGATATTCAAAAGTTGTCTGGGTGATTTCTTTGAGTGCTTGGATGGGAGGATTGTACAAGGTAAACTTGGGGTCACTAGGGACTGAGCAGAGTATACTGCAAGCCAGAGCATCATATCAGAAAGAAAGCATACAGATAAATTTTTCTTATTTATTTATTTATTTTAGCCCTTTCCTTCAGTTTGGGCATCTTTTGCCAGTCTGTACAGAGCTCACAAAAGGAATAGTTCAGGAATTTTCATTGCAGAGTCTAGTCAGTTTTGGGTTTGATCATCCCCCTAGTTGCAGAAATGCTTATGTGTGCATATCAATTTTATGATTTGCATACCCCAGCTTATGTTTAGAAAATGGGACATCCAGTTTCAAATCTGGGGTTAAAAAGAAGACAGTCTTGAAATGACCTCTTTGTGCTTCTCAGATTCCTATTAACTGTAAGCTAAGAATGGCAAATATTTCCTTTATTGACTAGTAGGAATGATTATGTAGTTCATATGCATTGTTGATTTCTACAGCTTATCTCATTTATTAATGTCAAGAAAGGAAAAATAATTTGCCAATAGTATTCCTGGAGAGCTGCCAATCTTGCCAGCACTTCACAAATACTTTCAGAAGTTGATAATTTTTTTTCTTATACTGACAAGATTCTGCAGTGAATGTAAAGGTAATGATAAGTTTAAGAAGCCTGGATACAATTAAAAATTTCTCTCAGCCAACTGGTTTGGTTGACTGTAGTTTTATTTCCAGTGTCTAAGTATTCTTTGTCTAGTCGAATAATTCATTGACTGATTTCATTAAAATTGGACAGAGATAAGCATATAACAAAGATAAGAAAGCTTTTATGTGAAACTAGGAAGCAAAACTATGGGGAGTGAACTAAGACACTTCAATGGTAGGAAAAGCAGTCCTGTGACTTCACACAGTTTAAAACTAAGAAAAATATCTTAACACAGCTAATGCTCCAGTCAGAGCCAGCAATGGAATAAGAAACATAAGCCTATAGATAAAATGTTTATGGATATTTTAGTTCCCACAGAATTATTTGCAGAATACAAGGCTAAGTCAAAATCCATCATTTTGCCCACTTAAAAAAAAAATAAAATCAAAACCAAACAAAAAAATAAACAAAAAAACCTGATAAACCTCAAACACCCCCTGCAAAAAAAGGCCTAAGCAAAGAAACCCCACAAAAAAACCCCAAAGCAATCTGACTCTTTTATTTTGGGAGACTTTAAATATTTTTTGTGTTTTGAACAGAAATTTGGATTTTGGCAGTCAGCTAGAGCAAGTTTACAGAAAATATTGCAAAACATTTAATGAAGGAATGTATGAAGTAGCAGGATGAGAGTGAGCAGCTGACCTGGGAGATCAGAAGGCTGGAGAAAGAGGAACTGATGGGGCAGGGGACTTTTGACAGGAATCTAGGCAGGAAACCTCCTGCTTATAGCTGAAGGAGTACGAGAGAGAAGGCTGAGGGAAACCTGGATCAAACAGAACATGAATATGGGTGAAACAGCAGTGAAGCTGAACCACTGCTTTCTATTCTCGCTTTTAAGGTGTTTGATTTGTTCCCTTTCCTAATATTTTAAAAGTTAGGTTTGGGTTTCCAGAAGGCAAAGACTAATGGAGAACTAATTGAATGTATGTATACAAATTGTTATGGTTCATCCTCTATACAAAAATAGTAGTATCATAAACCAAGATTTTGACTAACACCTGGCTGCTAGAATAAAGTAAATAGATATTGTCACATGATGCTGTTTCTGTTTCAGGGACACTCTAATACAATATATGTTTATGTGCTGAATTAAAAGACATTTTTATTCTCTTTCCTTATCTTTCTTAAAAATAATAATATTAAAACAAGTTTTTAATTTGAAAGAAGCTTTCCTTCAAAGGCTTTTATAATCTTCTTTAGAATAAAATGGTGTTAAACTGAATTTGTTTGCATCAAAATTAAACAATTTGTGTGCCCAAATCAGAATGTATAAGCATGGGTTGCAGATGATGCAGTGTCACTTGATTCAAGCTTAATTTTTGCATTAAGTTTTGATGTTTTGATGTTTTGGAATGAATTCCATGTAATACATACGGATTACCATGTTCTTACTTTTAGAGTTGGAGATAAGCTTATTTTAACATTGCATCATTTGCTTCACATCACTCATAACGCAGAGTTATCCATGCAGCCTACATGGCACTGGCAGGACAGTTTCCTCTGAACTCCTCAAGCACCATGTCTAGTGAAGGCCTCAACACAAAAGGCCTGAGTGCAAGTCAACCATGATGTCAGTTTGTTTGGGTTTTTTTGCCCATAGGTCAGTTCTTTGTATAGACACTGTAGAAACCAACAGGAATGAAGGACTGTGATATTTTTGCTCCTTGTCAGTCCTAGTGAACTGCAGCAGATTGTTGACTTTTGTAGTAACTTTAGATTTCTGTGCTATTGTGGAAAAATGTAATTGGTAAAATCATGAGAGATTTCTTTTTAAATTTTATTACTACTTTGTCAGCTCTGTTCTGCTATTTTTATGCTGTATCCCTCAGGCAATAAATAGTAGTGCTGTTTTAAACTGATAAGAAACTGTGATAAGAAAATCAATCCATTAGTTATTTTTTCATCTGTTGTCTTGCAGTACCTATTCAAGAAGTTAAAACTTGTCCCAGGACTTTACTTTCTGGTGTGATTAACTACAGTAATTAATGATTAACCAGGTCATTCAAGGAAAAACTCTGCAAATGATGTGTTATTTATATGTGTCTGGAAATATTTGGCATACCATTTGACCACAAGTGTGTTACATTACAGGCATCATTTTTATATATAAAATCAAATTATGTCACTAGTTTCTTTCAACTTTTTTTCTTTCCTGAGGAACTTGCAAATATTTTTCCTGAAGCAGGTTTGATGAGGCTTTGGTCAGACTGACCAAGATAGGCATCCCTGCTCATGGCAGGAGAGATTCAAACAGATAATGTTTAAGGTCGCTACAAAACTGAATCAAACTAAAGCCAACCAAACCATTCTATGATGCTGTGACTCTCTATTTCTGTGCTTATTTAATATTATTTAAAATTAATTCAACAAATTTTGGAAATGCACTTAGGTGAATTCTGACCCTCGAAAACTTAATAATGTATGTTCTGCTCATGGTGCTAATGGTCATGTCATGCTGGCCTGAACAGTGCTGTGGTGTTATGATTGGCTGGTAATCCTTTTCACCTCTCAGCCTTTCCCTAAAATGAGGAACTTTACATGCCACTGTGATAAAACACTTGTGTGAATGCTTTTTTATCAGACAATATGGTCCTTGACACGACTCAGGAAACTGGCCTTGATTTGGTAAGATTTACCCTTTACCCCACCTTACCCTTTCTTAAGAGGCAGAAAATGTAATAGCAAATATCTGTCTACAAAAAGACAACATTAAGAAGAATTTTGCATAAATTTCCTTCGACATTTTTCTGTCCAGATTCTTAAGCCTCATAATTTTTCAGAGACAGAATGATGCCTGAGAAGAAAGTAAAGCTTATAATACTCTTGAAACCTATTAAACATTTAGCAGTGAGAATATTTTATTTTGACATTTATGTACAACATTGCAACAAAGAAAAAATAATAGATAGGTGCTCATTCCCATTTATGGGGAGCATGTCCCCTTATGGAAATATTGCTTTTACCAGATGAGGAATTTATCTGTACTTTAAGAGTTACACATGTCCTTCGTCTTCCTGTGGAAGTGTACTTCAGAATACGGAATATAACAGAAAATTGAATTTATTCTCAGTGGTAGCAAGATAAAAACTTCAGTGTCTTTTGAGTGTAAGAATTCATGTCCTTTCCCTGATACTGCAGTACTGATGGCTTGAAACGGGTCTTGGTGCTGTGACTCCATATTAATCAACCCTGTGATTCCTGTCTTGTTTAATCAAGTACTTCATGTACAGTTTTTTGAGCCCTACTACCTTTCCACATCTTGAATCAATCAAATGCTGACTGGCTCTTATATTAAGCAAATTAAAGTTTCTCACAGCCTTTGCTAGATTATTCTGCCATGGAAAAAATTTTATCATTTACAGAACTTGATTGAAAACACATAGTTGTGTAGCTCTAACAGTTCATAAACTAGTCTCCAGGTAGTGCTTCACACATTCAAGTAGCACTTCCTTATATAGAATCATATAGAATTTTTCAACAGTTTACTTTTTGCCTATTATTGAAAAGTATGTTTTAAAATATGCTCTGTACATTTTAGTCATGACTAAATGGCAGTTGATATGGACAAGTGAGGATTTTAGTCTTTAATTTTTTTCACTTAATTTCACTGTAATTATTCTTTCTTCCTTTTACTTTTTAGGCTAAAATCTGAATAGTCTGGAGAAATAAATTATGGAAAGTAGTATGATTTGAATTTATTCAAACTGTTGTCTAATATACAACATGAAATTCTTTTAAATATGTTTACACTATCTATTAATCAAACTGTAATTTTTTAACTGTAGATTTTTTTAATACTATTGCAACTGGTAGAGTAGCTAGAATAAACTCCCTGAGACAGTCTTTCTTGAGTTAAAATATATACTTTTAATTTAATCTTTTGGTAGGTTGGAAATATTTTTCGGAGACAAATATGTGAAAATACAAACTCACTTTGCTCTTTTTTTCATGAGACTCTTTTAGACTAGAGAGGAGAAGCTAAAAAAGAAGTACAGAAAATAAATGGAAGTTGTTCATTTTGCAATTACACATCGTTCTGAAAAACCATAGAAAAGGAGTAATGGGAAAAACACGCACTTATGGTATAACTCTTTAGGTAAACTTCACAGAGGATTAATAGGAAGATGTTTTTAACTCATCTGTAGTTGTACTGTTCTGTCAAAATTTTTCTGTTCCCATCCCCCAAGGATCTCCCGAAAAAGCAATTCTTCAAGGTGGCTTTGAGCCCAAAATAATGTCTTGAGCCTTCATGAAGCTAAAAGAATTACTATCTATGTAAGGACATTATCATCTTGTTACTTTAATTTAAATATATTATTTATGTAGCATGAGTTTAATTAATTAAATCATTGGCTTTCAGCCAATGCATGTTTAAACTTGTCTGCTCACTCTCCAAAGGCCCATGAATTGTCTAAGAATTTAATCTTTCAGAGATGTAAGCAGATAAATGAATTTTTTTATTCTTCCTTCTCAGTTAGTGGTCTTTCCCCTCTATCTAAAATGATTTAATCAGTACCTGAATTTTGTTGGGTTTCTTAATTTTACTTTTCTTTTTTTCAGATGTAGTAACAGTGGGTACTGAAAAATATCCATTGGAAAGTCAACTATGATTTAACAGGCTGGCTCTGTTCTGTTCCATCTCCATCCCTTATTTTTAATAAAGCCATTTTTTAAATCGCTCTTGATCATTATTCATGTGGAAACTTTTCTACTGCTCTCTTCAGGGTCTGGTGGTGATTTTTAGTACAAAGCAGTTAGCAAAGGAGTTTGAAAGAGAATTTTACTACTTGAAACATACTGGGAACCAAGATCTAGCCTATGAGAATTGCTTTTGGAATAGTCCTCCATCTGGGTTTTATTAGCTTACTTTAAACTGTGTTCCGCCTGTGGGTAAGTTTAGTGAAATAATGACTACCAAAATATGTTGCACACTTTTTTCCTCTTTCTTTTCATTCCACAAGATGGACTGAGAGGTGGCTATGGAATTCATTTTCTCTCTCTCCAAAGACATTCAACACCCTTACAATATGGCCTTGAATTTTTTTCTACATTGTTGATATATCTGGGCATAAAACATGAGGTGGTTTAGCATAATGTGAATGCTTCCAGAAACGATATTTCAAGTCCAGAATCTAATCTGAACTTCTGCCATGAGAGCTTACCTTGAATTCCTCTGTTTCTTCCCACAGTAGGGCTTTGTTGCAATTCTCTTCAAAGTACTGAGCAGGAATATCTTTACTGACTTTGGAAAAGATTTTGAAGTTCTTGACGACAAGCACCTGATTATGCTTCTGCACTAGAGATCCAAAGAGCTGCATTTAAAATTGTAAGTGGCAAACTTAATACAAATTAATTTGTGCTATATTTGCTGGGAAAAAACAAATCAAATAACAGCTTTTTTATTATATATAATTCTGCTGACTCACACTCTGTCTCTTATTTATCTCTCAGTCACCCATTTCTCTATGAGCTGTCTGGTGGTTCTTGATGAAGGGCTCTGGTAATCCTACCAGTGTGGTAGGAAGGATGGACCTAGCAGGGTGCATGGCAGAACTCTAGACCATCTCTGTGTAAAGATAACTACACCAGAGAAATTCTTTAGATTTCTTTAGCAATGTTAGACTACATTTCATTTTACCTGAAGTTCTTTCTTGAGTGTCTTCATCAGCTACATTGTATGTGACACTTCACAATGTGCCTTTTCTCCTTCAGGTACAGCACTGAAATACATAGTAGAGAGATAGAAAATGGCTACATTCAAATGCTCAGCTAAGTGTTTGCCTAATACTTGCTACTGCAAAAGCAAGCTGGAATTGATCCTAAAATTTTTTAAAAATTGCACTGCTTTAAATTTTAGTATGAAGAATAAAGAGATGTGTGACTCATCAGTAGAGACTGCAGTGTGGACTCTAACAAATAAGAAACAAAGGACTTTGGTCTTAAAAAAAGAATTGTTAATAAATAAATAAATCAGAATGGGTTTATTACCTTTTCTTTCAGCTTTATTTTAATGATAATTATGTAATTTTCTTTTTTCAACTTGCATTCTAAAAGATATTGGATTGATCACAATTTGGCTCTAAAATTCTAAGGAAGTTATCACATCTTAATAAATCAAAATACATAGTTTTTCTGTTCTCAGTTGAGATAATTTCATTTTTTATTTACTCATTTTCAGCAGTCCTATTGATTAGTTTCCTTGACAGATGAATAATGACAGGCCAATGAGATGAACACTAGAAGTTCAGGAACTCAACTTTTCATTTTAATCATTTAAACTGTTTGGAAATTACATGAGACATGTGTTTGCTTTAACCTTTTAGATTTTGGTGATTAATATTTCAATATCAGTACACTTATGCTAAAATAATGGCTTTACTTTTTATGCTCTTCTTGCCAGCCGCAGCTCAGGAAAAGTACTTAAACTTCACTCAAGTCCTTTAACAAAATTCAAATCCTTCCTAGTGGCATTGTCTCCTTTTCAGTCTTTCAAGCTTTCTTTTGGTTCAGCAGAACAAAATTTTTGGCTGATGTCTAAGGTAATGTCTTAAACAAACTGATAAAATACTCTAAGTGGTACTGTACACTTGTTTAAGTATCCCCCAGTGCACTTGGTACTAAAAACATTGCTTGAATACATACATACATGTCATTTCCACATTAAGTGGATTATCATTAAGTCGCATTTTATCCAACTCACACACTCAATTTTGTAGTGGTTAAGGTTCCCCACTTTTTAGGTATTACCTTATTCTTGTCCCAGCTTGGGAAGGTTTCAGTGCAATCAGTTGTGTAACCTAGGGCTAGTGTTACCTAATTAACAAAAAGAATTTTTCTATGTCAAAGTCATGGATATGGTATTTTCCTGTTTTCCTGGTGTTACCTGGGAACTTTGTAAGTGAACTGTTGCTGTTTTAGAGGTTTGTGGTGTTTCCTTTACCAGAAATTTTGAAATGGTCAAAGGTCCTCCTCAGCTGTCCTGATATGAATATGAAACTTCTTGAGCAGATTTTTGTACTGCCTTGAATATTGTTCAGTCATTGACATGTGTGTAAATGAAGCTAAAGCATTCCCAAATTGAAATTGGGCAAGAGTTTGGCTGCTGAAAGCTAGCTTGTGTTTGCTTTCAAGGCTGTGTTTAACTCCACCATGTAAAACTGTACACTCCACTCTACTGTAAAACATGACTTTCACTCTCCTTAAAGCTGATGTGGAAGTGCTTGCATTATTAATGCATGACCCTGTGCTTTGGAGATTCAAATAATTAGTGAGAGCAGCCTGCTCATCCATGGCAGACAAAAACTCACCTTGACAAGAACAGGGAGATTCCTTCTGTCCGTTCTGAGTATTTGATGTCACAGATCAGGCTGACCTCTGTTATCACATCTCTCTCTGCCTGATGTTTAGACATTAAGTCAGAACAAAGCCAACTGACCTGTTACAGCTTGGAAGAAGGCATTGTGTAGAGATGGGATTTGCAGCACACCAAGCATATATGTAGGTGTTTAGTTTTCAGAGACTGTAGCAGAGGCTACAAACCTCTCGGTTGCGGAAAGGAGGACAAAAAATAACACACTTTTATAGATTTTAACTATGAGGACTGAAATTAGATGGTTATTGATTGATTATAAGTAAAAATGTTGTCAGTGCCTTACTTTCTCAAAATTTTTGTATAGAGTTCTGTCTCTCTTCCTGTCACTGTGCATTTCTGAGGGAAGGAAGGCATTAAGATAAATCTTTAGGAAACTAAATCCATAGCACCTTTTTGCTGTAGTCTACAACCATTAAAAGAGAACCAGATTCCCAAGTTTTTTTTATGATTTTGGCACTACAAATCTAATTAGTTTAATACAGACTTGTAAAAACCAAGCACAGACACTCTGTGAACTGTGGTATTAGTTATGAGATGAAAAGTCTCTGGATTTAAATAAAGACTGTGAGTTTCACCTTAACCTGGCTGTGACAGGAGAAAAATAAAACCACCAAAAAACAATCCCCAAAACTTTTATTAATGAAAGACACTGTCATAGTTTGATAATGTATTTGAAAATATTTGAAATGTCCAGGGGTTCATTCCTACCTCTTTATTCATATAAAACCTTTCTTTGGAAAATGCTGATATTTGCTGGAGTAATTCATTCCATGTCTCTACTTGAATAAACAGCTGATATTTGTTCCTCCTTGTGATATACATATAAAATGAAGCTTTTCTGTCCTGAAATGGGACTTATTGTAGAGGAAAGGTGACAGGTATAACAATAGAAAATAGTTTTCCTTGCTAATTATTTCTTTCTCGAGGAAGGCAGGCTTTACCTAAGCACTGAAAATGTCTTCTTTTCCATTAAGTAACACAAAGGTCTACATTTCAGTCCTTCTAGTCTCCTGTGATGCATTTTAATATAAAAAAGTCCATATTTTAATTCTGAGAGCGGCATTCTTAAAATATATTTTCTGGGGTTTTTTTGCTCTCCTTTTATTTTTTTAATTTGATCCAGAGAAAGTGCATTAGTTGCAGAGGTTTTTCTGAAGCTACTATAAGCATCAGTTATTTCAAAGATGTAGATTTTTTGCCACCATATTCATTGGAAAGAGACAGTATAATCAACTGTAATTTAAAACCTACAGAATATGAACACCTGGTCTCTTTAGTAGAATAATGGTTATAAAACATTTACCATATATGGAAAAATATATTGATTCAAAACAAAGGAGACATCTTTAATGCCTGTATTTTCAGCCGTCCACAGAAAATAACTGAAAAACTTATTAGAAAACTTAAAGCACTAATGAAATACACAGTAACAAATGGTGGTCCGGGTATTTGTCCACATTTATGTTGGGAGCACAAGTTCTTTACAGAAACATTAATAACTCATGAGCCACTAGCTCACATGGATATACTTTCATAAGTGTTAGTCTTGAAAAGAAGTTTTTAGCAACATCTCAGAAGTTGTTGGGATGTAGGCTTCAAAAAAAAAGGATCTATGAAGTTTAAGGGCTAAAATGGACATTGCATATGTATTCATTTTACCTGCATTAGAATTTTTTTTTCCACTTTTCACTATTCCTGGATATTAATAAGTAACTTTTCTTCAGTCCTAGACACACAGGAAAAACCTGTTTTAGAGTATTTTTTCTCTAAAAAGTGTGGCCTAAATTAGAAAAAAGGTAAGTGAAAACATTTTAGACTCCTCTTTTCAAAAAAACCTGGGCCCTCCAAAAAAAAACTCAATTAGCAAACAAACAAACAAAGCCATACATATCTTAGTTTGGTACTTCCCATTTTTTAAGTTCTCAAGAAAATTCAATCAAGGAATCATATAAAACTGTATTTTATATTGATATAAAAAAATGAAAACTTCATCTAGCCTTGGTTGCAGTGGTTTTCTTTTGCCTTTTGGTCATGGGAAATTAGGATTTTCTAGAGTATTTAAGGGCAAGTCAGACAGCTGCTGCCCCTAGCTGGTTCCATGAAACAACATGGTAAGATTCAGCCTACCTTATTCTGACATGCAACATCTTTCCTCAACTTAATTTACATGTTTTCATTTCAATCACTATTGTATCTCTAATTCCTAAGCAATTAAATGTATGTGTTGTTGTTTCACCGCATTTGGCACTAAAACATCAGACACAGCCACTTGCTCTCTCTGCCACTAGCAGGACTGGGGAAAGAATTGAATGGATAAAAACTGGAAAACTCATGGGTTGAGATAAAGACAGTGTAAAAGGGAATCCAAAAGCCACACAAGCAAAAAACCCCAAAGAATTAATTCCCAGCTTCCAGTGGGCAGGCAGATGTTTGACATCCTCAGGACAGCACAGCCTCCTCATGCCTCAAGGTGACCTGGGGACACAAATATCATCACTAGAGACATCTAGTTTCCTCCTGCCTCTTTCTTTGCCCCAGCTTCAGATACTGAGTGGGATGTCACATGGTCTGGAATATCCCTTTGGCCAGTTTGGGTCACCTGTCCTGGCTCTGTCTCCTCCTATCCTTTTAGGCACCCACAGCTTCCTCATCAGCTTGGCAGTACAAAAAGCAGAAAAGGCCTTGGCTTTGTGTAAGCCCTGCTAAGCAATAACTAAAACATCACTAATGATCAACCCTGCACTCAGCACAAGCCCAAAACCTCATCCTCATACCTAACACTGTGAAGAAAGTCAACTCCACCCCAGACAAACCACCACAGCATGCTGTGGGGTAGAATGGTTACTAAAGTCCTGACTATGAGTAAACACACAAGCTAAGAGGTGAAGATAGTAAAGAGGTTTTATGGGTAGAAAAGTGGACTGGAAATTAACACAAGTCATGAATACTTTAGCTGCAGAAGTCATAATGGTTAGTCTGCATCTCGATCAGTTCTATAGATGCACATTATTATTTGAGTCCTAGTGTACCTCACCACTTTTTAATTTTACAGATTTAGTTAAATGAGTACAAACTGTGATACTATTATTTTTCTTGAACAGAAGTGACCAAAAATATAGTCTCTCCTAATGAAATAAAGACACTGGTTTTCCATTTTCAAACCCGCTGTAGTGAATTACCCGAATTAACTAGTGGAATGCGTCCTGACAGCCTTCCCTTCCCAATATCTGACAGACCTCACTTGGACAACTCAAAACCTATGCTGCCTATTTCTCTGAGTTTAAACAGAGAACAAGTGTATCTGTATACTCAGTTAATGTCCTTGTGACTATTGTTACTGATAGTCATTTCACATCTGCAACAAAAGCTTGTAGAAAAATGAATCAACAATGGATCTGGAAGCAGAACTAGAAAGTCATTAGCTCTAACTTCCCCGCCACTGAGATTTCATCTCTTCCTTGGCACCAGCTTGCTGCAGGTACATGGATATGGATCATAGATCTATTGTGCAACTGTTCCTGAGGGACATCCAAGCAGCATAAGTATACCTAAAATAAGCCCATCTGCAAATTGCATTGCAAGCCATTCTTCAGTTGATGCTGGGGTCTTTTTACTGGCTCTCTGTTTAGTAGCAGTAAGACTGGAGGATTGATATTTGATACACCGTAGCATTTTTAATCATGGTTCACTGTGAACTCTGAATAACCTGTGAGGCATTCAGCGCCTCAAAAACAAAACACTGTTGCATTAAGTGACAACTAATTATTTATTTCAATACATGGACACAGGTGACAATTGGCACATCTCACTTAAGACTTGAAAACTACATAGCAAATAACGCAATTACAGGTAGACCTGTGAAGGTTTACTGTACTAAGAAGACTGAAAAAAACTATGTTAGTTGTTTCAAACAGAAAATGTTGTAGGAGCACGTAGAATAAATGTTTAATTTCATTTAAAGTACCTACAACCATCTAACTCAGGCAGTGGGGAGAAAGTCCATGAACCAAATACTAAATACATTACAACAGAAAACTGTTTCAAAGTCTGTGCAAAAGTATACTGAATCATCAAGTTTGGAAGAGACCTACAAGGTCACCCTGTCCAACCCTCCACTCAGCACTGCCACTGTAACCCCTAAACCACTGAACCATATCATCCAGCACCAGATACAGGTGCGCCTTTAACACCTCCAGTGACATCTCCACCTTCCTGGGCAACCTGTTCCAATGCCTGACCATCCTGACAGGGAATTTTTTTGTTTTGTAATATTTAATCTGAATATGCCCTTGTAGGAAAAGAGATTACAGGCAACCTTGACCCTGATGAATCACAGCTATAACCAATAAAGATAACTGTAATAAAAGGGGTGGGGTTGGCTGGTCAGAGGAGGACCTTGAGGAAGAGGAATGATCCTGAGGCAGGAGATACTGAGGGAATGATCCAGAAGGACTGGGCAAAACAGGAGAGAGGATCACTGTTGTGAGGTCAGTCTGGGTCTGCTGTTAGAGCTTGTTGTTGGAACCTGCAGTCACAGTCTAGCTAGGTAAAAGCCTGTATTCAGAGTCTGCAAACTAATATATGAAGTCATAGTTTAGCAGGGAATAACCAGCAGTCAGAGGCTGCAAGGGAAACCTACAGTAAGCGCTTGCTGTAGCCAGAGCCAGTGAAGAGTTGGAGTCAGGATGGCTGAGCTGTAAAGAGGAATAAACCAGGACATTTTCATGCTGTGTTAAACAAGAAGTCTGTGTCTCGGCTCATTTCTATTGTCTAATGAGAGAGCTGCTGCAACAGCAGCTTAGCTTAGGGCCATTTCCTCCTTTTCTGTTACTGTAGAGGAAACTCTACAGAGTACTCTTACTCTGATACTCCAGGTAACAGACTAAAGACTTGTATGCTTGAGAGTATGGACCAGATATTGAGAACGATTAGACTTTGGGCCCCTTTGTTCCCAATCACTCCTCCCAAGAAACATCAAAAACCAAAACTTCTTTTATTATAACATTTTTAAGGTTTTTTTAATGTTGATATTACCTGAAAGTCACTCCAGGCTTTTGTAGGAAGAGTGTGGCTACCACTTTCTTTATGAAATGATTTTCTGTGTTGTCAACCATATCTAACTTCTTAAGGTAAAGAAGGGATAGCTCCCTCTCATTTAGCTCCCATTTCCTCTTAGGGAGTTTCTGAAATCTGCAAGAGAAATGTCTGTGATCTGTACAAGGTTCCTTCTCTTCCTTTGTAAAGAATTAATTTTTTTAGTAAGTGTGTAGGGAACGATATGAAAATCTAATAATAATACAAATTCATATTGGATAAGCTAAATTGTTGATGCCACCTAGGAACAACTGACACAACTATTTAATTTGCTTGTAAACCACAATGTTTGCAGATAAGCATCTCCTTTTGTTTTGAATTGATTATTCTTGGGATACTTCCATTTTACTTTTGAATATAGCTTACACATTTGAACCTATGTGTTCCCAGGAAATCTGCAATATGTTCAAAGCAGAAATGAAATTAAAATTTTAGTTTTATTTTACTTTATTTTCAGAAACACCGTGACATAATGAAATTAACAAAAAAATTGTCATAACCCAAATGGCAACTGTGAAGGAGAGATAAAGTGGATGTTTTTTGTCTGTGAATTGAAAGGTTACTTCAGCAAATATTGATTTTTTGAGTCTGAACAAAATTAAATCCAGTGAAATAAATTTGCTAAAAAACCCACACATCACAAGTTTTAGTTTTCTTTCTTGTTGCTGGAAAGGTTTAAAGAGGTTCTCAAGTGACAAAGCTCAGAATTTCACCATAGTGAGTTCATTTAAGTTTAAGGTATTGATTGGATTTTTAGCTGCTAGCATTTGTGGATGTAAAGCTACAACATTAGGTAAGAAACTTTAGGTCTCCATCCATGTTGTTTAGAAGTTAGTGAACGTTAGGAGAATTACCTACAGGAGAATTGCAATTTGGCATATTAGAGTTGAGATGAAATATTTTGTTGATTTTACTATAAAAATGATATATCAACAAATAAAGGAAAGGCCCTTAATTTTTCTCTCAGTTAAATTATTACCTCTTTCCTACAGACAGTGACTTCTTAAATTATGAGCCAAACTCCCAGGTAGTTTAGGTTGTTGAATGAGGTATGGTCTTTTCTGTCAGCTGAGAATCTGCTGTTGTAGAGGAACAAAAGGATCCAAGATTTGTTAAAAATTATTCTAACCTCAGCTAGAACTTTTTTTTGCTTGCAGATAAAAAAAAGCATCAGAAGTATATAAATAATCAAACATTATTGCTGTTGACAGCCTTTAGCAAAAGATCTTTTACAGGCCTTGTTGGAAAGGAATGTCTTACTGTACAGGAAGAGACGTGTAAGTGTAGTTCCTGAGATTTAAGGTGTTACAATGAAATTTGCAGAATAGCTTGGTGAGAAAGATGTCATGATCCTCATTCATCACGGCAACAGTTTTTACTGTACTGTCCATGCACAGTGGTATAAGTGTATTCCCATAACATATTGTGCAGTACAAAACGATATCTTCCTCTCATATTCAGCAGGAAAGATATCTCAGAGGGAGACAGGCCTCTGAAGGCTCAGCAGTCCCAGTGAAAGGCTTTGCTTAGATTATAAACATTTCAGCATCTGCTAATAAGTCATGTCTTACGTCCACTTGGAGAAGGGGTTCCTGAGTCAGCTCACTTTCTTTGGATCAGAGTGAAATCCTGCTCTGAACGTGGCAGTTGGACTTTGGGGTTGTGTGAATCACAACCTTCTGCCCTGGGCCCTCCCTTACCCACATGCCAAGTGCTCACTCTCACCTTTCCCTCTTTGTAAATGAAATGAGAAAGCTGCTGAGGCATTCTTATGCCTCAGCAGGCTTCTAACCCTTCCATTTCTGTGACTCAGGGTCTGGGTACACTATACACATCCCAATCTTCTGCTGGGTAGTTTGCCAACCCAGATGCCCAGTTTCTTACCAAAGCATGAAAATTTGTTTATTTTATCTCTTCAGGGATTTGCATTAGGCTGACTTCCAGCTTCAGCAAAAAACTCTGCAATATCGTTGTCATCCTGCAGATATTAATTTAACACCTTGTAAATACCTTAACACTAATGCTTACCAAAGCTGGTAGAGTGATCTTTGAATACTTCATGAAGCTGCTACATCCTGCTTTGACTCAGAATAAGCATTTTACAAAAGTTGTAACTGCTCCTGGAAAAGGTCAAAGCAGAATAATGAAGCATGGACAGTATTAATGTTTTTGAGCCCTTTTCTGGATCACCACTACACAAGGCAAAGTGCTTGATATCTAAAATTCTTTAGCAATCCATAGCTTTGTTTCTCTGCTATATCTATATTGAATCCTTATTCTGAGTTGTCTTCTGTTCACCCTCTTGTTTGCCAGGAAACACTATAAATATGCTGTAAATCCCAGTGTTATGAGTACCATCCTGTAGACAGTGTGATTTAACAGCTCTGTCTAAAATCAGAACACTTTGTGTGCTGAGAGTAAACCTGGACATGGTAGCATTTAAAAACACGTAGAATCATCTACGGTTCCCAAAAATACATATATAAAGTGGTCAGGATTAACATTAGAAATTACAGAAGTTAATAACACAAATGCTCACATAATCCCTGAAATTAATTCTTAATAGCTCTTCTGTCTCTTATCATGTGTGTCAAGTTTTCTGATGGGTCAGGTTTCCCACTAAATCCTGGACTTTCCTGAGTCATGCAAATAAAAAGTATTTTTATTATATATATATGTATAAAATATATATATTCAAATATGTCTCTTTCTTTGAAAAGATATATTAGTGAAATGCTAGAAGAATTATCCATTTGTGCTTTAAAAGGCAGTGTGATGTGACTGATCATCCTTGAATTCTCTTGCTTTTAAAGTCCATTTCATAAATTCGAAATTAAGTTGCAAATAATATTTCATAGGACTACTGTTACA
This sequence comes from Acrocephalus scirpaceus scirpaceus, assembly GCA_910950805.1. Lineage (NCBI taxonomy): Eukaryota > Metazoa > Chordata > Aves > Passeriformes > Sylviidae > Acrocephalus > Acrocephalus scirpaceus. The sequence goes on from OU383776.1 coordinate 44,850,851, forward strand.
AGAGGCTGATTCTGTGTTTCACTCTTAAAACAGGAAAAGTTAACATTAATATTAAACTCACTGTATACATACAATGCCTACATCGTTAGACCTACCTTCTGCCTATAGTCACTCAGCACTCAGTAGATAGACTGAGATAGGTTTGGGGATGGTAGACTGAATTAGCTACCTGGCTGGTTGATCAAGTCATTGATGGTTTTACCAGGGACTATTCATTACTGACTTATAGTCTCCCACTGACGTTTCAGTGCTGCAGAATCCCATGATGTTTTAAGTGTTAATCCATGTACACGTCTCTCTGACTGCAGAATTTTTTAAAAGCATCAGGAGAACGCATAAAGATGGAGACATTTCATGTAAGGAAAAAAAATCAGCTTTTTTTGTCAAAGTACAGAGAAGGGGAAAAAGAAGTGGAAAAAATGGTTTCCTACGAAATGCATGCTTAAACATTTTAAGGTGTTTCCAGGGGCTGTGATTTGAACAGTATCACTTTTAGGACCTAGAATGGAATAAGAAAACTAAAAAACTGTCATCAATAAATGTGGTATTTATTAGAATGAGTTTCAAGTCCAGAAAACAGAAGGGTTGAGTTCTGTTGATAAATATTTTTATTTACAGTGCACCCAGTACTCTGTAAAAAGTGATATCTCTGCACAACTTTTTCACCCCATCCACAGAAATGTCTGAAAAGAGATTTGCAATTATGCAAATAAACTGTACTAGATTATTACAATGAGAAAGCATAAAACTTAAAGTACCAAAAAGTCTAGGAAAACTGTTTGCAATCTTTGTCCTTAAAATTATTTTTCTAGGATGGGATCACAGTTGATCCAAAAAGCAAGATCTTTTATGTGGTTTGTCACAGAGGTGGTAGAACCAACTATGTGTATGTGATATTAATCCTGAAAACAGAGAGAAAATTCTTAGTGGGAAGAAAAAACTTTGTGCATTATGGAACTAATGCCACATTCAAAGAATGTTACAATGCGGGAGAAATAATGCAGTGTGATGGATTTCCTATGCAGAACTCTGAGTTGCACTAGGACATAAAAAAAAAGAGCACAGATTAAACCTACAGTATTGAGCAAAGATCCACAGAAATTGTGTTGAAGAGGATGTAATTGAGATTTAAGAGGCTCTTAGAATAACATTTTTTAACTGAAGGTAACAGCAGATATAGCAGTTTGTTCCTGCAAAAAGGAGTCAGAAGATGCACTGAAAGCAGTATATATATGATCAGTATTTGTGGTGATGCCCTACCAATCACTGTTCCCAGCACCACTGGACAAACTCCCTTGGCACATCAGAGACAGTAGCCTGGATGTGACCCTCAGGGGAGAATACAAATCTCCAGGCATGGGGCTGTAGAACTGTGAGCAAGTGTGGGACCTCACTGTGACCAGAGTGGGGGTTATGGTGCTGTTGTTTGCAGGGTGACTGTGTGGGTGGAAGATGTGTGTTGCCAAATAAAACTGCTGCAGTACTGAAGTAGAAGGTGAGTTGGAAAACAGAGAGTCAATGGTGAAGGCTCAGGGATTTCAACTTCTTGTACCAAGAGGACCACTCCTGCTCTCCTTGTAGATCTGCATCAACAGATCAGGTAGTGTTCTGACAGCAGTGGAGGGCATAGAGGCCATGACCAACCTAGGCAAAGTGCCATCAGAACCTAAACTAAGCAGCAGAACTGAAAGAAGGGGTGGGTGTTAGTAGGTGAAGGTGAATTAGGGATATGCAAAAGAAAATCAAAGAAATTAAGTTTAGCAACATAAAGGGCACAAACTTAAATCAATCATATCTTAATGGCTTTTTAGATGAGTCAGTTCAAAAGTGTCTCTGTAAACATGAAGCTATAGGGGTCAGATTCTATTTTCCAACATAGGTCATCATAATCTTGCTTCATTGAAAATATTCCTCGAACCCAGCTGGAAAGTGGCTTCCAGCTGTTCCCGGCTAGACCTGGCTAGGAATACTTCCAGACCCAGTTGGCAGCAGCAGGCGCACGGACCGGCTACCACCCCCCCCGGTGGGTCAGAGCTGCACGAGAGATGTCGGTGAGGCTTGACGAAGGTAGGAAGCGAGGAGGCTACTTTGTGGCTAGATGGTTTTTATTGTCACCTGCTCTTTGCAGGGGAGCCACGCGTCTCTCTGAGCCTCTCTGCCAGCCAGAAGCGTGGTTACAGCTTAAGAGGGGTTGGGAGAAGGGGGTGGACACAAGAGGGAAAGCCAATCAGGGAAATGGGGATGTCACACAGATAGCAAATGGGAAACAAGGGGTGGGGGATTCCCCAGCCTGCTCCAATCTGGGACCGAGTTGCTCCGAACGCTCTGGAAGGAGAGGAGAGTCTTCCCAGAGGGTGACAGGCTGTGGAGAACAAAGGCAGGGGGAAACCAAATAGGGAGAAATACAGGGGGGAACTTGGGAAAAACCATTACAGAACTTATTAATATTAACAATAAATAAAAAGATAGAAAACACGCCGCTACATCTCCCCCTTTCTTTTTATAAAAGATGGCAGGGTTAGACGCAATGGTGACATTCGTCTTGGAACCAGGGATCGTGTGTTGGTGGCCACAGCTCAAAGTCCTGGTGTTCAAAGTCTTCTTCAAAGCCCTCCTCGGGGAAGGGCTCATCCTCGCAAATGTCCATCTCTTCATCGATGTCCAGATCTTCAAGCGGGGGAGTTGTGGCGCACTCAACCTGGTTCACTTGGGGGAGTGTATTGGCATGTAAAATTAATTTTTTAACAAAACAACAGGTAAAACAAGCAGTAACTGAAACACAGAAAAGTACGAATAAAACAATTAAAACTGAACGTAAAATTGATCCAGTCCACGTGGATAGCCCTCAGTTCTCAAAAAGTCCATCCAGTCAGTCGGATGTCGGCTTTTGAGGATAGATGGTTCCTGATGTCTCCGACAAGTTTGTGGATTGTGGCATGGGTGTTGGCACTGCCCATGCCACCATCGGAGACTGAAGACTGGTGAGCAGCAGCAGAGATAGAAGGATGGCTGTTGATGGGGCCATCGCTCTGAGTGGGTCTGGATTGGAACTAAATAGAATATGAAACTAAAACATAATTAGAAACAGGGCAAGGGGGTAAGGGGAGGACAAACTCATCCCAGGAGTTCCACCGGTGTCTTTTTCTTCTCCATGCAGCCACCGAGACCTGCGAGTATTTGGGTCTTTTTTCCCCAGAGACTACGGGACGGTATGGCTTCACCCATTTCGAGGGGACCCACCTCAGTCCCCTGGGGGTGGACACGCAAGCGTATCCACGACCCCAAGTGACCAAGTCATGTGGGCCCTCGACTCAGCCAGTCTCTGAGTCTCACATGAGGACTTGCGGACGCACCTTGAGGGCCAGCTGCTCACACCCACCAAAGTGACGAATGATTGGCGGGTTCAAAACCTCATAAGAGCAGTTTAAAAAATTGATGGTGTACAAGGCCCTGGAAAGATGGATCGGTGGAGGCTCGACTTTTAGGACCGGTTGTTGCTGGTCCAGGACCCGTTTGATGTCACGATGGGTCCTCTCCACCACGGCTTGACCAGTTGGGGAGTGGGGGATGCCGGTCTTATGTTCCACTCCCCATTGCTGCAGGAAGTCACGGAATTCCTTGGAACAGTACGCTGGCCCATTATTGGTTTTGAGGACCTTTGGGATGCCTAAGGAGAAAGCCAGCAGGAGATGCTTGATAGCATCCCCGGATTTCTCCCCTGTGTGGGCAGAGGCAAAGACTGCACGTGAAAAGGTGTCCACCGAGACGTGGACATACTTCAGCCTACCAAACTTAGGCATGTGCATCATGTCTGTCTGCCACACCTTGCAGCTGCTCAACCCTCTGAGGTTAGCCCCAGCACTGACGGTTGGGAGAGCATGCTGCTGGCACATGGGACAGGTCGCCACGATTGCCCTTGCCTGTTCCCGGGTGAGATGGAACCGGTGAACAAGGCCTGGGGCATTCTGATGGAACAACTGATGGCTGATTTTGGCCTGCTCAAAGAGATTCGGCAATGGGACCATCTCTACAGGGGCAACGAGAGCATCAGCCCTCCTGTTCCCCTCGGCAATGAACCCTGGCAAATCCGTGTGTGACCATGTGAGCATCACATAGAAGGGTTGCTCTCGGTGGGAGATCAGCTTAACAAGCTTTGAGAGCAATTCAAAGAGGACAGGGTTGGACACTTCTTGCAGGACTGCATGCTCTGCTCTGGATACTACACCTGCTACATAGGCCGAATCAGTAATTAAATTGAATGGTTCAAAGAACCTTTCAAAAGCCCGGACGACTGCGGCCAACTCAGCAACTTGAGGGGAACTCTCAACTCTGGCAACATCTTTCTCCCACTGCTGAGTCTGAGGGTCCTCCCAAGTCAGAACTGACTTGTGGGACCTTCTGGATGCGTCCGTAAAAACTGTCAGGGCTTCTAAAGGCCTTTTGCTCTGAACACTCTCTAAAGCCAATGTGAATTGAGCGTCCTCATTAAAAATTTTGTGGGAAGGCCGATGAACTGAAATTTGTCCAGTGTATGAATCCAGAGCTATTTGCAGAGCCTCATTTTCCCGCAATATTTGTTCCAACATTGCCTTTTTAATTGGGCCCGTTTTGGTCCGAATTGGGATGTGTATGCAGTCAAAGTCACAGCCAGCCAATTCCCTAAGGCAGGTTCTGACCTTCCGGATCAAATCAGCTGCCAGTTCTTGTGGCATGGTCATCCTTTTGGACCGCTGGTGGCTGAGGAAGATCCACTCTATAATAAGAAGAGGATCCTTCCCGCCTCGGTCCTTCTGATGTATTTTTGTGACCTCCTTGTCCCATTGAAAAATGACACTGTGAAGATGTGGCAGGTTTCCCAAGATGATAAACTGGAATGGCAGGTCAGGTGCGCATCTGTTGGCCTGTCTGGTGGACAGCCTTAGCTGGACCTTTTTGAGCTCTTTCTGTGCCTCTGGGGTGAGTTCCCTCGGAGAACTCAGCTCCTCTCCGCCTTTCAACAAGTTGAAAAGCGGGTCTAGGTCTTGAGTTGTCAGACCTAGCCAGGGTCTTACCCATGTTAACGCCCCACACAGTTGATGGGCATCTGCAAGCGTCCTAATTTTGGTTTTAATAGCCAATTTCTGCGGCACAATGGTCCGCTTGCCAATCTCAAGGCCAAGGTACTTCCAAGGTGGCATCCATTGAATCTTGGATTCCTGTAACTCGAACCCTGCAGCAACTAACACAGAAATCATCTGGTCAAGCACGTGTGACAGCAGATCGTCGTTGGAACCGCAGATTAAAACGTCATCCATATAATGATGGATGATTCCTTCACCTGCGGCTGCACGCACAGGAGACAACAAGGAAGAGACATACCATTGGCAGATGGCTGGGCTGTTCTTAAGGCCCTGTGGCAAAACTTTCCAATGGTACCTCTTCCTCGGGGCTTCTCGGTTGATGGTAGGCACCGAGAACGTGAACCGAGGAGCATCGTCAGGGTGTAGAGGAATTTGAAAAAAACAATCTTTGATGTCAATCACTGCCAATTTCAAATTTTGGGGGAGCATTGCTGGGGAAGGCATCCCAGGCTGGAGAGACTCCATGTCTTCAATGACAGTATTAATTTGGTGAAGGTCGTGGAGGAGCCGCCACCTGGTCTTATCAGATTTCTGGATGACAAACACTGGGGAATTCCACGGAGATGTGGTCTCCACAATGTTGCCTTTTCTCAGCTGCTCATCTATGAGCTCGTTGAGCGCTTTTAATTTTTGTTTAGATAACGGCCACTGCTCTACCCAAACTGGAATGTCAGTTTTCCAATTGAGCTTTTGGGTAGGACGCTCTTCAGTGACCGCTGCCCGAAAATTTTGTGAGGGGTCGGGTATGTCAATTGTGACCCCCCCACTGGGCCATCAGGTCTCTCCCTAGCAAGGGTTTCTTATAATCCATCACAAATGGGCGTAGAGTTGCCGATTGCCCATTTGGCCCCTTAATTTCCACAATGCTCTTTGATTGACGAGCCAATTGCAACCCTCCTATACCTTGTACGTGTCCAGCCACGTTTTGCAAAGCCCAATGTGACGGCCAGTCCTGTATCGGGACTATCGTCACGTCCGCGCCTGTGTCTAAAAGGCCTATGATGTTATGGGTCTCGTCACCCACCCTCAACACACAGTCCTGCAAAGGCTTGGATGATGCTGTAATAGCTCTTACCCTCCTCACAGACGGTGTGATGTCTTTCTCCAGGCTGGGAATGGGTATCACTTGAGCTATTACTTGACCCTTGGCCAGAAAGACTGGAGGATGAGTGCAGCCATACAATGAAGTGCTCGGGGTCTGAGTCGAATGTCCCCGGAGCAACTTCACTGTCCCTGGGAGTGTACTTACAATTTCCCATCACGACATACTTTGCCCCGATCTCTTTCCAGGTACCCTGCTCACTGGGTCAACCCCGACAAAATGCCAATCGGTGTCCCTGAGGTGGAGTGGCTTGGTCAGCTGAAGCTTGAAGGGCTGATACCTGGAGGTGGTAGTTAAAGTTGTGTCAGCTAGGTCCTTAAAAAGATCTCTGTCCAGTGGCTGGGAGCTCCCAGAGGGAACTCCTGGAGTGTCTCGTTCTGGAACAGAAATAGTCATGTCCGGTGAGTTAGTATTTTTTGGCACATTTTTTGAAACTCCTCTTTTCCCCCTCCTCACCCTGGCCACCCTTTTGTGGTCCTCACGCAGGGTCGCCTTGCGCTCATATCTTAGTTTTTTTGTTGTCCCTGGGGCTGTTTGCCCCTAGGTGGGTTCCCCCCTCCACCTCCCCGGTTCTGTAGAAATAGCTGAAATTCAGCTTTGGCTGGGCAGGAGGACTGCCAATGGCCAAACTGGCCACACATTTTTTTTACGGAAGGATGTTTTTCTGGCTGGCACGTTCGGTCGCGGTTCAGCAGCAGCAGCTCTCGGCATGTTGCGGGGCTGCTGCCTCACTGCATGGTCTGGTCCAGATTTCATCATCGGGACCTTGGCTTCGCACACCTGTATGAAGTCTTCAATGGTGGGCGGAGGCTTGAGGGGAAAACTGAGGATGGCTGCTTTGCACTTCGCATTTGCAATTTTCTATGCCATTTCCTCCAGCACCATTTCCCTAGCTGCCTCTTGCCACATCTGCAACTCAATTGCTCTTGTTAAACGTTCCACAAAATCTACAAATGGCTCTGCTGGTCCCTGTTTGATATCTGCATAATGAGGCAAAGGGCCTCCCGACCGCAACCTTAAAAATGCCTTTTCCGCGCTGTCCCTGATCTTGTTCAATATCCCTTCTGGGATATTGTTGGCCTGCTCTAGAGCCTGTGCCCACTTGCCTTCCCTGGACAGAAGGTCGAGGGTGATGGGTTCCCCCCCTGCATCTGTCACAGTTGATGGATCTTCCAACAAGCTCGGTAGTGCAGTCCTGAGCAGGTCTTTCCATGCTGCCTCCCAGAGCTTGAACTCTGTTGAGTTCAGCAGACATGAAAATAGCTGCCAGTCTGATGGGACTGTCACTATTCTGGCTAAATTGGCTCTCAACAACCCTCAGAAGTACAGGCTTTCTCTCCCATAATCCCGGTGAGCCTTGCACAGATCTTTGATGGTATTTTGGGAAAGGGGCTGCCAGTTGGGTTGAGTGACATTCCCGCCCCTCGACCTGCAATAAGTCACAGGAGCGAGGGAAGGAAGGTCACCTGGGCCTGGGCCTTGGGGTTCCAGCTCTAGAGGGGATGTGTCCTCCTGCGATGGTGACACCCTTGGGGGAGGAGTCAGTTCAGGGGGTGGACCCGAACTGTGGGCAGAGCACGCAAGGGGAGGAGTTTGGGGAGGAGCACAAACAGGAGGTGGAGCTTGGGAACTCCAGGATGTGGGAGGAGTTAAGGGAAGGGAGGGGTTGGAATGTGGACAGGATGAGAAGGGATTATAGGAAGAAGAAGTGTGGGAGGGGGACACTGAACACGTGGATGGCTGTGCCATGCAGTCGCCACAATGTCGTGCCTTGGGGGAAGGAGAGGGAGAACAGGAACGAGATGCACGGTTACGACTGCCATCTCGTGCACTCTCTTTGTTTCATAACAAGAACTTAACTCGGGGTTTAGCAACTGGGGTAGAAGGGGATGGGGAAGAGGCTCGAGTTGCATGGCCAGGGCAAGCACAAGCACGCCTGCTAGTCTGTCTATGACTGGTCAGGCGGGGGCAGGACGCCTGTGAGGATCCAGGGCTACCAGGGGGACTTCTCCCTGCTGTTCCTCGGAGAATGCCCTTTCTGGGGAGAGAGGAAACGGGACTGGGGTCTGGGATAACTGGGGCAGATTGTCCGCTCAGCTTTTTCTCCACTTTCCTGGTCTGATCCTTGTCCCCTGTCCTGCTCAATTGGAAGCATTTTGAATAGACAGTGTTCCAAAATTCAACACTGGCTGCCTGAGCGGGGGACACATGTGGAAAGTGGAGGAAGAGGAATTCGACAAATCTTTCAAGCTTCCCCTTTGAAAACTTAAACTGGGAGCTCTTCAAACTAGAACAATAACATTAAACACTTCCTTTTCTTGTGTAGAGAGCTTTGTACCCATGCTCAATCTACACACTCACACACCACTTGAAAACAAAAAATCTACAACTTAAAACAACAGCTGCAACTTTAAAACCCGAGACCAGAGACAAATGCTCCCTGCGCCTCGGAGTGCAGACACTCCCCAACAAAGGCCGACAGAGAGAGAACGTCCCGAGCCCACGCTTCGGGGGTCTCGTGTCTAAAAATAAAATTTTTAAATTAAAACTGAAATAACTAAGACTGCCGCACACAGACTAAGACCCCTGGAGGGCATAATAAGGCAGCTCCAAGGGCGAAATGCGTTTCTGGCTTAATAAAGCCTCCCAATAGGCTGAAAGCCTTGAGGATTGGAGGGTCGGGGACTTTGAGAATTTTTCCAGAGGTTTGGGGGCTTTTCCGGCACTGTGCTCGTCTTCTGCCCCGGAGGCAGTGGGGGGGGCATGCAATCGGGGCGTGCGCTGCAGCCGCGGCACGCGGGGCGGGGTGGAAGGGGGGAGGAAGCCACGCCGGAGCCGCGCGGGCTGATCTGGAGCTGCGCTGCTGCCGCGGGGGGGGAAGGGGGAGGGGGCGGGGTCGAGGGCGCTGGGCACTGCGCCGAGCCGATGCCACTTAATGACGTCATTGGGCTGCGCCGGGTGCCGCGCGGCCGCGCTGCCGGGGGGGAGAGGGGAGCGTGGGGCCGCCCCAGCCACACGCCTGCAATGATGTGGCAGAGCCGTGCCAGGCGCCGCGCGCCCACGCCATGGGGGGGGAAGGGGAGGAGCGGGGCACCCCTGCCGCACGCCTGCGATGACATGGCAGAACTGTGCTGGGCGTAAAAGCACGCGCGAAACAAACACGTGCTCGCCGCGTGCGCCGCCCATGCCCACCGCGCGCTGTGCCATCAGCCCCACTCGCCCGCCACTGACCACGTGTGCGAACAAAGGCGTTTGCCTGTGCTGCTGGGCACGCGCTCGCCGCGTGTGAGGGAGGGGGGAGAGGAAAGCCCGCTCAGCAGAACCGCTGCTGCTCGCCCGCTCGCTGCAAAGCTGTGGGGGTGGGGGGCTGATCGTGCCGCGAGATTACGGAGTGCCTGTGCCACCCGCGCACCGCCGCAAAGGGGGAAAAAAGGCCAACCCTGCACCGCCGACTGTCGGAGTGCCCGCGTGCCTTGCCACCGCTGCAGAGGGGGAAGAAAAGGGAAAGCCCGCGTGCCGACTTTGCTGCCCACCCGCCATGATCTGCCGCCGTGCAACTGCCACTCAGGGGACAGGCAGTTCCGGAACTTACTAAACCTCGGTTTTATTCTTCCTGGACCGACGAACTCCGTCTCCTCTCTCGAGGCGAGCTTTTTTGCTCAGCCTCTGCCTGGTGCAAGCTTGAAGGAAAACAAGTGGTGGTGGCCTCCGTCAGGAGAGAACCTTTTTGGGTGCTAAAGGCTACTCTCTCCTCCTGCCGGTGGTGCTGGCAGACGCACGGTTGTCTTGCAGTCCCTCTCCACTGTGGGGATGGATCCTTCGCAGGCGGGGACTGGTCCTGCAGCTCCGGAGATGGTCTCGGATGTCCTTCTGCAGAGACAACTTCACACAGCCTCTTCTCGTACTGGCTACTGCCCCACGTTGGGCACCAACTGAAAATATTCCTCAAACCCAGCTGGAAAGTGGCTTCCAGCTGTTCCTGGCTATCCCGGGCTAGGAATACTTCCAGACCCGGTTGGCAGCAGCAGGCGCACGGACCGGCTACCACCCCCCCCGGTGGGTCAGAGCTGCACGAGAGATGTCGGTGAGGCTTGACGAAGGTAGGAAGCGAGGAGGCTACTTTGTGGCTAGATGGTTTTTATTGTCACCTGCTCTTTGCAGGGGAGCCACGCGTCTCTCTGAGCCTCTCTGCCAGCCAGAAGTGTGGTTACAGCTTAAGAGGGGTTGGGAGAAGGGGGTGGACACAAGAGGGAAAGCCAATCAGGGAAATGGGGATGTCACACAGATAGCAAATGGGAAACAAGGGGTGGGGGATTCCCCAGCCTGCTCTAATCTGGGACTGAGTCGCTCCGAACGCTCTGGAAGGAGAGGAGAGTCTTCCCAGAGGGTGACAGGCTGTGGAGAACAAAGGCAGGGGGAAACCAAATGGGGAGAAATACAGGGGGGAACTTGGGAAAAACCATTACTGAACCTAGTAATATTAACAATAAATAAAAAGATAGAAAACACACTGCTACACTTCATTTTTCATTTATTTACACACCTCTTTCCAGGCAGAATTTGTATATCAAATTTCAATCAGCATGAATTCAGGGAGATTAAATATCCTGCACTGCTTTTTGTGTCTGGTTTCTACCTCTGAAAATATATTTGGAAGAATGATGTGCATACACAACCAAAGAAAATTGTGGGATATATAATGGTATCTTGCAATATTATTCTTAATCTTGTAGAACAAAACAAGTTTATGTGGCTCTTCAAGGAAAACACTGAGGGGTTAAGCAGAAGCTATACTTTTTCACAATTTGTTTCTGCTCCTTATCTCCTACATCCTAGCATACCCATCCATTTTCTGGACACACCTCTCAAATGGTTTTCCTTCAGCAGAAAATCTGACTTTTCCAGGTTAAAAAAAATTGAAAATTTGGAGTTCTATATTCTTGTGAACAGAATGCTTTCATTTTAGAAGCTTGTTCTGCATTTTGAAAGTGAGCAAGCTTTGTGATTTAGAATAATTTGTGTGCATGTTTATATCGGTGTAAATATGTGTATATAGATAAAAATCTCAATCTTCCTCCTTTTAGGCAAATTTTTGAAGCAAAAAGAAAAAATAAAAAGAATGTGAGTTAAGAAAATTAAATATTTTACAGTACATACCATAAAAATACTACCTTAAAATAATAGTATTCAAACAATACTTCGTTTCTGAAACAGTCTTAAGTAAAATCAGTGCAACTAGTCGTACATAGCAATATCACCTTACACAGTAGAGAACTAAGATGTCAGAGTTAATGGGTGTCAGAAATGGCAACTGATTTAAGATGCTAGGTCCATTAATACCTGAAAAAATGACATAAGAATTTCCCTAGGTGCAGGCAGCTTTTACTGGCTTTGGATATCTGACTGCAAAAGAAAAAGGGCTTAGCTAAACAGCCTTTATCATATTTTGCCCAATGCTGGAGAGCAAATTTGCGAAAAAGGAAGTGTAATAAAGGAATCAAAAAGGCTAGCAGTCATCTCATATCTGTGTCTCATGGGTTCAAATAGTTATTTGCCTTCTAAAAATTACATTGTTGGGATACTAAACCTTATGTATGCCCATGCTGCTAGAACAGAAACAACAGAATTCCTTTGGCACAGACAGTTACAGGTTTAGAGGTACTTTCCAAACTGGCTCATGAATGGCTACCCGGGCTGGTAAATGAGAAAGATTCGTTCATTCATTAAAATGTAGGGCAGTGTTTGCATAACGGCTGGTTTTGGGCCTCCTGAGATGAATTCACCATTCAAACACTGCCAGTAGCTTTCTATGTGTATAAAGGAAACGGTAGAAAATAGATGTAAGTGGAAGGCTCAGCGGTGACCTTTTCACTCTCAACCAGAAAGGAGGCTGTAGCCAGATAGGGGTCGGTCTGTTCTCCCAGGGAGCAAGTGGCAGAATAAAAGGAAATGGCCTCAAGCTGTACCAGGGGAGGGTAATGTAGGATGGTAGGAAAACTTTTTTCACTGAAAAGATAGTCTGGCACTGAAACAGGCTACCCAGGGAGCTGGTGAAATCACCACCCCGAAAGTGTTCAAAAGGCATTTGGGGGCATGGTTTAGTGGTGAACACCATGGTGCTAGGCTAGCATTTGCATTTAATGATCCTAAAGGTCTTCTCCAATGTCAATGATTCTATGATTTGAAGTTGCAAATCCATCCAATGAATGGGATCTGTCAGGGTTAATAAGTGTGAAGCCCTGTGAACTGTATTTTATTTTGTTGCATGGTGATCAGATAGTAGTAAACAATAGTAGAAGAGGAACTTGATAATATGTACAAAATAATTCATGTTTGTTTCTGCTCTCTGGACATAGACCATTCCAGACGAAATACACAGTGCTTACTTTATGCACTGTTATGTTCACATTCAATGACAGTGTTATTACTGAATGCGCAGTCTTCAGCTCCATTTTGCAGACTCCTTTTAGTATAGGGGTAGTGTTAAACCTTGGTTGCATTAACTCCTGAAAATTATCAAAGTAGGAGGGGAAAATGTGAGTAACGCAGAAACTGGAGGCAGATCTCAATGGCTTACCAAAAGTACTAGACATAGGAAGCTGTGCAAAAAGACAGCTCTGCCTCAGTGATGAGTTTCTCAACTTGCTCATTTCTCAGCAAGTTCACCTGCAGGAGGAACATGATGGTAATGGAGCTGAAGGACCTCTTATATTTAAACAGTCTCATGTTGAGCAGATCTTAAGATGCCTACACTGTACTGCCATGCAGTGCATACTTTTCCATTGCTAGTCTGTGGCCATATTAGGGATGAAATAAAGTTCCTTCATCCACAGAGAATTTAAAGAGAAAGAGATTCTCATCTATTAAGTCTACTAATATCTCTAATCTAGTCTAAGATATTTAATCTACTATTTTTTTTCCATAACTGTTCCTTAGAAAGGATTTATATACAGAAATAGTCCTACAATTAGGTATATTACTTAAAGACATGATAAAAGTTTTTTCAGGTTAAAAGTTTTCTTCAGTTTTATTAAGAAATGCCAAGAAATGTCTTTGAAAGTCCTGGAACACTGAGGAATCATTTGGAACAAAGTCAGAAAGCCCTGAATGAATAATTCAATGCACAAAGCAAAGGAAAAATGTAAGTTTTGCTTTTCCTTGTGCTGCCTTTGTGTGCTTACTGTTCCTATGGAAGAGAAGCAACTATCACAGAGAAAGCAGAAGAGAATATGCATATGCTGTGTTTTGTGTATGTTTATATTGGTGGTATGCTGTTGGTCCCTCAGTCATTTAAGAAACATTGCATCTAAAGAGGGAAACAATAAGAGCTCTTGTCAAAAAATAATAGCAGACCGTGTATACTCCAGAATGCCAGGAATTTCTGGAAATTTTCAAACTTTCGTGAGATGAGCATTTGAGTTGGTGTTTGGTGAACTCTAGCTAGATGCCAGATGCAGGCCAAGGTATTCTCTCATTCACCCTGCCCAAAAGCACAGGCAGGAGAAAATGCAACAAAAAGGTTGTGGCTGTAGGTAAAAACAAGAAGATCGCTCAGCAATTACTGTCATGTGAAAAGTAGGCTTGACTTGGGGAAACATTTAGTGTCTTGCAAATTAAAGCCAGAATCTTTAATTGTAGTTCTAACTTCTTTACCATGTTGCCATGTGCAGGGACACTTTCCACAAGACCATGCTGCTTAAATCTCCATCAAACTGGTCCTAATCCAGAGATTGGACATTCACAGCTTCTCTGGGAAACCTGTTTTAGTAGTAGGTTTTATTCAGAGCCAATCCAAGTACAACTTTTAGAAGTCAAGACCTTACATAGAATTTTTAAGTGAGGAAGGTAACATTCTAGTAAATACTAGCAAAACCTGGATTTATCTCTTTGAGACTTTCCTGTCTTCAAGGTGTATCTTTGCAAATAAAAGATGATTCATGCTGAGGAGAAGTGGAAGATTGGGGTAATCTCAATGAGGAGTACAGCCAGTGGCAATTTATTAAGTGAATGGATTGAAAAATCGAAAGAAAACAAAAAGAAAATAAAAGAATATTTTTCTTAACAATCCTTTAAATATATGATGACATCAACATGGAAAGATATTGTGGTAATAATATTCTCCTTTGATCTGTATAATTGTATACAATAAGAAAAATATAAATAAAAAGTGCTCTGTCCCTTAGTTTCACACTTTTAACAGAACTGTAGAAAGTTTTCATGTGAAAACAATAATCATAATAAATATAACATGATGTTTCAACCTCTGTCCTTAATGCAAAAGTCACTAGTGAGCTTTTTATTGACACTCTTGAGGAAGTAATGTAGAATATCCCCTTAGGTACTTTTATGCTTTCTCTTCTCCTCCAGCAAAATGCATTTCTATAATGTGTCTACTTTATTCTTTTTTTTTTTTTTTTTTTTTTTTTTTAAACAGTGAATCAGCAGTGCAGTTTCTTATTCTCAGAAAAATACATTTGACATTCTGTGAGTCAAACCACTCAGAACAGAAAAAACCCCTCTCACAGATGACTAATATGGAAGTAGTCATCCTGAGCCAGTATTTTCAGATGATAGTTCAGGTAATGGAAAAAAGTACAAATTCAAGCACTGCTGTTGCCTCTTTAATTGGTCCCTTTGGAACTGAAAGAAGTTGTTGTAGGAGGGTTGCATAATGAAAAAAGCTGTCATTTTCCATCTAATCTACTTCAGGTTTTTAATGTGTGGGGAGGAAATTTTTGATGAAGAAGGTTTGATTGGGACTTTTTTAAAAATTATAATTATTTTCTCTCTGAAAACTATATAGGCTTTCTCATGCTCTTGTATATTTGTCTATCATAGTAGCATAGTTCCAAGAAATTATATAAAGCACTAGGTTTGTTGCAATTGCATTTTGTCTTATGAGGTAATGCTCTCATTCAGAGTACATTTGGACTAGAGTATGTGAGATTTTCTTTATTGATATTCTCTAAGAGAAGGTTATATATCTTTTGTGAGAGTGACTCATTCTGTGAATGAAGTTTGCAGCATGCTAGAGGAGTCTCAGAATTTATGATACCTCAGAAGATGTCATCTCTGTTTCTAGCGGCCTCTGAGACACAGTGTAGACAAGAAACATTTCTCCCCCTATTTCCAGAAATAATTTGACTTGTGCCTGCTAGAGATCACTTTCTAGTTTCTTCATTCTTCATGTCTCTCACACATGCAGCATAGGGAGCAAAAAGAACAAATTCGTGGTCTACATGTGTATGCAGGGCCACAATCTCAATGGGATCATGGAAATAGTGGGTCAACTCATAAAACTGGAGTGCTGCTGTGGGTGGATATAGTCTCTTCAGTGTGGGCAGGACAGGAATACTGAGGAGGAAGAGGCAGAATTCCAATTAATGTGAAAGCAGCTGGTAAGTATGGAGCTCTCTGCCTAGGGATGGATAATGAGACAATGGATGTTTTATGAGTCAGGATGAGGAGACAGACAAACACACATGATTTTGCAATGGGAGTCTGCAATGGATTGCCTCATCACAAATGAAGAGCAAATGATGCCATTTTCAGACAACTGGAAGAAACATCACACTCACAGTTACAGGGAACTTGAACTATGCTGATGTCTGCTGGAGGGACAAGAAAGCAAGACACAAGTAAACTGGGAAATTTCTGGAGTGAATGAAGGAAAACCTCCTAACTTTCTGCTGGGGATGCCCATGCTGACAACAGGAGTCTCCTGTGTGGAGATAGAGGGACTAGGGATATCCACGGGGCTGTCCTCCTGCCCCTTTGGAATTGGAGGTGTCCTTTTGGCCCAGTACCTCTGGTCCTCTTCACTGCACTGGTGCACAATGACATCTATGGGCCAGTGCAAGAATGTTGCTATGTGGTATTGTAGGCTGGGCTGCAGCTCCTAGACTATGGCCTCATTATGTCCTACAAGGCACAGACTGGTCATGATCAGGGTATTTGCTGTAGCCATTAGCCACTACCATATCCCTTAGATCTCCTACAACAATTAATGCAGCTGGGGCATCATGAGCTCAAGAGTTTTGGGATAGCCTTGGAAAATGTTTGCCCAGATGTCTGGTGGGAGGCCACCCACAGCAGCCCTAGGTGTTGCCTCTGCTGCCTTGAGGAATGGTATCCTTTGGGAAAAAGATGGTGGGTGTCTGGGTGTTCAGTGCTGTTTCTATATAGCTGCTGGCATCCAATGGCTCTGTGTAAGCATGTTGGTTTCATCTAAAAAGTAATCTTCCATATACACCAGGAACTTGATGCACTGGAGAAGGCCCACAAAGAGCAAAGACAGCTGTTTTCCAGTCATGAAACCAAAGCAGACCTGGTGTAGACACAGGATCATGAAGGTCAGACTTAGCTTTGCAGGAGATGGAATATGTCCAGCCTGATGTTGTGGTCTCAGTGCATTGCAGAAAGCTGGAGAGAGCTCAGGGCAGAAGCTGCTTTCCCATGGCAACCAGGGAAGCACAGCCAACAGCTTCAGAGACAGGCATGGAGAGCTGCTGCCAAGAGCCACCAACACACCATTCAGCAGCAGCCAGAACCTTGCTTGACTCCCCAGGCAGGAGTCCAGGCCTCAGTCAGGCTGGGACAAGCTCTGACAGCTCCTAGGCATGCGTAGTGAGAGTCTGTGTCTGCCAAAGTAATGACAGTGGGTTTGGGGAAAGGGCAGAGGCCAGCTGCTTTTCTTTTCAAAACTCCTGATCTGGAAGGTCCTAGGCAGCAACTGGTGTCAGTGCCTTCCTGGGACAGGAGGAAAGATGTCTCCCTGCCCATTTCCTCCACTGGTGGTTATTGGTAGGCTGACAGATGGCATAAAGGAAGACTGAAGCTTGAGTGTTTATAAAGAGGCAGGGAAATGAGTTCATCCTATTTAAATTGTTCTGGTCCATTTGACTGGCGTGGACATTTGTCCTTATTTCATACACACCTAGTGGATCAGGATGTTCGGATAAGAACCTAACATCAATTTGGTTCATCATTGTTTTTTGTTCTCTGTTTTTGTTTTGGATTTTCTTGGCATTATTTGTTTGGCTTTTTTTGGGATTTTGTCTACTTGGGTTTTTTGTTTGTTTTTTGGGTTTTTTTTTAGATTTTGTTTTTTGTTTTGTTTGAAATATCTTTTCTTAATTAAAGAAAATAGTCATACTACAAGCCTGATGTCTATCCAGACTGTATTTTGCAGAACTGTGAAGGTAGAAAAAAGGAACTAGGCATGGAAATTATTGTTTTAAGAATAATGAGATAGCCAAGGGTTTGTGATACTCTGAAGAAACCATTGTTTCTCTTCATGAATTCAGGCAAGTACATATTCCTTTGTAAACCATCATTTCCTCAACAACATTTACACTACAGATAATTATACCCTTTTAAAAAAGATTTTGTATCTATACTCAAGTTTTGGAGGGTGAAAAGTTTTTGGAAGATCTTACTATTGACATTTGAATAGGTAAATTTGCATTATGTGATATTATGCTTAGTTATAAAACTGTAGAAATATTTCAGTAAGTGTATTTCTGTGGGACTAGTTTTTCCATCAACAGAAAAACTCCCACATTCCCTTGCACCCCTCAAAAGTGAAATTTGCCAAAATCTCAGGTACGGTGTGGACTTGCCTGTTATTTCCCTTGTTCCATGTTGGTCAAATTAGTCAGAAAACTATACAGCTGAACTGATGTGGCATTTCACTCTAGGTAATTCTAATTTTAAGATTTTAGAGCTATAAGGCTTTCAGACCAAAAATTGGCTGCTTTAAATTCTACATACCTCAGCTCATTAAAAGTCATGCACATGGCATTAAAGACCTGGGCTGATTAAATTACCTAAAAATCCTAACAGTGGTTTAATTTTGTTAGTTTGCAAATTCGAATGTTTTATTATAGCAGGAATGAGCAATTTTACCCAAATACCAGCAGGAGATCGGACATAAAGCTGAAAGTGAAAGCCAGAATTCTTGATTCCCAAAACGTGGCAAAGGCTACAAACCAGTGGTTTTTTGTATTTCTAATTACAAGCTTTGGGACTTCTTCCATGTTCCTGTTTTAAAACTCTGAATTTCCACACCACTATTGAAATGAAACTGATTAGAACAGTGGGGTCTAGTTTTCTGGGTTAGTATTTGCTTTTTCTTCCAAGATTTTGAGACTCTTCCATAGGGGTTTTGACATGCAGGCAGATAGGGACAGCTACTTTATGAACATGCTCAACACGCATTTGTCTAAGTAAGGCACCGTGAAAGCCTGACCCTAATTTGTTGTTGACATAAAGCAGTGAAGTGATTCTGAAGTGAGCTCCTGACTTCTGTGCTAGACATGACCAAGGATATGTGACACATATGTGCAGTGCTTTCAACATGTCATCATAATTGTCCAACACTGTTGGCATATGCGGACAAGCCACATGGAGGCTGGAGCAGCAGTGCAAAAAGTTATATGGAAATTGTGGTCTGGTGATTGATGTAATCAATGTCCTTGCTTTTTACGTTCAGATTTAAGTTGCTATTCTTGTTCTTAAGTCTTCTTACTGCTATCTTGCCTCTGTGTTCTTCCATTCTCTATCTTGCATGGGTCTATTCTGTGCACGTTCTCATCGTTCCTCCTCACAGCACAGAAATTTCCTCAGAAATCTGAGCTGTGGTTGTCTCTGTATCAAACAGGCTTCAGGTTTCAGCTAGGGGTACTTCAAGGAAGACTGGGGGACAAAGCAAGTAACCAGGCCATAAAAGTAAAAGAGAACAGGACATTTGAGTTAATAAACTGGCCAGCTCAGAAAAGTGGAAGCTATTGATTATGATCTACTTATTTGATACATTCTTCATATCTGGAAAACATAATGAGAGCAGAGCAAGATGAAAAAATGCAAATGGAATTTGTAGGAAGATAGCTGACCCCTGAATTTTCAATATAGCATTGTCTATATTGAAAATTCATTCTCCTTGCTAAGATAGTTATAGAATTTCCCAGAGCACTCAGCTGAAATCACTGTTATACATCAGTGAAATCTGGTAGGTGAAACTCTACTTCAGAAAAAGGAAGGACTAAATCAGAGAGTCTATTATGAGTAAGCTTTTATCTTAAAGCAACGTTTACAATTGTTTTCATCTTAGGATACATGTGTATCATATCCTATTATCAAATATAACTTTTGGTTGCTTCTAATACCTCTGGGGATAAAATGAATATTTTTAAAATTGTGACTCTAGCAACAACTCCTAGTGCAGCCATTTGTTGCTTCCTCAGCATAGCCAAGATATGGAGGAATATGTTAGAAACTGTTTCTCTTAAGCAGTGGCTATAGCAGTAGAAAACTGTAATTTGCCTTGTCTTCTTAAAGAATGCAAGATCATTACACAAAAACATAGAAAAAGACAGAGTTATACAGATTTCAGTCTTGCAATAGCATGCCTGGATAACTCCTTCCTGTTTCAGGATTACTGCTGGTATAAGTTTGCAGCATCAGCTGGCTTGCAGATAATAGAAAAGGGAAGAAATTGGACTTATACACTGCTGCTTGCTCCACTTTGCCTGTTGTGGGCATAAAAAGAAGAGATAAACCCTTCAACAGTTACAGAACTTTTCTACTATGCAACAAACAGTAAGAACTGTAAGCTCTAAGAGTTTAGAGCTTCAGGAGTAGTTTTAAGTCTTGGTAAAATGAGAACAAAAATGGAGCCAGGAAGAGCCAGGTAACCCCTAGTGCTGAGCTGTTACATGAGGGCATCAGCTCCAGGCACAACGGGGGTTTGCAACTGGATTTGTATCAATCATTATAAGGACTGTAACTTACCACTGCATTCACTTAGCCTTTTTAGTGATCCTAGCTGAAAAAGACACACAATTACATTGATGTGCCAATGCTGCAATAGTTAAACGAAACGGTAATTTCTTCCAATAAAATCCATTTTCAGAAAAAACCACAGAAAGTCAGAAAGATTTATGTTTTTAAAAGGTTAATAAATGAGCTTTTCTTTTTCTAGCTTGTTTTGAAAAACAGAGTGAAACATAGGATGTTAAACAAGAAAGTGTTTGAGTTTTTTTCCTATAAAAAGTTATATCCCTTTCAAGATGTCACTTTATTGTATTAAAGAAATTTAAAGCTTAAAATCTTAGTAACACATCATTTTTGTAAAAGTCTTTTTGACTAATATGAAATTGTTCACTCAAAGTTAAAATCTCCTTTTCAACTGCAATAATTTTTTTGCCCTGTGTGCCTGAATGTGTCAAAAAATTGAAAACCTTGTCTATTTCTAAGCTTAAAATTATTTTTTGAAAAAAGAATATATTGTACTTATCTCATTATCTCATTTTGCCTACTAATATAAGAGTCAAAAAATTGTTTCTTCTCCCATTTTTTTCACAGCGCAGAATCTCTTTGGAGTAAAAAAAGTAATGAAACCACACTTAAGCTGTAAAATGGATTAGTAATTAAGTGATGTGCATTTTTCAAAATACTACATCAGATATTCATAAATCTAGTTGGTAAATGAGTGGATGGCAGGCCTATGTTGATAGAGCTTTAATTTTTATCCTTTTCATTGATTTCCTTCATGACATTGAACAGATATCCTTTGTACTATTGGTACTTTATCTCTGACACAGACACTGACAGTGATGTCTGTAATAATGCCACTGACCTGAAATGAAAATGTGAAACTAGGAGGAAAGGTTACATAGAGAAAAAGTACCAAAACAAAACCAGCCTGCTATGTTCAATCAAATGCCCTTGATCTCAGTGTAATTGCTGAGGACTAAAATTCAAATGCAAAGATTTATGTATGCATTAAGTAGATACTTGCACTGATCTCGCCAACCACTGTAACTTTCTCAAGCAGAGATGAAAAAATTTCTTTTAAGCTCATCTCCTGTAGCTGTTTCCAAAGAGTTTAATATAGGCTTATTTTTCATAAGAATGTGTTTCTGTCAGGCTTCAAAGTTCCTCATCTTAACCAGCTTGTAGCATATAATATTAAGTCCATATCATATTAACAAGAAAACTCTTTTTGACATTTAATACATAATATTTTTGTTTGTATGTGAGCTCTTTAAAGAACAATATGTCATGCAAATACCTATTGCAATCACACTTTAGAGAACTTGTGGTCAAAACCAAAGTATTGTTGCAATTTTAAAAATGAAAAATGATGTGTGACAATGTTGATTTGATAGACCTTCTTCTCCCCCCATTTTTTTCCCTTTCCCCTTCCCTCTTCAAAACTACTATCAAGAAACTCAGCAGCTGAGCAGCATTCTGTTCACATTACTGTTACATGAAACCCAAGCAGCTCCTTGGGTGAACACTTTTGGCCAGTAATTTCTGTGGGAAAATCAGATATTTTTAGTTTAATGTTCTATGGCCTGCAAACAGCAGAGTTGTTGTTCTCTCTGTGTCACAAACCCATTTCATTTTCTTTCAAGATTTCACTTGTGTACCTTCCTTGTATAACTAAAAATTCAATAATTCCTTATATGTAGTTAGTATTTATCTTTTGCTATAACAAACACAAATCTGGAGGAATAGACAATCTAATCCTATACTTTAAAACATCTACCTTCATTATGTTTTTATTCTTCTCTAAATGACCTCTTTGTGACATTGTTCTATGATATTCTTCAAATTATTAACATTTCTAGTGTAAAATAATTAGGTTTCTTAGTAGTATTCTTTATTAAAGAGAACATAACACAGCTGCTGTAATTATATAGTTATTTGTTTTGAAGCTTCAGCAGTTGAAAGGGAGCAGAAGGTACATTTCTTGACTATGAAGTCTCTTGGAGGAGAAAAACTGTGTATGAGCTTTTTTCCAAGCTAAATAGGACCCTGGCTAGCATGGAAAACTGATTAATTTGACAGGAGGTGCAACAATTCCATACTAAGTACCATAAGTAAAAGAATTAATCCGATTTTTTAACTGCAAAATACTCTGAAACATTCACTATTTCAAAGTTTCTTATGCTGACTATAAAGAAAATGAAAATACTTAGACTTAATGGACAAGCAGTTTTTGAGGGTTGGCCAACCATGGATCAATTAAAAAAGTCCAAAAACAATGAAAGCAATACTCTCTGTAGCTATATTAAATATGTATGTTCTGAATGTTTTGAAATTAAAATAAATGCTTATTTTAATTTGAAATATTTAGGGAAAAGCATATTAGAAAAGTGGACTCCACAGTCTCGGACAAGTTATCTGCAATCAAGCTGAGGGGTGTAATTGATACACTTCAAGGATGAAATGCCATCCAGAGGAACCTGGACAAGTATAATAACTGGGTCCATGGGAAAATATGAGGTTTAACAAGACCACAGGCAAGAGGCTGCACCTTGGTTGGGGCAACCCCTGGTACTGATGCAGGCTGGGGATGAACAAAGAGCAGCCCTGTGAGAAGGACCTGGGAATGCTGGTGGAGCAGAGGTGTGACATGGCTTGGCAATGTACCCCCACATGGCTACAAACTCCTTTCAGGTAGTTGTAGAGAGTGATAAGGTTGTCCCTGAGCCTCCTCTTCTCTAGGCTAAGGAATCCCAAGTCGCTCAGCTGCTCCTCACAGGACGTGTGCTCCAGACCCTTCACCAGCTCCTTTACCATTTTCTGGACATGCTCCAGCCCCTCAATGTCCTTCTTGTAGTGAAGGGCTCAGAACCGGACACAGGACTTGAGGTGTGGCCTCACCAGTGCTGAAGATCAGGGGACAATCATTGCCCTGGTCCTGCTAGCCACACTGTTGCTGATGCAGGCCAGGATGCCATTGGCCTTCTTAGCCACCTGGGAATACTACTGGCTCATGTTCAGCTTTTGTTGACCAACAACCCTACATCCTTTCCTGCTATGCATCGTTCCAGGTGCTCTGCCTCAGCCTGTAGTACTGCATGGGGCCAGTTTTTACACCAAGCGGAGAGTGTACCTCTTCAAGCTGTGGGCTGCCAGCTTTTCCAGGAGAATGGTGTGGGAGACAGTGTGAAATAAAAGGCTGTGTGGAAGTCCTTTGCTCATCCAGCAGTCAGGTTCCCTGTTCATAAAAGGAGATCAGGTTGCTCAGGCATGACCAGCCTTTCCTGAAGCTGTGTTGGCTGCTGACAACTATATTCCCTCACACTTTGAATGAAGAATGGAGGTTTTACCTGGTTTTTCTTTTGATATTAATGTTTCTATAAAGCCACTATTTATTATGCTTTACAGAAGGGGGCCAGTTCTAACTGGGCTTTTACCTTCCTAATTTTCTTTCTACATCATCAAATTTGAAGGAGGTGATTCTGCACCTCTATTCTTTTGAGACCCTATCTAGAGTGCTGCATGCAGCTCTGGGATCCCCAGCACGGAAAGGACATGGAAAAGACAAAGGAGGAACACCAAGATGATCAGAGAGTGTGGGAATGACTGTCGGTCGGGATGGATGGAGATGAGAGATCTCTGGAGTCAAGCCTAGTTTTGGAGTATGCAGTTTATTGCACAGAGCGTGGGTGAAGGGACCCTGCTACGAGCTGCCAGCTGCAGCTCAGAGCACGTCTGAGAAGGTGAAAAGAGAGTGAAGAAGAAAAAGAGCAAGAAAGTGAAGTTCCTGTTACAATACCTTAAATCTTCTTCTATACTGAATATTCTAATTTACACTAACTAATCTAGTACAAGATACAAATCCTACAGCATTTACATACAGCCTGTAAGAATCACCACATTACCATACAGTGTTATATTTAAAACTCTAAAAACTACTCTTTAGACCCTTCCTGCCGAGCTAGAAGAGTCTGTTTTGACCCTTAGACTTTCACTAAGGAGAAGGGCATTGTTTCATCAAGGGGGGATTACTTTCAGCCAGCCACATCATTGTTTTCCAGTTGTTCAGTAACTAAAATTTAACGTCTTAGACATCAAAACTTGCCTTCAACCTTATTTCACTTATATGTTTCATATTCTCTAAAAATAAGCAGTCATATTTACAAAGTTTTAATGTTTCATCTTCCTCAACAAGAGAGAATGGAATACCTCTTCTATGAGGAAAAGCTGAGGAAATTGGGTTTGTTCCACCTGGAGAAGAGAAGGTTTGCAGGTCACTTAATTGTGACCTCCTAGTACCTGCAGGGAGCTTGCAAGAAAAATGGAGAGAGACTATTTATAAGACAAGGGGGAGTGGTTCCAAAGTAAAAGAGGGCAGCAGTGAGGGCCTGGAAGAGGGGGCCAAGAGAAGCTGTAGATGCCTGTCTTGGGTTGCAATGCAGATTGGAACCAGGGTTGTGTATTCTATTATCATCTGAAACCAGATGGGGAGGTGTTAATGGGCCAGCTCTTAAAACCAGGTGGGGCAATGTTTTTTATCTCTTCCATGACCCTTCCTTCCTCCAGGGAGATATTTTCTGTTAATGGGCCATTAAGGCTCACTGCATGACTGACAAAATTACATCATCCCATTGTGAGATGCTCCTCTCAGTGGGAGTAGCCAAGCATTTCTACCTGGATAAAAACCTGACATTTGGAACACCAGTCAGCCTGTTTTCCACTGGACCAGAGGAAGACTGGACCCATCTGGCCATCACTGGACCCTTTCTACAGGATCATCTCTACTCCAAGAGAACCACATCTGTCACCCCAGGAGGATTTATTTTGGACTGCTTCCAATACCCTGACCAAGAGGGTGTCAGGTCGTATTCTGACTGTCAGTGTTTCTAGGATTTTTGGTTGGTTGGTTGGTTTTTGTACTATTACACTTGTATTTTTAATATTCCTAGTAAAGAACTGTTATTCCTATTCCCAAATCTTTGCCTGAAAGCCCTTAATTGCAAACTAATAAGGGGGTTTACCTTCGCCATTCCAAGGGAAGCGCCAGCCATGGCAGATACCTGTCTTTCCAAACCAAGACAATGCCCAATTCCTAGAAGTGTTCAGAGTGAGGTTGAATGGGCCTTTGCACAATCTGGTCCAGTGAAAGGTGCCCCCATCGTTGCTGGGGAGTCTGGACTAGGTAATCTTAAGGTTCCTTTCAGCCTAACCCATTCTGGAATTCTATGATTCTATGATACTGGAATTCTAAACTTCTAATTTTTTTTTTTTAACTCTTGACTGATTGCAGAAGGTTGCAGTGGTTGCAGAAGGAATGCATGTCATTAAATCAATAATACATGAAAACACACACATACAACACTGGATTAAAATAGTGTTTAATAATAATTTGAGCATTACATGAGAAATAGGGCAGGAAAACCTCACAATATTTAACCTGTGCATATCTCCATCTGTCTCAGAAAATGAATTTGACTAAGCTTGTTAATGCAGTTGCGCTCAGAACTCTTCAATGTTCCTTTTGTCCAATGACTGCACTTCCTTTTCTGGCTAAACATAAATCAAGAAACCTGGTTTAAAAAATTCACAAAGACACCACTTGACCTGTAAATTTAAGCTTAAACTTCCTGCATAGATAGCTCTAAAAAGGCTACCCTGCCCTAACAAACAAAAAATGTAAATCTAGCCTGAAAATACTGTAAACTCTAACATACACCATCTAGAGGCAAGATAGTTTATGATAATTCCTTAATCTCATTTGTGAGGGACTATGAAAAAAAAAATGCTTTTGGGGCTGTTTGCTTTTTCTGCTGCATCAATAATTTCACTAAATGTTTTTATGTAGAAGTCAATAAAATAACCTAGTTCAAAATGTTGCACTACCATGACATAAAACAACATTTTTTTGATACTGCTGCTCTTTCTGCTTCCTTTTTTATTAAATAATTGGCTTAATTATTTTAATCTACTCTTGAATGATTTAGAATGGAAAATATGTTGCAAGTTACAAATAAAGTCTCTCTTACCAGCAATATATGTAAATGTCTATGTATTTTCTAAGGCATGCTTAGATTTGGCATGCTTAGATTTAAAGTTCATTTGTGCTTAGAATTTTCATTTTCATGATGCAATGATAAAAGACATATATGTTATTATTGCCTATGTGCTGTGGGTAGCCTTATGTCTGCTTTTGCTGTCCAGGATAATGAGATTTTTTTCATGTGTTTTATTTCTTAATTTATTATTTAAATTTTTATTTAAAGTATAAAGTTTAAAACAAGAATTCTTTTATCTAAATTGTTTGAAATTAATTTATTAGTATTAGTAACATAAAGTTCCTAAAGCAGATCATCTTTTAATTTCTTACTGTTGGGTGGGAAAAAAATATGAATTTGAAAGAAAACTATTAGAGAAAGACTGTGAATGTGTTCCTGAGAACTATCAGGTGTAAGGAAGCAGACTTCAGAGGAATATAGTGAAATTGAACTAAATGAAAAGTATGCCAACAGTATGCTTGAGAAGTAGAAAGCTGGAAAGATACACGTGCATTGATTTGGATTCTGTATTCCTTATGCTCTAAAATAAGGCAATGTTATCTATTTTAATTTAAGTGCAAAAAGGAGCTGGTCAAATGTTTTTCTGAAGTGTTTCTTGGGAAATTATTAGGCTGGACAGAAGCAGGCATGATCTAAGAGTATGGTAGGCTTGTGCTTCTCATGTGGCTGTAAGGAAGACAGGAAAAGAGTTTGGTCAACAGTAACATTTGAAGATAAAGATTTCCAATTTGTCTCAAAGCTGAATTTATAGAAAAAGAAATGTTTTCACCCATGCTGTAATGAGACTGGCACAGCAGAGTTTATTTCGTGCCTCAAGGATCAGGTTGCAACAGGCTTTGGAGAGGCCAGACAGCTGATATAAACTAATGCAGTCTTCACAGATGTGCCTGAGTCTGACTGACATGAGGGATTTCAAACACATTTTCTGTCAGGCCTTTTCCCACTGCAAATGCTCCCACAGTGGAATAATAGTTCTTGAAACACTGTTTTCTCCGCATGAAAGTACAGCAGGAACTTCCCACCCTCAGAGAAGTTTCTGCTCTTGTGGCTGTCTGTCTATGACTGACTGCAATTGGGACGCTCATTCAAAAGAGGGAAAAACACCACCTTCTTTGCAAGAGTGAAATGGCAGGAAGGAGAGTGGTGCAGTGACATTTCTTGCTGCAGCAGCAAGTAATGAACTCCATGACAGAGTTCATTCAGCCAGGTCTTCCAGAAATTTTTTGTATCTGTATTATTCATTGTTAGTATCTCTATTGTCTGCCTGTCTTTGTCATGTGTTTGTTCATAAGAAGTATATTCCTGTCACTCTTGTATCCATTGTTTTTTATTTAGTCCAATTAAGTAGCTGTCATCTCATGCTGGTTTTGGGGTTTCCAAAACAGAAAAATGCATTAGCAATATGTGTTATGATCCGATCATTAATATTGTTAGAGAGATGCCTAAGGTGCAAATAAGACCATATGCCAAAGTCAATAGCATGGATTTTATTTAACAGCAAACGTATGAGAGAGAGATAGAAAGAAAAAGAAAAATAAAAAGCGGGGGAGAGAAAAAGAAAGTGAAAGAGAGAGACAGGTTAAATAGAAATACAACCACCCTCTCTGTGAATCTGTCAGTATCCCTTTGTTTTTCTTCACTCTGAGCTTCTCAGGGGTGGGAGTCAAGCAAAATGAAGTTTATAGGATTAACACATGTTCAGGTATGTGTGGGAACATCCAGCACCTCCCTGTACATACTGAGGTAGCTTTGCACTGTCTTTTGCTACAGGCTCTCTATCTGTTGCAACTCTTTGGATTGCAAAAGTCCTCTGGTGGAAAACCTTAGAAATGAGTTTTGGGGGTGCCTTAGTGGTCTTTGGTGGTTTATGACCTCTTCTATTCTCTCACATGAATGTCCTGTGTGAATGTGACCTCCTCAGGGGTCACAGCTGAGCCAGTTTGTATAAGGGAGGACAACTAGCATAATGAAAAACAGTATCAGTCTCCACAATATCAGCTTGTAGCCTCTGGTGGTGGTGTTCATCCCTTTTGTCTTAAGGGGATCAGAAGATTTGCCATCATACCCCCAAAGTCTCTGCTCCCTCATCTCGGCTGAAGGTAATGTGAACAAACTTGGCCTCAGAGATGAGTCTCTGGGCTATGGCCTCCCACTGCTGAACCTGTACAGAGCTGATTTTCCATACAGCTGCTGGGTTTTCCTTTCTTTGTGGACACATTCTCCTCGTTCAGCCTTGTTTATTGCTCCTTAGACTTGAGGTAATTGGACAATAGTGGCTTAACTCACAGTCCAAATTTCCATCCACAGGCATCTTCAGGAGTGAGAGAAGGATGGCTTCAGTGGTCACAGGTGAGCAGTTGCTTCTTTGCACTGTTTGCTACAGTGAGCAAAGTCCTTTGGTAATTTCAACAATGTTTGAGCCAACAAATTTTCAGTCTCTCACAACATGACAGTAATGCTGTTCCCCCTAATAGCTAAGCTGTTCATCATCTGTAACATGTTTCTCTTGCAGCACTATTGTCTCCCATATAATGCAGTCCCCCAAGGCACAAAAAAAAAATGCTGGCTGTACTCTCACTGCTGTACCAGACCAAGCATTTAATTTTCTTTACAGGATTCAAAAACATCCATTGGATTGCTTTCAAGCTGGAAAAGTTTCCTCACTAGTGGTACACTTTCACAAATAGTTCTCATATACCCTTTAAATTCACATCAACACATGGACGTCTTTTAGTTTTTAGCTATTATCATACCTGTCTAGGTTTTGAAAAGAGATGTATCTGCTAAAGAGGGGCAGGGCCTCTCTTGGAATGGATAATTCAAATCCCCTCCCCTCAAATTATTATAATTTAGAAAATTAAAACGGCTTTCAGGCAGAGATATGGGGATAGGAATAACAGTTCTTTACTAATATGTATAACAAGGCAAACAACAACAATTACAGCATTAATAGCGAACAGAACCAGGGACCTTGATGGGGCTTGGTTTCACAAAACCCGGGGCAGTCTGGTCTCTTGGGACTCCGAACAGCATCAAGCTCAAACGGTGAGGGATCCCGGGCTGGTGGATCGGATAAAATCCGGAGCTCCGTCGGAGGTCACTGGAAGAGCAGGGATGTCCTAGCAGGACGGGGCAGTGCGGAGCCACGGTGTAGCAGAAAAGCCTCAAAGCAGTGCCGAGAAAGCAGCGGCGGTGGGACAGGGCTGGGCCAGCTCCAGCAGGGCAGCAGGAGGAGAGCTCAGGATTTTTCCTGGGCACACAAGCAGAATGATGGTAGATTCCTCAGGATCCAACCCGATGGTGCTAGTAAAAAACTCTTCCGCAGCAAGCAGCAGCCTGATCATCCTCTCCCTGATGCTGAGAGCAAGAGGGAAGCTGCCCCCCAGCCCCGTCTTTTTCCTGTCCCCTAAAACCTCCCATCACCCTCCCCCTCTGAGAGAAATTCCCGGACACAAAAGAAAAAAAAGTGTAGCCAGGTCCTACCACTCCATCCTTTTGTCCTACCTGAGTACTCATAAATACCCAGTAGTTAGTTGCCCAGCAACTCCTGGGAAAAAAATTCCATAAGTAAAAAACAAAACAAAATAAAACAGGAAACAAACCTAACCCCAACACATACATTTGGAGTTCTTAAGTGTCTCTACTAAAATACTATTTATGTTCCACGACATCAAGACCCTTGATGTTACGCTCTACTCCAAGGCACTTGTTTGCCTAGATAACATAATTTGCTTTGACAAATCTGTGATACATATAATGTAATTCTCTTATGAGGTAAAGCATTTTTATTATTCTTACGTTTGCTTTTTATTATTCTTAGATTTGCATACACAACAAAGTCAATGTTTGCAGCTAATGTTGACTGTCAAATATGGTTGACATTGCATATTAAACTTATTAACAGCACATGGCATATGCTTCAGGGAAGAATTAAATTTTATCCTGTGCTGTTTGCTTTCCAGATATTCCTGTCTTGTTCTCTCTGCTTTTTCCTAGTAGGTAAGAGAAAAACTACGAAAGAATCAGAGGAAAAGACAAACAGTAACTGTAGGGAGGAAAATGAGCATTTTCACAGTTTTACCTTATATCACAGAGAATTTTTTTTAATTTCTCCTGGTCAGGAATTTTCTAAGGGTTCCCATGGATGCAGCACAGAGTAGTATTCCTGAAACAACCTTTACTATCATGGTTCTAGAACAGTTTCATTATTCATTTGGCAAAATCGTACCTACTTTATAATGGTCAGCATGGGTAACAGTTCTGATTAAACCTTAGAGATGCAATTTTATTGGTGATTTTACTCACCAGTTGTGGTGAGGGGAGACACAACAAAAGTATTGGGATGAAATTGATTCCTGGATATGAAAACTTATTTAAAATTTCTCATCTACAAATTTGTTTTGATTTAAATCATGGCAAATTTTGTTCAGCTTTTTGATCAATAGCCATGTATACCGGTCTTGGAAAATCATATAATTAAACACAACAAAAAGAATAATATTTATGCACGTCTTACCACTATCCATCACAGCTGAAGGATAAAATGACTAATAGCAACCAGCTGTCCATAAACAAAACTTTAAAAGGAACTAACTCCTCACTGGAATATCATTGTGCATCCAGACTAAACAAAACATAAGCTTATTATGGAGACATTTAACATTTGTGTGTCATGAGTGTTGTTTATTTTGCATCTACAAGACAAGCAAAGAGAGTACATGTCCCATGTTAAACCAAAAATTACCTTTGCCGGTGCTGGGAGGAGATACGAGAATGAGTAGAGACATTTGTGGGTAACTACAGATTCTGACCATTGTGCTTGACTGGATTAGACATCAAGCCTTTTGCATTCTTTTTTCTAGCTTTGAGCTGTAAAATTTCAAAAAAATGTATAAACAAGTATGACAATTACCTAAGTATACAATACAGTGCTGTTTCAAGCCAGTAAACAACTGGTATAAGATTTTGAAGCTATGTCTTCTCCTTGCTGTCTTTTCTTAGACACAATTTTTTGCTTTACATATATTATTTTTATAAATTTAAAAGACTTCATTAAGATTTCTGTATTTGTTGCTGCCTTGGGTTATGTAACCTAAAAAAATGTGTATTCTATTTCATCTGTTGAAAGCTGTTGAAGAGATGCTTTTTCTTTCTCTTGTAACTCCAGGGGGGAGGGGGGGAGGCAGATGTTTTCTGATAATGGGCCAGCCGTTAAAAACTAGGTGGGGCAACGTTTCTTATCTCTTTCACCACCCATCCATCATCCAGGGTGACATCTTCCGATAATGGGCCATTAAGCCTCAGCAATGACGACACATTACATCATCCCATTGTGAGATGTTCCACGCAGTGGTGGGGGAGCCAACTGTTCCTACCTAGATAAAAACTGAGACTCAGGAACAGCAGGTACCTGGTTTTTTTTCCACTGGAGGAAGACCGGACCCATCTTGCCACCACTAGGCTTTCTATAGGACCATCTCTGCTCCACAAAACCACATCTATTACTCCAGGAGGATTTATTTTGATTGCTTGCAACAACCTGACCAACAAGGTGTCAGGTCGTATCCCTGATGCTGTCAGGGTTTTACCAGGACTCTTTGTTTGCGTGGGTTTTTTTGTACTACTACATTTGTATTCCATTTCTTTATATTCCTAGTAAAGAACTGTTATTCATGTTCCCATATCTTTGCCTGAAAGTCCCTAATTGCGGAAGTATAATAATTTGGAGGGAAGGGGATTTACATTCTCCATTCCAAGGGAAGCTCTAGCTTTCCTTGGCAGACAACTGTCTTTCCAAACCAAGACATTTGCTGTTCTGGGGTGACTTTTTGATACTTGTATCCCCAGTTGTCTCTTCTGTTTGTGCTGTATGTTAAGTTCTGTACCTTTAGGACTAAGTAACCCCTGATGGGTTACTTACAATTAACAGCTGTGTTAATTAACCAGCACAGCCTTGCCCCTGATTACTAACAGCAATATCCAATAAGGACGAGTGAGATAAAAGAGGGATAGCTGGTAAGGGGAGAGTCATCACGGAGGAGCAACCTTGAGGAGCGTGAAGCAGAGCCTTATGAAGTAGGATCCTGGAGAGAGAGAATCACTGCTGTGAGACTTGTTCCGAGAGTGAAAGGGGAGAAAGAAGACACTCGGAGTTTTGTTTGAAGACAGCATTCCCTCCTCTGTGTTCCTGTTCCTGGACTGTGCTCATCTGAGACCTGTCCTGTACTGAAAAACCCAGAGAGACATCTGGATCTCATGCCTGCGTCCCCCAGGGCCCAGGACAGCGTTTTTCCAGCACCGGAGGAACTGATAAGAGACTGAGTGAGCTGAGCTACCCATGGCAAGGACTTTCTGAATTTACCATCTCACTTCAGAGCAATGAGAGGTCTTATTGTTTCATGTTATTTATTCTTTTTGCTTTTAAGCACTTTATTTGTTAAATAAATAGTTTTTTCCATTTTCCTCTGAGGAAGCTGTTTTTTTCTGGACTGGTTGGGGGAGGGTTTGCTTCCCAGCGGGACCCCATTCAGGGGTTCTCTCACAAACTGCCCTAAACTACGGCAGTTGCATCTTACATTATAAATAACTTGTAGATTCTAGTAAATTCTTTGGATAGCTCTACTAAGTTATGCAAACTGTGTACACCTGAAGTGCTCAGTGAATCAAACCTGAAGTGCTAAGGAATCAAATGAAACCAAACTGGATCTTAGAGCAGTTTGAAAAGCTGAACTCTTTTCTTATCCCAAAACAGTTTTAATGATTTGGGAATGAAATTAATTGCTGGGGGAACAAAGCAGTCAACAACCACAACAGCAAAACACAAACACACCCCTCCCCCCCCAAATCAAAATATCAACAAAACAAAAAAACAAACCTAAAAAAAATCCCAAGAGAACTAGCCATTTGAGATGGCATGTATGTTGTAGAAGCATCAGTGTGGTATATCATAAAAAGATCTTCACAGTTCTCTGGTAGGATGTGCCACTGCACCCACAGAACCTGGACTTTTGGCTGTAGCCCTGCTGCTGCCATCTAAACTTTTCTTACTAGGTGTTTTCCCATGACCTGTATCAAGATTTAATAGACTTTAGTTTTTCATTTGTATTAGAAAGGATGTGAATCTACTGGCAATCAGAAGATCAGATTTATTCCAGCTTTTTTTAATAAATATTAGTTGAATATAGAAGATAAATAAAACTTGTTTTAAAAAAGTCCTAATGATTTTTTCTCCCTGGACATGTGATAGAAGTTCTTTGCAGACAATATTTTTCGTTTACATTAAACTCATTCTTTATTTAATCATATATTATTACCTAGATTGATTTAATGTTTAAAAAAAGCTTTTGATTTGGTGTACATATCTGGCTTATTTTTCATGATGAACACTTCAGGTATTTTCTCATGGACTACAGTATGTCCAGAAATATAGCAAGGTATAATGATATATGGTGTTGCACCTCTCATGGATATGATATATATAGAAATAGACAAAATAAAACATAATAAATGGTTCAATTCATGAGTTATTCCTCACAAGACCAGAAATATGATGAAGGTGACATTATCTACTTTTACTTACATTACCTAAGAGAGAGAAAACATATTTCTAATATCTCAGTATACAGGTTGATGAATCCAGTGGTTTTTAATGAAGTACTTCATTCTCTGTCAATTTCATACCTGTGCCAAGTTAATACAAAGACTGATTGAATAGTATTCAAAATTGTTGCTACAAATGACCTTTAAAGGCTATGAAGATGTTATGCTTAACTCCATGCTCAGAATAAATCTGAAAGGAATTCTAAAAAGTTTTAAAAATTATTCAGCCCCCATTTCTATCGTGTTCAGAGAAAGAGCCTCTTTCTAAAATGATGCTGGAGATGGGAAGAGAGGGCTTACTGATAATCATTCACCAACAGCTCAGAGTAGGACTGATAAATGAGTGGCAAAACAACACAGACCATTTTATTCAGTGAGAAAAATCAACAATATTAAAAATAAATCACATCTCAGGTAGCTCATACCACTAATTTTTCTTTTCACAATTCAGAACTTTAAAACCTCTGAGGAAAATGTTTACGAGGAATGTAACCCAACCTCTTGCTAGAGGTGTTTGAATTTTTTAATCCTGTCCAGTAAATTTTCAGTATTTCTGACATAATTAAATTCTTCTAAATTAAAATTAATTAATCTCTGTAACATTTGACATTTTATCTTACCCAAAAATAAAATAAATAACTACTTTTTATTTTTCCTTCTTTGATCTATAGTAATTTTCTTGAATACTGTATACTGGCTAATTTAATGAAATGCTTCAATATGTTAAAACAAAGTAACTAAACATGGTTATTCAGAAAACATTTGGACTTGTCACATTAGACTGTAGAGCTACTAAATGTAATAGAAGCTATTCATCTTGAGCTGGCTACAACATTGTTATTCCTAGTGAGAAACACCTTAATTTGTTAAGAGTGACAATGAGATAGTTATTATATTTCTATGGCTTCTACAGCATTGCATAAATTCACCACAACCTCTTAAAAGAATGAATTGGGATAATTTAAAAGAAACGCTGACTCCCTTGAAAGCAGAGGGGACATATGGAGAGTCCTTGACAAATTTGAAGGCAGGACAATCACCAACCACATGAAGTTGAACAAGGGCAAGTGCCAGATCCTCTACCTGGCATGGGGCAACCTTACAGATAGGATGGGAAATTAGCGGCTGGAAAGCAACCTGGGGTCCTGGTCGAGGACAAGTCGAACATGAGCCAGCAGTGCCCTGGCAGCCAGGAGGGCCACCCATATCCTGGGATGCATCAGGCACAGCATCACAGCCAGGCAAGGGAGGGGACTGTCCTGCTCTTCTCTGCAGCGGGGTGGCCTCACATGAAGTGCTGGGGGCAGGTCTAGGTGACACAAAATAAGGAAGACACTGAGCTCTTACAGAACATCCAAAGCGGGTCATCAAAGGTGGAGAAGGACCCAGAGGTGAAGCCTTATGAGAAATGGCTGAAGTCACTTGGTCTGTTCAGCCTGGAGGAGAATGATGGGAGACCTCATTGCTTCCTAATGAGGGAAAGAAGAGGGGCATACACAGTTCTCTTCTCTCTGGTTACCAGTAATATCAAAAATTTTCATTCAAACACTGGGACAGGCTCTTGAGGGAAGTGGTCACAGCACCGAGTCTGCCAGAATTCAAGAAGTGTTTGGACAATTCTCTCAGGCGCATGGTGTGACTCTTGGGGCTATTCTGTGTGGGGAGAGGAGTTGGACTTTAATGATCTTTGTGGGTCCCTTCCATCTCAGGATGTTCACTGGTTCAATGATTCTATGAAAACAGACAGAAGTAGCATCA
This sequence comes from Acrocephalus scirpaceus scirpaceus, assembly GCA_910950805.1. Classification (NCBI taxonomy): domain Eukaryota; kingdom Metazoa; phylum Chordata; class Aves; order Passeriformes; family Sylviidae; genus Acrocephalus; species Acrocephalus scirpaceus. The sequence goes on from OU383776.1 coordinate 44,886,259, forward strand.
TTTTGGAAGAATAGAACAGAACAGAACAGAACAGAACAGAACAGAACAGAATAGAATAGTTCAGCTGGAAAAGATGTAGAATAATTTGTACAACTGATTGACCTCTTCAGGGCCAGCTAAAAGATAAAGTATGTTATTAATGTCTCTCCAAATACCTCTTGTGATGTTGTTTTGAACCACAACGACACAGGACTCCAAAGTTCAGAAGGCTAAAAATGACTCTAGTTCTTAGCATGAGAACAACAGAAGGCTTTATTACAATTTCCTTGGTTTCTTTTATAGCATGCCCTGCTACAAAAGCTGACACCTCTCTCCATTGGTTAAGTAACAGGAACAACAGACACCTGAGGGAGCAGGTGTTATGAGAAAAAGGGAACTGGTTACTTAACATGTTATGAGAGAAAAGCAGTTTCCTAGATAACTGATTTGGGAAGAGAAAGGGCTACTGAAAGGTTTCCTTTGGGAAACTAGCACAGCTCTCAGTCTCAGAAACATTGAGCCCACACTCTTGCACACTGACCGTCTTGAATTGTTGTCTCATTGTCCAGATTTTTTCTTTTGAGTTCCAAGAGGGGTTCCCTGTTCAGCCATTTTCTTGACTCAAGACGTGGTAGAATTGCCTGCTCCTGAGCTTTTAAAATTTAGACACTTGTCAGTACTCATATGTGGGAACCCAGATGACTGGGAGGAGTATTGGTTTAGCCTTGGTGGCTTATGCAGGAGGCTTCAACCTGAGACCATGAAAACTGAAAGGGAGATATCTAGTCAGGTTATGGTGAGAAGAATGTAGAGCCATGGAAGTTGGTATGTTAATGGAATTATGCCATAATAGGTCACGGTTCTTGTTCTCAGTTGGTTTGGGACCTGTCACATATAAGGTCATGTTCCTAGTCCGCATTTGTGATTGGACCCCAGCCCTCAGAATATCCCTATATATTGTTGCATTTGCCATGCCCCTTGGTCTTTGGATCTTGCCCATTGTATGGTTTCTGTGTTTGTTATTTTCACTATTAAAATTTTTTATTTTTCGGTCAACTCCATTGTTTCCATTCCTCTATTTTCGCCATGCTCCCCCGTCTGGATGGGACTCAGGGTTGCAGTGAGCTGGACTGTGACACTGATACACAGACTTCTAAGTCCTCAAAGGCAGTTTCTCAATGTTCAGTGTTAAGTATGTTCCTGAGAAGTTTAAGGTTTGCTGTATTGAAATCCAGGGGAGCAACTCTGCTGACCTTTGTACTGAAAATTCTAAATTCAATCATTTCATGATAACTGTGACAAAGCCAGCCACCTACCACTGCATGTCCCACAAATCCTCTCTTCACAAATTAGAAATCCAGGAGTCCATCTTTTCTCGTTGACTCACTGAGTACTTGTGACCAGAAATTATCTCCTACAAACCTCACACATTTTCCAGGCTTGCTTGTCACAGCAGTACAGTATTCTCATATGTCTGGGAAATTGAAATCCCCCAAAGGGGCAAGGGCTCTGATCTCTTTTAATTGCCTATAGAATATCTTATTGTGCTAACATCCCAGCTAGGCCATTGGTAACAGACACCCACTATAACATCATCTTTGTTTTTCATCCCTTTTTTTCATAGTCCTACTCCTCCACTCTTCCTGCTCTGCCTATCCCTTCTGAACAGCCTGTAGCCCTCTAGTTGTGCAACTCATTACACCAATTGTCTAATTTCAAAGATATCATAGTTCTGGAAACCAACCAATTAGTCATCTGACAGAGAACTTGCTGTGTGAATTCTGCAAAAATAAATTAAGTGAAACAGTGATGACTAAGTTTTACTTAAGCAGCTAAATGTAATGCCCAAGGCAGTTTGTCTGACTTAAGATTCCATAAAGTTGGATGAATAATCCTTGTTCTACTCCCTCCACCAATTATGAGAGTAAATACTAGTAATTATTTATCTTGAATAGAAGACTGAGATACAAATCTTGTTGGAATTCAGTGGGGTTTACGGATAGTTAAGGATCCAAATCCAAAGTCTAAGAAGACTCTATTGATTCCTATAGGGTGTGAATTTGGACCTATAGCCAGAATCTCCTGGGTATATAATATATATAGCCAGAATCTCCTGGGTATATAATTGGGATCTATAGACAGAATGTACTTGAGTAACAATTTAAAGCATAAAGTAAGTTAGAGAAATACTTTAAAAATTCCTTGAATTATTCCTTTGTACAAGCTTGGAAGCTATAGAACTTTGCTAGAGAATAAACAAAATATATTTTAAAAGTCTTAAATTTCCCTGCTTTTTAAGGGGTTTTCTGTAGGGTTTATAAATGTAAATTATTACTAAGTTATCAGCTGGTGTAAACTGCACTAGTCATGTAATTTGGCATGCTCATTGGACATATCTGAGTTATGGATGAGAGCTGTTGATAAGTTCAGTGTTGCATAGACTGCAATTGTTAGAAGATTTTTTAAAAATCAGGTGGCACAAATAACAAAGAATATCCTGGCTATTATGGTTATTCTGGTTATTCCTGGCTCCTGGTAAATCAGGAACATATTTCAGTGGTTGTATGAATCAGGCATATGAATATATTTCGACAGTGGGTGAGAATACTTCTCTTATGTCTAACTTGGACAATGCAGTAATATCTCCAGCTTCTGTATTTTGTAATGAAAATGCAGGAGAGTGATCTCATGCCAGGATTTTTTGTACATTCTATGCTGAAACATCTCGAATATTATGTATCTTTTTATGTCTTTAACTGTAGATAAACCCACAATGGTATTTAAAATGATAATCCCAGTATTGTGCCTCATTCCCAAACTATCATCTTTAACCTCTCTTGGTTGTAGAATGACAGGGGTTTGCTATTTAAAACTTTGACTGCTACCACGGATATGTGTCATTCAGACAACTGATGGCTCCTCTTCATGTGAAGATTTTAAGAACATAGACATCTGAATTTAATTTTTTTTTGGATAGCATAGCAACAGCAGTACAGAAAACACTGCTAGAGGTCTTATGTTTCTGTATAATAGATAGAACCTAAAATATCTAAGCATAGGAAAATTGGTCCATTGGTCATTGAATGATCCTGATTCCTTATTCCTCAAACTGGAGGGTAAAAGATGAATTGGGAGGGAAGATGCATTGTGTTTGTACTACATCTGAATTTGATGTGTGATAAACTTCTAGTTCAGGGAGCTGGGGTTAAAGAAATTTATTTGATGACGTGTTTCCAAATACCCTCAAAATAAAAAGCAGCTTAATGTGCTTGTTCCAAATAATATCTGTATATTTAAAGCAAAGTTACTTCCAAAATACAACTTTTAAGATTACTCTTAAGATTTAATTCTGCAGACATTCAGTACAGGAAAAAATATTTTTTTCAAATATTTCTGAAGCTTTAATTTAATTTTACAGTATTCATTTGGATAACTCAGTTTCATTCATTCTTGCAGGGAGGGACAAAAATTTGCACAATAAAAATAGACACATTTCAATTTTATTTTTAAATAAGCTGAAGGGGCAAAAAGAATAGGCATTGCTGAATAAATGAGTAGTACATGTTTAAATAAACTCAGTTGTTCCCAGGAGGAAACCACAGCAAATACCATCATCATTAGGCTGTTGATTTTGCTGTACATCTTACTCCTTTATTATGTATTCACCTGGAGCCTGATTTTCATCATATTTTCAGGTGTGTTGAGATGATAAATCTGTTATCTTCTTCAACCACATATAACACAGAAGGAAGAACTAAGTTTCCTTTTTGAAGTGTGTTTTTATGTGTAACAGAGGGGAATAAATGACCAAAGAATAAGCAGTTCTAGATGTCTTATTTCCAAAATGCTGCTGGCCATTATATTTGGCTAGGTATACAAATATGAGCAAGCTAAGATCCAAGTGGGATAAATAATCATCAACTAAGAGCCCTCTATGGATTATTTTTATTGATGACCTTTTTCAGTCCCATGTATGTTCTTAAATTTCATGTTGGACAAGTCAAAAGTCTTTTTGTGTAATTATTTTTGCAACTGGTCAGGAAAGAATGTATACTATCTGGGGACTCCTGTAAAGTGCAGTGGCACAGTACAAGCCAGGTAATGCAGCACCATGGTTTGCATTAGTAAGAAAATTGTCAGAAGGTCAAGGGAGGTGAGCTTTCCTTCTAATCATTGCTGATAAGACACATTTGGGGGACTGTGTCCAGCTCTGTGCTGCCCAGTACAAACTCACAGACTTACTGGAGAGAAGTCCATGCTAGGAACAAAAGTGTGATGAAGGAATTAGCACATTTCTTTCTTTGGAGAGAAATTCAGTGACTTGGGACTGGTTCAGCCTGGAGAAGAGAAGGCTTAGATGGGATATTATCAATTTGAGTAAATACCTAAAGAGAGAGTGCAAAAAAGATAAAACCAGGCTCTTTCCAGTGCTGTTGTAACAGTGGTCACAAAATAAAGGCCTCTAAAGTCCATCTGAATAAAAGAAAAATAAAACATATTTACAGAAAATGATCAGAGTGGAACAGTTTGCCTATATGGAGATTTTGGAATCTTCATCCTTGGAGAAATCAAAGGCCCAGCTGACGACAAACTTGGGCAATCTGCTTGTGCGTGAGTAATGGATTTAACTACAGGACATATAAAAGAGCCATTCTATGATCCCATGAATACGAGGGTCAGCTGGCATTACTCATATAAAAGTGAGAAGTGATTATCTGAGTATGGTGTGCAGTCAGACTGCTTTCTGGTACAGAAAGTGTCACAGATGTGCTGATGTTTACTGGAAAGGGAGTGTTGCTTTGGGAAGGCTAACTTGAAACAGAGGCTAGACAAAGCTAGAGAATGAAGTCGGCATTTATTAAGAGGTCTCTAGGATCTACCCTGGGCATTACAGAAGCCTAACCAACGCTGCACCTAGGGTGGGCTGAGAGTGGTTACAAAAATAGCTGACTGGTCACGAGATTTTACTATTTTATAAGTTTAGGTCTATTTGCATATTGGGCTCTAATTGTCTAATTACAGCCCCAGGCCATGAGGTCTTATCTTTCTTGTTCTACCCCTCAGTCTATCGTTGTTTGTGTTCTTGGGCTGAAAGTTGTCCTTGGTCTTCTAGCAGAAATGGATTTGTTTTGTCTAACTGCTCCGTAGAGGGAGCTTAGTATGGCACCTAATATGAGGCTACATCCCTAGGTAGCACAGAATCTGAAAATATAAAAGCTAAGGCATCAGGAGGAGAATTTAAAAAAAGGAAAAAAAATGTAAAGAAGAACTAAGACTCTGAGAGTTTCCCAGGGAAGAATATGCCCTGATAAGACATTTGCACTACAGTGGCTGTTAATCTGCAGGCTTTGTTTAGTTTTCTTTTATTTATTTACAAGATTTAATTATGATAATAGCATGAGGAATATCTAAAGAGAAAATGAAACAAACCATAAAGAAATCAGGATGGACAGTCATTATGAAATATTTTTTTCCTTATGTATGATCAGTGATAGTGAAGTACTCAAATAATACATAACAAATACCCCAGGAGAGTGAATCTACAGATAACAGATTCTATTTATTTTAGTTCTGATATTTTCATTAAAAAGTCAATGAAAGTCAAGTGTAATAGATACCTCCTGTAAAGGAAGTTTTTTATATATATAGATATATATATATATATACACCCCAAGTTTATATATATATAACATGTTATATATATATATATATATATATATATATATATACACACACATATATATATATATATATATATATATATATATATATAGCAAGTTTTATAATGTGCCATATAATTTTCAGAATGTGTGGGTAGGTGCCTGAATGATTGGAACTGAGATGCTCCTGAAAAATACAATGCAAAAATATTAATAATTATTATATTATGCTACATTCTTGATCTGTGATATTTTTGGCAAAAGGAAAATCCATGGACTTACAGATTTTTTCCTGAGTTTTCAGCTAAAGAAATATTACATATTTAAGTTATTACGAAATTAATTTTTTTATCTTGCAAAACTGATTCTTTCACATTTAGACTGAGTAACATTAAGGGTTTTCTCAGTCAGTTAGAAAACCTCCTAGGTGTGTTTTTATCTTCTCTGCCTATGGACAATACACTAATTGTTTTAAAAAAATACTTATTGTCTTGCTTCTTCTCTTGGATCAAGTTCTTTCCTTGAACATGTTCAATACTACTGTCAGTATTGAAGCCATGCAGCAGTCAAATCAGCAGGGTGGAAAGAGATGGCAAACCTTGGCCAAAATTTATATTCAGTCTGTGTGCAGCTTTCCCGTGTGGAAAGTGAAAATGTTTCTCACTTTTCTCAACACATCTATGACATTTTAAAGTTACACATCCTAAATCACACTGTTTCTTCATGAAACTGACTGTTTCCTCATGAGGTCTGGGACAGCTGTCCACAAAAAATGGCTCTGATGCCCATTCAAAAATGACATACAATATGCTTGCTATATACTGTTTGCATTTGATTCACACACCTTCTTTCTGTTCTTACAGTGGCACAGTGAGAAAATCAGACCAAAAGGCCAATAGCATATGATACTTCCCTTGAAAAATTATAAGTATTCAAGGAATTAAAAATGAGGACTAGCTTTTCTGAAAACATTTACAGATGCCTAAATTATTATTTCCCCCATTTTTTTATAAGAACAAGTTTTAAGTCTAGACTGCTGCTCAGACCTCATTTTCACCAAGGGCAATTGGAGGTATGAAGAAACTTGTACAGTTATAAGTTATTATGATTGCAAATATCCACGAAAGAGTATCAGTCTGAGAAACTTGTGCTATTGAAGTCTGTATAAAGGGGAAAATTGTTGTGTCAGAGATAAGAACCACTCTGCTCCAAGGCTGTGGTCAAGTGTTAAATCTTTTCCAGTACCTTGTTGTAAATGTCAAGTATCAACAGGTTAAATATATCAACTTGCATTTATTTCATTCTGTTTCACACTCTTCAGATAAAGCTTGTGTGTGACCCTTCTGAGCTTAGTTTCAGGCCTGTTTAGAGGCAGACATCACAGCCATATCTGATTTGTTGGTCCTTTAACTATGGAAAGCAGAAATAACTGATGCTACAATGGAGTAGAAAGAATGGGGGAAAATAATCCTTGTTTTTTAACAAGAGAGAGTTGCCTGATCGCAAGGGTTCAATAATTAGAATAACCCAACTATTTTTGAGTAACAATGAGAAGATACCACAGGCAGCTGTAGCCTTGTAATGCACCTCCACATGCCAGCAGTGTGCACTCTTAAACATGTGTTAACAAGACTTGTTTGAAGAGGTGCTTAATGTTAGCATCTCCAAAGTTGGAGGGGCGAATGAAAAGAATGAAAGTGTCATGTATTTCTTTTGATGCGGTTGTTCCCTCAAAAGGGCTGAAATTTGCATCTTTACAAACACATACCTACACCGCCTTACCCCAACACTCTCCAGGAATGTAGAAGTTATTTGAAAAAATGTAGAAGCAACAGTATTTTACATAGCACCCTGCAAATTTCTTGCATTCTTTTGGTTTAGCTTGAGGATTTCCAGTAGTTTATTAGAAAATACAGGAAATAATTTTCATTTACACTTCATTTATTTCGCTAGGACACCTAGTCTAGTTTAAATTACTGTGATTACAGTGCTAAGTTTAACATGTTTTTAAGTGTTGTTAGGGGAGTGATACTAGATACACTCAGTGAATAGCTGTTAATGTGTGCGTTGTGTAAATCACAGGTTATTATTTGGCTGCAAAGTCATTACCTCTTCTCAATATGAATATAAAATAACCTAAAGCAGGGAACTAAAATATCACATTTTGTGAAGAGTGGGTACTGTGTCCCTTGCACCTCAATGGCGAGTATATCAGGTAGCTTAACTGCCAGGGAGATTCACTGAAGCTAAAAAGATTAGCACAGCTAGCAGATTCAGTTTCAAAAAATCCACACAGATTAATTAAAATCATGGGATATTTCTACAGGGTATGATTAATTCTAGTGTATTTCTTTTAAGGAAAGATTATACTATATTTTTTAGCATATTCTTTCTGATTATGCATGGAAATGCATCTCAGTGACCTTCAGATTACTAGTAGACTCATTTGTCTCACAGCTAGAGATCAAAATTTATTAAGATACAGTAGAGTGAAATATATGAATACTTGGGAGAAATAGAATCACATTAAGTTTTGCAGTCAGTCTAAATCTGTAGCTGATAGTGAGAAGGTGTTGTATACTAAAGTTACCTCTATCTTTGAGTCATTCTCCATAGTAATGCCTTAAGTTTTAGCTTTCATGTTTTTCAGATTCTGTGCCGCCTAGGGATTTGTTCTGAGCCTCATATTAAGTGTTGGTAAGCTCTCTTCACAGAGTAGGAAAACAAATCCTTTTCCTGCTGAGGTAACAAGGACAACTTTCAGCCCAACAGCATAAATAATGGTGGGCTGAAGAGAGAAAATAAGGAGGATGAGACCTCAAAACCTGAAGCTGTAATTGGACAATTACACCCCAATATGCAAATGCACCAAAACTTATAAAAATGTAATACTTTGTGACCTGTTGGCCATTTGGTGACCATTCTTGGTCCATCCTGGGTGCAGCCTTGTCAAGCTCCTGTCCTGCCCAAGGTGGATCCTGGAGGCCTTTCAATAAATATCTACTTTATTCTCTAGCTCTGCCCAGTCTCTGTTTCAGGTCAGTCTTCCAAGGCATCATAGTGACTACATGAGATCAACATGAGATTCCGCAAATTACTTGAAACCAGTTTTAACCTTTAGGCTTGCAGTGCAGTGCAATGTTTGCATGCTGAAGACTCCAAAGGAAAAACAGGAATAAGTGAACAATGACTTTGAGTTTTGAGTGTAAGACCACTTATTTTCTGAGTTAGCTGAACAACATGTTAGAGCCCTTTGATGTACTGTAGCATATGTATTTTGATCCTCTGGAAAACAAGTACTCACCCACATCTATCTAAGTACAAAACAAAACAAAACAAACTAAAAGCTCCTAACCCAAGCAATCTTGAGTCTGCTTGGGAAAGCTGGAAACAAACCAGCTATTTCTGGTCATTAGTTTTCATACATACAGAATACCTAAATCTTACATGTTGGCCTTTCTACAGACAATTATTTTATTCAGTAAAATTTAATTTCTACCTGATGTGGAAACTTTCTTTTAAAACTAGCTTTTAATACTTCAATAGAAGTGGACTACCACCTTCACTGGAACAGATAAGAGCAGTGTTGTAAGAGGTAGTGCAGCAGGTTTGGTTAACATATGACAAGCAGCTTTCAAACTGCTGTTTTCCATGTCCCACAGCCCCAGTCAAACTGAGTCAAAGCTCTGATTTTGTCAAAAGTAACAATACAAAAAATTCTTCAGCACTGCAAGAGCTGTTTTCACTTCTCATTCATTTTGGAAGTATCTCCACAGATCTACAGCTGGCATTAATCAACATACCTGCAACTGACTTCAAAATAAAGTTTAGTTTTAGTTAGAATTACAGTTCTAGTTTAAAAAAAAACCCCATCATGTAATACACCCCATCATGTCACATCAAAGGGAAAAAGCACGACTTTCAATTTACCTAGCCTCTAAAGTCACTTGCAGGCCTTCCCTCTATGTTAGTACTACAAAAATAATTATAGTGTCCAGACAATGCCTTCATGTCCAAAGGATGGGGTTTGAATGTCATTCTCCAGTGTTAACTTGGATAGTTTTCCTGGAATGCCAGTTTGCTTCTTTAGATAACCAGAATTTTATTTAAGAATTTTGGTACTTTTAACCCTATGATTAGTAGAAATACACATCAGCAATAAAAATCTAAGAAACCTTTTGTTTGCAGAGATTACTTACACATACCACTACTGAGTCTGCTTTCATTTCTAAAATAAACTTCATGCTTCATGCACTGTTTGAAAACAATAGTGAGCTTCTGTGATGACAGCTTCTGTGATTACACATACAATTCCTTGGAAGACTCTTCTTTAGAAATCAGTTTGGTGTAAACCTAACCCTGGAAAACTAGCAAAAGCAAGAAATAAGTGATCAGATCGTGTCTTTATGATGTATATTTTCAATAGGTGGGTACTTGGAACAGTGTGCTTAAGAACTTACACACTATCTTTGTATCCAGCATTAATGAAATATATTTTTTAGTTAGTGTAAGCCATGATTCATGCAAAAAATGAAAGTTAATATATGTAAATTAATTAAGTGTTTTTTTTCTCACCTTTCCTTCCTAAGTTTTCTTTCATATTTTCTCCCTCTATACAAATATAATAGAGTAATTAATCATATGCTATTTTGCTTTTGACAGTTTTAGTCTCTTGAATACATTTATATCATCAGCCAGAACCTCTTTATTCCATGTCCTTTATCTTATTATATTTTGCCCAGTGTGCCATCTACCATTCACCTCAAACAGCATTCTACAGCCACTCAAAAATGATTATCTGTCTGAGAGATCAATAAAATAAAGGTCTATTAATAACACAGATTATAAGGGGCATGCCAATATGACTGTCATATTCTCTTGTGTGAGAGCTGTCTTAACATAGAAAAAGTTGTCAGAAACCCATTAGAAATAAATCACTCTGACATCATCATTCTGCTTTTATAGTAGTGGGGTGTCAACACCTCAATATTTTCCTATGCAGATAGATGGGAGGGGTATAAAGTTCTCTGTCACTAGCTAAAGACTTTCAAAGCTTGAGCTCCGGTGTGGCACAAAACGGAAACAGCACACTTGTTAAAGAGTCAGTTACAGACTAGTGATGCCACCACACTGATGAGCACTTGAAAGTAGGTCTACCTAGTCTACCTAGTTACAGGGAGGGACTCTTGAAAAGATTCACATCAAAATAAAACCAAAAATTACTGGCCAGAATCACTTCAATTTAAATTAATCCCATTCCCTGGATGTTATGTGTTTGCTTGTAGAACATGATGACACAGGATCATCTTGCATCTTATGTACGAAAAGTGGTCTCCACCTGATCTTAATGACTATATATCCTTATATGAGCAAAAATGCAGCTTCTCACAATCTATACCTCTGTTATCCATTTCACAGGATGATACAACTGAAGAGTTATGACTTCTGGGTCTCCTCTGAATATTACACGAGTCTCACAGTGGTCAGATGCAATCAAGGGTGTTGAGTTATTGAACAAAGCACTTAAGAGGTCATCTAGGTTCCTCTTTAAAATAAGTAATATAGGTAAAGAGCAATCTAGGGAAAGTAATTGTAGTATTTTCAGTCATTGTTGGGATTATACTGCATAGCAGATAACTGCTACTTACCAGATTTGCAGCCTTAGTTTCCACTTTTTGCATTGTTTTTCAAATGATGCAATCCTTTTGCATCATTTTTTTCTTTTTTGGAAGAAATTCTGCAAGCCAGCAGGATCTGTTTATTTAGTTTATTCTCAGACAAGGCACACACAGAAAAGAAATTACATTAATTTGGATTCTTATGTAGCAGAAGCTTGTGCATTATTGTACAAAGCTGAATATATGCTCTCCATTCCTGTGGGAGAAAGCTCCAGAGGCTGCTCTGTGAGAGAAAGGAACAGGTACAGAATATGGTGTGAGATAACATCACCTACAACTTATGTGTCAATCTGTTTTGCTAGGTAAATGTGTTTGAAAATTCCTGACCAGAACCTGAAAAGAGAAGATAAAACTGGTTCCAATTTGTGTGTGAAAGTATCTTGGGTCATGGTGCTGTCTTCCCCCTATATTTGCTGAACTTCTACATGGAGTCTTCAAGGACTCAGGTCAATTTGTTTGAACATTGGAGTGGAACTAACATTCCAAACAGTGATGGAGATTTGAGCCCAATAAGTTTTGAGTAAAATGAATAAAGTAATATGTCTTTACTGAATTCTGCATAGAATTCTATGCAGAATTAACTGCTTTTAAACTTTTACATGTAGACAAGTGACAGGTTCAACTGGTACTTCTTGTGGCATAGAAGTGATGAAACCCCAGACAATGACACAAGATAGTTGAAACAAAGAAGAAAATGATACATTAGTATCTATGTGCAAGAAAACAGGACTATTTACACAGCAATCACAGAAGTTACTGAAATTATAACTACAATAATGGAAAACCCTCAGATTCAAGAGGAGGTTTTTGATAGATCATTTGGTGAAACATGGACTTTCAGGGATTTTAGACTCCCAACTTCTAGCCTAGCTGCCAACTACTTGTTTTCCTGTCTCTCAGTTGGGTATGGATGGGACAAAATTTCTCATTGGGATGCTGTGGCTTCTCTCCAGTTTCTGAAGCTGACACGTTAGATGTGGTCTACTGACTTGGAAGCTGGCAATTAGTGTGCATATTCTCAGACCGTGCAGTAGCAATGCACAAAGGCAGGTCAAATTTACCTCTTGCTGAAATGAGAAGTAAAAGGGGGATGAGTTAATGCTATGCAAGATTAATTTTTAATTCATTGCCAGTCTTCTCTGACGTGCATATTTGTGCTTTCTCTCAGCAGCAATAAACAATATATCCTGGGATACCACAAAACAGTTGATGTTAACCATGGTTCACTCCCTGTTTATACTGTATAAACGAAGTATAAAAAAACCTTTAAATTTACATATTTGACATAAATTTTGGGAACATAAGACTTCTTTCAGAAGTAAGTTAATAACTAGTTAATATTTGTGACTTCACAGTGCCTTAGTGAAACTTCTGAACTTTAGAAGTCCTTCCTTCCTTCCTTCCTTCCTTCCTTCCTTCCTTCCTTCCTTCCTTCCTTCCTTCCTTCCTTCCTTCCTTCCTTCCTTCCTTCCTTCCTTCCTTCCTTCCTTCCTTCCTTCCTTCCTTCCTTCCTTCCTTCCTTCCTTCCTTCCTTCCTTCCTTCATTTCCTTCCTTCCTTCCTTCCTTCCTTCCTTCCTTCCTTCCTTCCTTCCTTCCTTCCTTCCTTCCTTCCTTCCTTCCTTCCTTCCTTCCTTCCTTCCTTCCTTCCTTCCTTCCTTCCTTCCTTCCTTCCTTCCTTCCTTCCTTATTTCCTTCCTTATTTCCTTCCTTCCTTCCTTCCTTCCTTCCTTCCTTCCTTCCTTCCTTCCTTCCTTCCTTCCTTCCTTCCTTCCTTCCTTCCTTCCTTCCTTCCTTCCTTCCTTCCTTCCTTCCTTCCTTCCTTCCTTCCTTCCTTCCTTCCTTCCTTCCTTCCTTCCTTCCTTCCTTCCTTCCTTCCTTCCTTCCTTCCTTCCTTCCTTCCTTCCTTCCTTCCTTCCTTCCTTCCTTCCTTCCTTCCTTCCTTCCTTCCTTCCTTCCCCTGCATCTCATTAGTACTGTTGGTATAAAATGGCATGACTGATACAGCATAAGATCTATGAACTGCTTTTCCCCTTCATTGCCTAGAACTGAATAATGAAAAACTGTAGAAGCCTAACAAGTTCAGAACCTTCTCAAGATTATTATTTACATTTGCTGTTCATAATTTGTTCTTTTTGGTTTTTTGTTTGTTTGTTTTTACAAAGCAGAAAGTGTACATGCAGGAAAGGAATTCTGTTTCTGGCAATGAGGACTTCCCCACAGTAGAATCAAACAACCCAGGGTATACTTAGGAAAGGTAGAATAAGGGCTGATCTGGCAGATTTTAGATGCAAGAAATACGTAGCCTTGGATTTAAAAATTTAGAGTTTTTGAAAAATAGTATTAACAATTGTATAAAAGTATTTTTCATTAGTAAATAGATTTTGGTTTTGTTCTGAAACGTATGTCTTACTTTGTCCAGAACTCCTCTAGATAGGAATGGGACTGATCAAAGCAAAATACTACTTAGTTTAAGCAAGACAGCATATTTTGTTATACACAACCTGGAACCTTGAGCAAATTTGGTTTTGTTTCTCTTCTTTTAACTTCTGATACTTAAAAAATGTAAAATTATCATAGGACTTCTGTTTTTCAGAGCTATGTTACAAGAATAAAGCAGGTATATAAGCTGTGGCTGGACAATAAGTGGTAGGATGGTGAGCTGGATTTGGATTGTTGTAAGCATGTGTGATTGTGGGGGTGCATGTGAACATGCCCATGGTGACATTATTGGTCTGTTATTTGTCTGAAACCTTAACTGGTACAATTTCAGAAAAAGGAAAAAAAACAAAAGTAGAAGTGGTCCTTTAGTTTAGTGAGTATTCAGTTTGTGAAGTTTGTCAATGCATCTTTGATATTAAACATTTTCTCAGTGTCTTGCAGTCTGTAGGGGAATGTAGCATCACAGATTCATAGAATGGGTTGGTTTGGAAGGGATCTTTAAAAATCACCTAGTCCAAGGCCCCACAATGAGCTGTCAAAAACTTTTTTTTAGCCCACCTGATAGAGATGGAAAATAAACAAGCCTTCACGCACACTAGACTGTTAAGTCTTCCATCATCAATATGTCTTTTGTTTAATTCTAGAAAAACAGAAAATGGAATTTACCATTTATAATTTAAAACTAACATTTAAACTACATATTTGCATTTAAAAAGACTTCTGAGTCAGCATGCAGTTTGTTGAATAAAATGGATGAAACAAATTTACTGAAGGAAAGATATTTAAAAGAAATATTCACATAAAACTGCTATACAAAGTATGCCAACTCTAGAAGGTGATTTTTCAGGTCTGCAAGAAATGTCATCTACAATTTTTCTTCTGACACCATTAATATAAGCTGGACAGTAACTGGTAGGATGGTGAGCTGGATTTGGATTGTTAAAGTTCATTGTTCTAACTGGGAAGACGGCAGAAAAAAATTGTATGTGTGTAAATATATATGTGTATAATTATGACTGTCAAAGGCTTCACACCAGATGATACAAAACAGTTTTATGTTCCTCACTGAAAAGCCTGTATCAAAAGTTCCTACACAGACCCAGACCATGCCTTCTGTTTTAGATTTCTGTCTCTGTCATGCTTGGTTGAGCAAGAGAAAAACCTTGGTGGGATCTCCCATGCAAATAAGCTCAAATTACACAATCAAGCTCATCGTCAGCAATATGACTTAGGTCTTACGTAATAACATTTAATCAGATGTTACTAAAAATATGCAAAGGATTGTTGAACATATTGAACAGGTGGAAAAACTGTAGTAATTGTAGTAATTCTGCTGACTTATCAAAGTTCAGCAGAAACACTTCAGCAGTAATGTAATTTTTACCTGCATTTGTAACCTGTTTATCGCCAAATAGAGGATATAAGTTTTATGATACATAATTGAGATTCTGACAGTTAGTCATGCAAAGTATATTATAATACTAGACAAAAAATGCATTTGTCTCTATATTATTTTAAATCTGCTTTCATTACTTTCTGAAGTTATTATTTTTAAGCCATATATATATTTTAAAATATTGCTATTTCAAATCCACCTCCTGTAAATTTTAAATCTGAAACATAAACTATTCATGTGCCAGCTCATTTGACTTATACAAAGTGACTGAATTAAAGGAGAAGATGAGATATCTGAGAACTAATTAGAGAGTATCCAAAGGAGAGCTATGAAAATGCAGAACAATCTACAGAGGAAGCTGTATGAGGAACAGCTGAGGTGACTTGGTCTGTTCAGCCTGGAGAAGAGGGGACTGAGGGAGACCTCACTGTGGTTACAACTTCCTTGTGAAGGAAAGAGGAGGGGCAGGCATTGCCTTCTCTGTGACCAGTGACAGCACCTAAGAAAATGTCATGAAATTCTGTCAGGGGATGTTTAGGCTGGATACCAGGAAAAGGTTCTTCCCCTAGTGGGGGTTTGGGCACTGGAACAGGCTCCCCAGAGAAGTGGTCACAACAACATAGTTAAAGAATCATTAGGACAATGCTCTCAGGCACATAGAGTGATTTTTGGGGATGTCCTGTGCAGGGCCAGGAGCTGGCTTTCAATCCTTGTAGATCCTTCCAAGTCAGAATGTTCTACAACTCTACCATGCTGTTAAAAACTGACAGATTTTTTTTCCACCTGCAAAGTGATATATTGCCATTGAAATTCAATCAAATCTCAATTTTTAGGGTAATATCCTTCACAAATGGAAATTGGCGCAGATACTATGGGCCTGATAGGGATAAGTGCACTGTGTATTGCCTTAGAATCTGAAACAATCATAGTTTTTATGGAAGTAAACTGCATTTCAGAACTTGAAAACTGAGAGGAAGTAGCTTTTTATATCAGTACACTTCAGAAAGAAGTTATAATCTCAGCATATATGTGCACTGAAGTGGAAACCTAGAACCAAACTAACCCTCAAAAGCTATGGAAATCCTAAATTAAGTCTGCCTGAAGAACTTTCTTGTGGCTTCTTTCATACTTGCATGTGTTGCAAACTGGTGCATTCTTATCCCCAGCCACATGTTCACTGCTTCAGAACAAATCACTGTGAAAACCCCTGGGTTGCTTGCTGCATTTTGTTCTTTGCTCCTTCAGTTAGTGTGTGGTCCAAGCCTTGCCTTGTACATATTGTTCAGATGACTCCCTCTCAACAAACATTTCCTCTCCTCTTCAAACCGGAGTGCCTCAGTGATACACATCCATTTATATTCACAGTTCCCTTGGAAGCATATTGCATCCCACTTCTATGTGGAAAGGAGCATCCAGGATTCATAAATGCCTGTGGTTGAAAAAGAATGGGAGAAGAGTCCAAAAAAAAGCTCACAAAGTTTTATTAGCAAACTACACATGGAAATTTATATATATTTTACACATAATAATAATAAACAACAATAGAATAAAAAGAAAGAGGGAAGAAAGAGGGAAAAAAGAGGGAAAAAAAAGATGAGATGAGAGGAAAGGGGATCAGCATTCCTGGGTCTAGCAGGACTGATTAAGCCAACAATGTGTTCAAAGTCCTGGTGTGTGCCACATGGGCTTTTTGGGAGTAACTTCCTGTAGATCAGTTTCCCTCCCTGGGCTTTGGTTTCTCACTCTTCACATAAATGAGCTAGCAGGCACAATCCTGCTAGATACAGTCTTCTGCATCTTTCTGGAAATAGTTCAGGAAGCTTTGAGGGTGTTTTGCTGATCTCTATCCCTCTTGTCTGCTCCTTGATCATATTTTGGTGCTTGCACAGTCACCATGGACCTGAAAAGGAAAACTGGCTCCAGAAAGGTGCTGCCATACCTTCATACAGCCCCCTTTCCAGGCACATTCTGTTCTAACCAGCTTGCTTCAATGGTTGTCATGGAAAAACTGGTTAAACTTTGGAATTGATTGCATGATGGAGTAACCATCCCTGGAGATGTTTAAGAAATTTTTGGATATGGCACTAGTGCCATGGTCAAGTTAAAAATGTGGCGATTGGTCTAAGGCTGGACTCAGTGATCTCAGAGGTCTTTTCTAACCTCAAAGATTCAATGACTTTGATATTGGTGTTTGAGGAAGAGCAAGGCATTAACTCCTTACTGCTCAGGTTTCTAGAGAGGAGAGATGGTATCACAGACATTTCAGGATTTCCAGATGAGAGAATTAACTTTTTCTTTTTCTCTTCTCACAATATTTTTGTTTAGTTTATTTTTGCTCCAAAAATAAAAATGCTCCTTAAAAGCTTAACTGGTTCCAGAGCAGAGATTAATATTTTATACAAGAGAGATCAAATGCGTGTTGTGGGTGCGACTGCCAGTTTTGTTACAGGAAGCATATAAAATGGGTATCAGACAAAAAACCCCCAACCTTTAGTCACACCCTGGGTTTGGTTTTGGCTACCTTTCTTATTTTGAGAAAGAGTTGCACTGAATATTTTTTGAAAAAACCATGTGGGATGGTTTGTCTAAGGACATGATCTATATCACTTCTGTGGTCTCCAGAAGTATATGTATTGCCACCAGGGAATCTGACTAAGGAAATGTGACCAAACTAGAACTGGTCCCTATGTCAGCCAGGCTCTAAACTCAGGGCCAAGTGGGACCTCCTGAAGAGGTCTTTAACTTTTGATTGACAGCTCCCATGGTTCTTGGATTACACTCTCCTCCCAGACACAGACAGACACCTTTTTCACATTTGAGTCAACAGGGTGGCGTCCAGAAAAGTGTGTCAATGGAGATGCGGGTATGTAGTCGAGCAATTATAAACTCCTTATTATCTTACAGTAGAAATTTTCAATAAGCAAACATAAAGGGAAAAGGAGTAAGAACTATTGTACCAGATAAGATTATTCTAATTAAATTTAATTAATGTACTCTTGCACTACAGTATTTAAATTCAAACTCATTTAATAAATACATTAAATATATTGATTAAATGGGCATTGATATGGTAATTCACTATGCCCTTCAGTTTCAAGAAAAGTGTTAAATCTTTTACCAAATGATATGTTCAGAATGGAGGAGACAGGGGAATAATAGAACTCAGCATTTCTGTCCTCTAAGAATCTTTCATGGTTAATAAGTCCTTTTGTAGAGTTATTTTTCTTAACCTTATTTTCCAGAAGGACCACTTCACTTTTAAAAACAATCCATAGATCTCCCCATTTTTGTTAGCTGGAAAGTAAAGTAATTAAATGATTATTTAGGTATTAGATTATTTAATTAGATAGTAGATTATTTTATTAGATAATGTTATTTATTATTTAGGTATTAGAAAAATCTAATTTGTACAAAAATGTAGTGTGTAATAATTAAGAATGACACAGTTAAGTTTCTGGATGGTTTAAAAACAAAGAACAAACAGAGTAACCATATATCCATCTTCAGAATCTCTTATATGTTGTCAATTTTCCATATGCATGTTTTTTTTCTTCTTTTCACATTTATTTCCAGTTCATACATGAGCTTTTGGGAAGGAGAAATATTGATTCATGAGACCCTATTTATGACTGCCAAAAGGCTGAGTAGTACTGTTTTAGAGAGTTCTTCTCCAGTCATAAAATTTGTATGTGGGTATGAATCTAAACAGATTGTTGGTGTAGTAGTCTACTGGAAAGAATGTGTGCTAAAGTTTATTAATCTTGCATTCAAACCAGCCTAGATATTTGGGGTCACTTCAGTAAGTGACTAAATCCCATTGTCTTGTCACTGTTTGTGATGCAGATCTGGTCAATCAGATGATGTCTTCTGTAAAAATGTGGCTCATCTGCTTAGTTCTATGTACAATGTGTGTTCTGTTTTGTATCTTTCAATCCTGACCTTTGCGCTATCCAAAAGAGTGGACATTCTGGCTGACTGTGTTTGTGTACTTGTTTCCTTGATGGAGAGCAGGGTTATATGCACGACAATCTCATCCAGCTGTGCAACCAAAATGTGCCATGATATCTGTACCAGAAATAGGCACAAGAAACCTGCACCAGTGGAAGCCTTCAACACTAAGTTAACGATTTTTGACATACTACCTCTGACTTACAGTTTGAATTATTTAACCCATGGTATATTTTAGGGACTTGCAGACTGGGGACCATATTCCAGTCCTGAAAAGTGAATGTGTGTCTCATCAGGTGATCTCTGCAGAGAGAGAGGGAGAGGGAGAGAGAGAGAGAGAGAGAGAGAGAAACAAATGGGGCATACAGTTTGAACTTCTCTTGGTTATCTCATTCCTGACAGCAAAGAGGAAAATGCCAAAACTCACATCTGTACTTTAATCAAGCAGTCTTCTGGTTTCCATAATAGCTGATAAGTTGAGCTAAGCAATCACAAAGTTAAGGGGCTCTTTGAAGAATCAGAAACCATTCTCTTAGCCTCATTACAACAATGGCTGAGTATTACCAGTATGCTGTGGAAGTGCTTGTGGGTTGAGACCCACTAGACAAAGGGACCTGAAAGTGGTGTGACATGGCACAACAGAACTTCTTGTGGCAGGAAGAGCTCTGCAAAGTGAAGGCTTACAGTGTGACCTCAGCTACAGGGATCAAAGTCAGGAAAGGGAACCAAGAGCATTCTGCTAATTTTTAATGTTTATACTGAATCTAATGGATCTGGGTTTTTTTCTCCCTGTAGGATTAGAATTAAATCAGAGAACCCAGAATGTCTGGTATGAATGAACAACAGGAATATTTATATATAAGTCTCTGACTGTACCAGAAACAATTGTTTTACTGTGGTTTTATAGAACATGAATATATATCTGTGTATATATTTCTGTATATATGTGTGTGCTTACATATATACATATACACACCATGGAATTACAGATTACATCTTGAATACCACATTTATTTTGAGGTTAAAATTATTTTTCATATATATTTATCATTCTTGTTTAAAAAGTAGATCATAATAATTTTTAAAAGTGTATTTTAAGATTAAAGAATTCCCACATACCATTCTTTACAAACACATTATAATTTTTCTTCCCTCTACTCCCTGTGTTTTGACAGTACCCTTTAGAAAAGCTATGCTCTTAAATTTAGCCTCTGTAGTGAGGAATTTTGAATACATTTAACTTCATGAAGGTGGATAAATAACATTTGACTTTCTCTGTGGTTGCATGTTGTCCTAACACCTTGTAAAGCAAGGCTAACTACATTACAAAACACACTTAAAGGAATTGCAGTATTTGTAACAAGAGCCCCATTTCAATAAAGTTTTCATTCTTAAGCTCCCCAGTAACCAACAGACTGGTATTTTAAAATTGCCTTTTCTAAGTATTTTTACTCTGTCTTCTTTCTGCAATCCAATTTCCAATACAACATAGGAAATCCCAAAGATTTTTAAAAGAAAGTGTGTACAAAAATGTCTAAAATAATTACGTTATGGTAAGCAACTTTGCTGTCATATCTATTTCCTCATCCTGCCTTTTGGAAGATAGCAAGTTACCATGGGACATTTTGAGACTAAGAGATAATGTTGAAACAAACTATTGAGAATCTTCTGTAGTGATATTTTGCCATTTTAATAAATGACACATTAATGCCCTTGGTTAATTAAATATCAAATTTCATTTCTTGTATAGCAGAGAATGATGAAATATGTTATGATGGTTTACTAGACTAGAAAGGCACTCACTATTTTTTATTAAGTCTTTTCTGAAGATCTCTGTTTTAGTGTTGTAGTAAAGAAATTTAAATTTAACTTCAGCCTCCAACAACCTACTGTTGGTGTTGATAGCTGAATGCTGCTAGCCCAACTATCAAAAAGATTTAAAAGTAATTTGCTGAGACCAGTTAGCTGCTGCCTGGTTAAAGAGAAAAATGATTTGGCTTGGTCCTTTCACTTTTTCTATCTCTTCCTTCAGTTTCAGGTTGGTAGTTTGACAGTTTTTACTTTATAGTATGACAGAAGAAATCTTTTAAGAATCCTCTGGCTTACTTTTTTTTTGAGGTACACGCCAATTGTCAAGATGATTGTTATAAGAAGACTGTTGTAACACTCTTTTTCCAAAAATTATTGGTCAATATTTTAGATATCACAGTGGGGTTCATAATAACAGGAAATATAATACTTTTTGTTAATCTCATTTTTCAAGGCTATACTGTACTGAAAGTACTCTTTAGTTAAACCGCTAGATTCAGGCAGCAGTGCAGTAAATAATTTCTTTTCAGGGATGAAGAGAGAGTATATTATCTGCCAGTTAAGAAAAGGCCCTGGAAGATGGACAAAGAAGATCAATAAAAAATGTGTCATCTCTCTCAACAAAATGTGCAAATCTCAGAAAAAAAGCAATTTGTCTTTTCCTTTCACTAGGAAAACTATGACTGCTATACTTCCATCCTGTTCTACTGCAGTAAAAACACTGGATAATAATTCTTCCAGAAAAATTACATTCCTTCATTTAAACAACCTTTTTGTTACTTTAAAACAATACATTTTCTGTGTGTCAATAACCAATCTTCTTTCCTATTAGTTACAGAAAGTATGAAGGACAAAGGCTGGATGATGCCTCCCCTCTAGGGAAGGGTAAATTCAAGCTTTTTCAATGGTATACTGCAGTGACTCAGGATCCTCTAGGTTATTTCAAAAATAATACTAGAAAACTTTAAAAACTTTTTTTTTTCACCTTTTTAGTGATTTGAGAGATTTGAGTTAAAAGCAATTTTATCTTATATCTCACAAAAGTTTAGTTCCCAAAAGGTACTATATACAAGGGTATCTTAAGTGCAAAAGGAACCAGAAATGATGTCTAAGCTTTGAGCAAATAAGTACAAATTTAAGTCTGACTCCATGAAGCTAGAGGACAAAGCATAACTTGAATCTTTTTCACAAGGAAATGAAAGGGTTTTTTCCACTCATGACCAGAATACTGTATTTCTATGGGATTTTGATTCCAGCTTCTGGACTTGCTTTAGTTTTCAGAATTGCACTGAAGACTGATTTTATGTCAGAAATATATGGTGGAAAGAAAACAAGTTGGTGTAGAAATATTGGACTACCAAAAAAAAAAAATCATCAGAACAAAGAAAATGAGAGAGGTGCTCCAGTTTATTTTTTTCTGAAAATAAACTTATTTTCAAAAATAAATAATTCAGAATTAGGAATTCACTATATTGCTTAATTGGTAAGCAATATTTAGTTTTGAAGGATAAAAGTTATTACTGTGTTTATCTGGCTCATGTTCCTCCCGACATATGTTCCTCTAGATTATGGCTAGTTAGGGACAAATCAACCCGGGACTACACATGGCAAACTGAACTTAGCTAACACCAGTTGATAATTGTGCATTTCACAGAATCACAGAATGGGTCAGGTTGGAAGCGATGAACCAGGTACACCACAGTGAGTCATCTGGTCCAACCTCCCTGCTCTGTTCAAACAGGATCATCCTAGAGCACATTACATAAGGATTGTGTCTAGATGGTTCCTAAATACCTCCAGTAAGGGAGAATCCACAACTCTCCCGTCTGTTCAGGTGGAAATTCCTGTGCATCAGTTTCTGCCCATTGCCTCTTTTTCTATTGCTTGGCATCACTGAGAAGAGCCTGGCTCTATTCTCTTGACACCCTCATTTCGAATACTTATAAGCATAATTGATCAGATCCCCTCTCAGCTGTTTTTTTTCAAGGTTGAACAGGTCCAGCTCCCTCAGTCTCTTCTCATAAGAGATGTGTCAGTCCCCTAATCATCTTTATGACCCTCCAGAGGCCCCATTCCAGGAGTTCTATATCTGTCTTGTACTTGGGAGCCCAGAACACAACATTCCAAATGCAGTCTCACCAGGGCTGAGAAAAGGAGCAGGATCAACTCCCTTGACCTGCTGACATTGCTTTTCCTAATGCACCCAGGATCCCATTGGCCTGCTTGGCCCCCAGGACACACTGCTGGCTCATGGACAGCTTGTTGTCCACCAGGACCCCCAGGTCCTTCTCCACAGAGCTGCTTTCCAGAACACTACCCCAGCCTGTGCTGGTGCCTGAGGCTGTTCCTCCCCAGATGTCCCTCCTGTATGTGCCTTTGCTGAATTTCAGCTTTTCTCTGCCTGGCTCTCCAGCCTGTTGAGAGGCTTCTGAAGGGCTGCAGAGCCCTCTGGGCTTTCAGCCACTCCTCCCAGCTTTGGGTCATCAGTGAACTTGCTGAGAAGGCATCTGACCTCCACTCAAGTCATTGATGGATAGGGCAAACAACCCTGGGCCCAGTAAGGAACCTTGGGGGACAATACCAGCGACAGACCCCCAACTTGACCTTGTGTCACTGATTGAGCAGCAGTGGTGTCAAAACAAAATAACTGGAGTATTAAGCTATCTCATGGGGATACCGCAATAATATTTTAGGGCTCTTAGGTTTCCTTAGCATCTGTTACTGGAGATTTTTGAAGTGCTCCAGGATGCAAAGCCCACAGACAGATGAACTTCTTGGGTATACACAGGTGATAATAATGTGTGGTTGTTTGGAAGCTTTCTACACTGTGCAGTCAGTGCCATGTGGAGAGAAAAAACCTCTGTGACTTGTGACTTGTGAAGTTACTCCAGAGAAGAAAAATAAGTTAATATGAGTCACCTCTAATCAGTAGTTACAAATTTCAAATACTTCTAAGCTTTGATCCTGACTCAGATATCAGGTCTTCTTGCACATTTCTATTAAAATGTGTCCACTTCCATCTCTCCAATGGCACAAAAAAGTCTAAAACCCTTGCTGGATTCAGGCAGAGGGAATACAAATTAGCTCATATTCTTGAAATAGTTTCAAAAGCACTATGATTTCAGAAGAGTTATCTTTCATAATTGCTGAATATTCAGCCCATGTCCACATTGTTACAGCAACAGGATTGTACGTATTTGCTCAAAGGAAGCTTGGGATAGAAATAGTTTAATAGGTCTGTCCAGGAGGAAATTAATCAAGTCCCAGTAAATTGCGCAATAACAGAAGTGCTAGTTTTCATCAATTTTGTGGTGGATTTTTGTGGTGGATTTTTGTGCTGTAAAACACATCAGGCTGCTTATTGAAAGTAAATAGAGTTGCATGTCTCCGGAGAGCATCTGTGTATGTCTCACTAGCAGAAGATATACTAGTGCACTGACTACTCTCTAAAGAAGCAGGAGATTATTTTAGTATAGTTCATTTTTTATTAAGCGCAATAATTAATAAAGTACCTAGGCCAACATAACAACTCTCAACATCTGTTCCCTAACCTCTACAGAGCAGTAAAACATGAATTACACTAAAGTTAAGCATTATCATCAACACCTGCAGCTCCCCGCTCTTTTGAGACAAAAACACATCAGCCAGAAAATAATTAGAAATGCAAACAGAAAAGTGTAAAGGATGCTCTGGTAGATGAGTAATACAGGATAAATCATCAATGAGCCTCTGCCTAGGACAGATTTAGGACAAATGATGGGAGAAGGTGAGAAAAGAAAGAGAAAGAAAGTGGAGAAAGATAAGTTTTTAAAAAAAGTTCATAGTCCTAAAATCTTCTTAAAAAGAAAAAAAAAGTGCAATATTTGCTTTAAATTACTCAATGGCTTACCTCCAAATTTCTGAAATGGATTTCCTTTTCTATAGTGATGTGAATCAGGTTTTTTTTCTTGAAAACATTATTTCTTAAATTACTACTCAAATTGATATCTGAGAAACAATGGAAAATCTGTCAGCAATTAGCTGAGCTTTCACTTTTTTTTTCCCCTTTGGGAAAAAGCTGAGTCCTGAGATCTAAACTGTATGTCTTGTAGAAATTCAAGAATTGTGACTGTAATAAATGTCATAAGAGATGACAAAACAAATATATTTATATGCATATGTAAAATATACTAAACATATAGGCTTTTAAGTGTAAAAATGTATTGTCAGAATAAAAAATTAAATCAGAGTAACTGTATTAAATGAAAGACAAAAACATTATTTGGATTTGAACTTTTGTACAGTTTGATTGTGTCACTGTACTTGGTCTTATCAAGGTGCTTGTGCATTCCTTTTGTTCATTTTGGTCACTGTCAAAGGCATGTCCAGAGTCAGCAGGACACATGGGTTTTTTTGGATTTTGTCTACTTTGTTTGCTCTTCTGTTTCCTTTCAGCATTTTTCTGCAGTATGATCATTTCTTCTGGAACTGATCACCACAGCTTCCACACATATCTCATATATTAGCAGCCTATCTTATATTGCTGACAATTTAGCTGTAGTGAAAAAGCATAACATATCTGAAAATTATGGTTTAGAATAATTTATTTGTTTAATTTGTTTAATCTGATCTCTCTTTGGAGACAGAAGGGTATGATATGCTCACAGAAAAAGTACAGTTTGCTTGGAATGTAGTTAATAAATAGACTCTCCCTTAGTGGAGAAATATTTGAGACAAGCTCTCTTCTGATAGCCAGAAATAACTTTATTATTTTTTAAATTCATATTAGCCTTTTGTTTTAGACTCATTTCTTGAAATGATAAAGTATACTTTAAAAGCATTGGTCTTCCCTCGGAAGGAAAAAGCACAAAATGTTTTGGAAAAGTAACAGAAATAATGTAATTGTAATGAGAATAAAAGCAAGAGCTGCGTGACAGTTTTGCAAAATTATGGTATTTCTTTTTTTATATATATACTTTTGAACTATATTTTTTTCTATGTGAGCAAATCACATTGCATAAAAATGGAATGCACTCAAAGCAGAGTTAAAAGTGATCAAAAATAATGTGTTATTATAATGAATAGTGACATAATAGTGTTATTACAGTATGGGTGCCTCACCTGTCAGTTGTAAGAGAAGTAGTTTTTTCATCTCTACAGTGACTAAAAGAAAAAAAAATCCATCATGTTAAAGTTGTCCAAGGTATCTTTGTTTTGTTCACATCAATTGTACAACAATGAACAATATTCTGTGTTTGGATTATTATATTGCCCCAATTTGTGTGATGGCATCGTGTTGAGAATTTATGTGTGCCCGTGCTGAGATTTGTTGCATTAGTGTCTTCTATGCAGGATGATTTTACTTTGTTTTGTTGAGTCAGATTTGCAATCAGAATGTTTGAGAAGTTGTTCGTGGATGCCCCAAGTTGGGGCATTTTTTTTGGCTTTACTGACAAGCATACGTCAAGAGACAGCTGTTCTGGAGAATTGCCATTAGACTTCACTTATATTTGAAAAGAAATAGTTACCCTTCATGAGAAAAAATGTCAATATTAAGAGGGAACCACCACCCCCCCCCCCCCAATCCAACGTCTGAAATGTCTCTTTTTCAAATGTTAAAAGGATATGTTACCTACTGAGAAACTAAAGTTTTTCATAGCTACTGTGGAGGCAGAACATATAAATATACTTCAAAGGAGAGAATCCCATAAAGCTCTAAGATTTCTCATGTATTATTAATACTCAGGTCTGGATATTATTTAATCATAGTGTGAATCTGAAGTAGTAAAAATACTTCTGATCTTAATATCATTCAGGCTTGCAAAGGCATTGCACTGTTAAAAACAAGCTTTTCTTATGTCAGCTCCTTGACACAGGTCTGTTCAGGGTTTTGCTGCTGGAAATTATAGCTTTTTACCCATAAAAACACTGATTTCTTTGGATCAAGATTGTGACCCCCTCATCCAAAATTTTATACAAAACCTACTTAATATTCAAAAAGTTTCTCTTTTTGAATACAATCATACAGATAACTTAGAAATGAATACTAAGAAGTAGACCTTTGGAGATGTCCAGGATTAGTTTCTGAATGGACTTTTCTAACTGTATTTATTTCTCTTTGTGAGTTTAATAATGCAACTGCATCTTCTCATGATGAAATCATTCATTGAAGCAATTTAAGTTCACCCAGCCCCAAACCATAACAAGCACTCTAAGGCTGACAAACCATGTGATAGCTTAAATAGAGAACCTGGAAACAGAACACTGCTCAATACTCTGATTTTTAAATCTTTTTTCTACACAGACTTTTCTGGTTTTTTTCAAGCATCTTCATTTTGAAGAGGTACTGAAGGTATTTATGACAGTGACCTTTTTATTAACTGGGAAAAAAATGAAAAAGAAAACGACTTATTATAGGACCTATTATTCCATATAAGACCTAATGCCACAAAACATTTACCCTAATTTGAATACCTCTTGAAAGTCTGTTGTTTCTCACTAGAAAAAAAATCTTCACAATACAAGACATGTAAAGTTCCTGGTGATGAAGGAGTTTAAAATGATGATAATTACATTATCAATTTTCAATTTATATGTTTTGCCCCATTTTTAATAATGAAAATGTTTAGGACTGAGGCCTTAACATGAGGACTGAAGGAAAGGGCAAAATAATGCCAGTTTTTTTTTATTTGTTTAAAATTGAAAGGTATGGCAGGACACAAACAGTATTGTAGAAAGAAAGCTGCTGCAAGTTTAAAACTTCAATAGACTGATATTCTTCCCTCTTTATGAACACATGGCTTTCTAGCACTGATTTTTTTTCTTTCTTTGTACTACAGTATTAAGACGACCTAGAAGACACATGGTTGCTAGGGGTAACTCATTGCTGTAATGTTTACAGCCGACCTTGCAAAATAATTCCCTATTTCAGAGTAATGTCTTTAAATGTCAAGGGCACTGTGATATGGATGCAGTCTTAAGTACATAAGAATATCATAAAATCATGAGGACTTTTCCTTTTAAGATTTTATTTTTCCTTCAAATCTCTATCATACCTGGTTGACATAGAGCTAATTAATTTCTTTATAGAAGCCTGTATGGTGCTGTTTGGGTTTGTGACTGAAGTGGTGTTCATAAAAAAAATGAAGTATTTGTTATTGGTGAGTTGTGCATGCACAGTGTTGAGATTTATTTTTCTACACTCTCCATCCACAACAAAGACTGGAAAGATATTGGAGGTTGGTAGGGGACACAACTGAGGCAGCTGACACCAACTCACAGCAGGAATACTCCTTGTCATAAAATATATGTTAAATTAGTAAGTAAGAAAAATAGTATATATTTTATTCAATAGCTGTTTTTGTAAAATTTTTTTTCTTGAGACTTGTATTTTCTTTAAGCCTGTAAAATTTTATACAGTGTTAACTTCAGTCCTGAACCAGAAAAAACTTTTCTCCATCATGCAATGTCAGGTAGAGGAATGAATAACTTAATTGTACTTAATAATTGATTGTAGCACTGTACTGGACCTGGCTAGCTGAGAATTATTTTTCTTCATGACAGAATTTTTTTATAACTTTGAATTTATTTTCTTCATAACATGCTACTTTGTTTTTTTTTATATTGAATTACTTATTTTCCTTAACTTACTGAGTATGGAGGGAGACATGACTTAGTGGGTTTGGAGTGCATAGATGCCCACTGGGGTTTACCCACAACAATGATTCATAAAAATTGAAATTCTATATGGGAGAAATAATATGGGACAGCCTTGACTTAAATACAAAACTGACATTTATGAAAATGGGTGACTGGTTTTTCAAACACAACTTTTCACAACAATCAAACAAATTGAAACAACAAATCGATATGAAATAGTAAATAATTTTTAAAATTCTACATATGATTGGAGTCATACTGACAGGAGTAATGTGTCAATTTTAATAGCTTCCTAGAAAAAAATATTTTTACAGGAAGGTAAAAATCAATTTAAAATGGAGAGAGAAACAGACTGTCCAAATGAAATGTTTTGACTGTTACCCACTGTAGAAAGAGTTGCTGGTAAGTGTTTTTTTAACTTCTGAAAACTGGCTATTACGCTGTAGGTGTACAATGTTTACATGATTTTTTAATTCTTTCTTTTAATTTGAGAATTGTAGATCCTTAGGAGTCTTGAAATATTTCAGAAATGTAGCATCTGTGCATGATATTATATTGTTCTATACTACTCATCTATGTAATCCAGATTTTTTCCTCTAGCATCTTTATTATTGCTGTATATATTAGAAATTAATGCAGATTTAGAAGATAACTACTTGTCACCAGGAAGCACACTACTAGGTGGCAGAATGATGAACAGGTTATGCTTTTAGGAAAGCTGTTGGATTGGGATTTTTTGGGCTTTCTTAGGTTTTTTTTTTTCTAGAAAATGCCATTTATGTCAATGTTTTTCAGAAAATTCAGTGTCTTGATCTTCAATAATGCTAAATCGTCATTGTTGACAGTGTGGATGATATGAAAACCTTATGAGTGTGAAGTTCAGTTGGACATTGCAAGCATGCCAGCATAGGCTGATAAAGCTGATGTTCAGGCTCATAGTAGGCAAAATTACTTGAGTAAATGTTTATAGATAGACTTTACAAAAGTCAAATAGATTTTATTATACAATATATACAGATCTATTCAGGCCAGACAGTTTTCTCAGTTTGGGAGACAAACTCTTGGGCTACAGAATCAAGATTTTTAAAGAGCAGCTGTTTCAAATCCTTCTTATCCAAGAAAATATGTTGACTGAAAAACTAAATTGAGTTGTATGCATGAAAGGATCTGGATCAAATTCCCTCTAGGATCTGAACAAACACAGAAATTACTAGGAATATTGGTATACGTTTTTGGTGGCTCCCATATTGCTCCCTCAGTATTTTCCCATTGTTTTATCACCTAGAATAAGGAGTTTCTTCCTGAAGATGAACAGAAGTATAAGCTTCCGAGTTTCATTAAAAACAAGAAATGTTCTGAGACAAATTGAAAAACTATACTATTCCCTTATGGAGAGCCCATTTCACAAATGATTTTGCCAGCACTTTTCTCCAAAATGTTTACCTTTTCCTTTCATTAAGTTTTGTTAAATTTTCTACTACTTCTTTCCTGATGCTGTGGCCTAACTTTGGTTTCAAGGCTTAGCTCTTGCTTAGTACACTGTTTCTTGGCCCCACAGATACAAAAACATCTTACCGATTTCTTGGTTGGTTTTGTTTCTTCTTGCTCCGTAGACTGTAATTTTAATTTCCGATGAACAGTCCTTATCTATTCAGGCATATTAGTTACATGGGGGAGTTAGATTTTCTGTAATTATTTCCCTTTTGCTCATGTGGTGTGGTCAGTTTTACTGTTTTGAAGGAATACGTTCCACTCTTTGCCTCTCAAAGCACTTTTTTTCCCAAGCCATTTAAGAGAAATAATAATTCATTGAAGTACCAAAAATTTCCTTCCAAAAACCAGAACGATAAAAGAAAAATGTATTTTAGAAATTTATCGAAAATTCAGAACAAAATAAAATCC
This sequence comes from Acrocephalus scirpaceus scirpaceus, assembly GCA_910950805.1. Taxonomy (NCBI): domain Eukaryota; kingdom Metazoa; phylum Chordata; class Aves; order Passeriformes; family Sylviidae; genus Acrocephalus; species Acrocephalus scirpaceus. The sequence goes on from OU383776.1 coordinate 44,916,709, forward strand.
TATACACGCCCCTTCTTCCTTTCTTTATTGCTGTTAGATTAATAATTGACATTAAATTGAATGTTGTCTATTTTTAGGTTTGTAGTGGTTTCATGTTTGCTGAATTTTGTTTGCTAAATTTAGTGTAGTGATCTAAATATTTTTCTGCTGTGAAATATGATTATGAGGAAAGAAGGCAAAACACGCCTAACTTAAAGATAAAAAGAGATAGATTTACTGACACACAAAAGAGAAAAGAAAAAAAAATGCAACTTGTAAAACAACCCCTTCTCTCACCACAAACTGTTAACTTTCCCACAAACAATGTAAAGAGGCAAAACTCAGAGCTTCAAGTCAGTACCACTTATAAAATAGACTTTCATTCAGTCTTTGAGAGAGAGAAATCTCTCCTGATTTGTTCTGGTAACTTTCCACAAGAGAAACCGTCTACTTGTGGCTTCTAGCTCTTACAAAACCAGCCCACCCAGAACTTCCACAGTTGTAGACCTCCTGATCATGTAAACTTTCTCATAATTAAATATGGGCTGTGGATTCATACTGGGGTTGGTTTCACTTTTTTTTAAAGATGCAGAACTCCAAAAGCAAAGGATTTCTCATCTTAAGGAACAGAGATATTTTCTCACTTCTTCATAGTGAGCAGAGAGCTTCTTCTCATCTCTCTCTGTTCAAACATCTTACAGGATCGCCAGATTACAGTTTCTAATTCAATATTCACTCAGTATATCACAGATACCTTCGCTTAAAATCCACAAAGCATCTCCCCAGTTCCTATTGTCCACGATTTAAAGGAATACTCCAGCATATTCATATTAGAGTCTGTTACCACAACTCATAGGAGGTTTTTTTAGCCTAAAACCAAGGCAACTTGTCATCTCTTGCACTTAAGAAGTCACTCTTCCTTTACTGACTTTGTAAAGGGACTTCATATTGTCCCTTTACATATCTCTAATTTAGCCTTTTCTCTCTCTCTCTGAGAAGGGTTAGAGTTTTTAAACGTCTCAATCTGTGTCAGGAAGGAGTTAAAATTCCTGCCCAGGCTTGTGGTGGTCATGTGATCTCTGCCAGGCAGCAGCAGCCCGGCTTTCCAAAAACCCCATGGGGTGGGGGGAAGAGAACTCAGGCTGAGGAAATTCTGAACAGCCTGGCTGGTCAATGTCTCTTCTTGCCACCCTTGGACCTCGTGCATAATTAGCTCAGCTCAGAGCTGCCATCAGAGTCGGCAAGCTCCCCTTCCTCGTTGCCTGCTGCTACCGGGCCCAGCCATGGCCTGGTCCCCGCCGCTGTGGTCCCTGCTGCCGCAACCCGCACTGCCGAGCTGAATCCTCCCCTCTCCCCTCTCCCCTCTCCCCTCTCCCCTCTCCCCTCTCCCCTCTCCCCTCTCCCCTCTCCCCTCTCCCCTCTCCCCTGCCGCCAGCCGGGGAGAAAAGGGGCTCAGTCGGCAGGCCGCTCCAAATGGCAGCGGCTATGGGAGCCCTGGCCAGGCCTGGCGCAGCTATCCAGGGGCAGCAGGGCCTAAGCTGATCAGTACATTAAAGTTAAGGAAAATAAATAGAGAAGAAATTGAATTGTCAGTGCTGTGACAAGAACCGGAATCAAATTCTTAAGTTCCTGCCTGTGAAATTTTGACATTCAGCTGATTTTTTACATTTCTGTGAACTCAAACTCTTCTTCCAGTTGTCTAAGTTATGCTGGTGTGTTTGACACATTTATCTTCCTTTTCCTCAAGTAGTTTACTACCCAAAATAAAAATACACATGTCAAACACTTCAAATCTTGATTTCAACAGATTTCTCTGTCTGCTAGAGGTTGCATAAGCTACTGCTTCTGTCCAGCATGTGCCTTAAAGAACAGTTGTTAATAAGCACTTAGGCAGCACCTTCCCTGCAGTATTCTGAGTAGAATTCAGCAATTTTGGCATTGGTAATACTTTTGTGGTGGTTGTTATTCTGCGTATGTGTGACGTCACATTAAATTGTCAAACGTTTTGGATATAATAAATTGATTTTCAGCTATGTGTCTGAAAGATAAAAGAAAAATAAAACTAAAAGATTTCTCAATTTCTTCATCTCCTTCTGGTGGTCTGATGAATGGCATTTCCAGCACTGATCATTTGGTTGTTATAAAAGCCTTGTTTGATTTATGATAAATGTTAATTGCTTTCATATAGCTTCTAGCCTTTCCAAGTAAGTGTTCTAAGATAATAAATGCCATGCTTATTCAAGCACACTGTGTACAGAATATTATCTATTAAAGCCACTGTGGATTAAATGAAGCCGATAATATGTGATGAAATCTTTATTATTTTCTTTTGGTTCACAAGACGAGTATGCATTACTACATAGCTAGATATCTTGCCTGAAGGAAGAATGTTCCTTTGCAATAGTGTGGCTCTAATGCACTGCTTTGTTTCTTTACACTGGTTTGTTTTCTGATTTTTTTTTTTCTTAACACCACATGTACATTTTTTTTTCTTTGCTGGTGGGGCAGGAAAATACACACTTACCTGGAGAAGAAATAAATTTTCTTGGGGCAAAACATTACTGTAACCTGAGGTGAAGTAAACTGGGAAAGCAATAAATTCAAATGAAGAATACTCTAAAAATTCAACATCAGTGCCTCTAAAACTAATCTAATATCTAAAACAGATATTATATTGTAAGTGTATTTTTTCACTCAGTACAGAAAAAAGAGAAAGTTTACTTTCTCTTAGTATTAGTATTTGACTAAATACACCCAGTATCCTCTTAGAATTGTGAAAATCATACTATATTCCTTTCATGTCTATTTTCTTTAAGACACTTTGTCTTGAGGGACTTGGCATCAAATAAATCCATCACAGGAAAGTGTCATCAGTGACACCTCTACAGCTGCATTGCATGATGAAAGATTATAGTTTGTGATCATTGCAACTTCTTCACAGTGTTATTATCAACCTCTCTCAACCTCAGGCAAAATCTGTAATGCCATTTAACATCACAATTCCCTACAGGGTTTACTTAGAATATTTTAATTACCTTTGCTCTAAGGGAGGCACAGGATTTCTATCTGCATCTGTACCTGTATCTGCATGATAGCTATATCCCCTCCATTCCTCTCGGCTCTCTCTGCCCTCATCTAATCTCACCTCCATCTAATCAGTATCTAAATCTATATGAGCTCCATCTCATTTATATATATAATAATAGAATCATTGAGTTTGGGAAAGGCCTCTAAGATCACTTAATCCAATCATTAACCTAACATTGCCATGTTTACCACAAAACAACATCCTTAAGTGCCATATCTACATGTTTTTTGGACTCTTCCAGAGATGGTGATTCCACCTCTTCCCTGGGCAGCTTGTTCTAATGCTTGGGATTCTGTCCTGATCAATATTAAATATCTTACAAGTTATGGAGAATCCACAGCCTCTCTGTGCATCTGTTCCAGTCCTCAGTCACCCTGAGTGAAATTTTTCCTCCCGTTCACTTCTTGGGTTCCATCTTCTGCTCAGTGCTTCTTGTTCTATTGTTTGGTACCACCAAAAAAGTCTGAATCTACCTTCTTGGTATGCTCCCTTCAGATACTTATACATATTGATGACTTCCCCTCTCAATCATATCTTCCTCAGAGATCACCCAGCCTTTCCTCATGAGAAAGGTGCTCCAGTCCAATAGTCATCTTTGCAGACCTGCAATGGACCCTCTCCAGTAGTACCTTGTCTATCTTGAACTGAAGAGCCAGTGTTGGACACAACATTCCAAGTGTGGCATCCTTAGGTGAAGTAGAGGAGCAGATTCACCTTCCTCAACCTGCTAGTCCCATTACTGAGCCTTGGGAATTCAGCCATCACCTGCATGTGACAACCATTCACCACCAGTCTTTGAGCTTCATCATTCAGCCAGTTTTTAACTCAGCAAGAAGTGCACCTGTCCAAGATGTGGGCTCCCTGCTTTTCTGGGACAATCTATGGAAGATGGTGTCAAAGGTTTTACTAAGTTCTAGGTATACAGGTACATGTACAATGATACATATTACTGTATGCATGTATGTGTTGACATGTAACTACATCAATTCTACCTCAGCCTCTACCATTATCTTTATCTGTATCTCTCTCTTTATAACCTGTATCTTATCTATTTCATCTTTTTATATTTTTTTCTTCCTCATCCTTATCTCTATGATGTCTGTCTCTACCATCTCTATTGCCATCTCATCTATATATGCTAATATATATATTTCTATGTATACACACATATGTACCTTTAGCATCTATTTTTATATCTATATATCTCTATATATTATCTTTATGTATCTATCTACATCTATCAATCTATGTATCTCTGTATATTGTACTTCCTTTTGCATTTTTGAAATATCTTCACATGTTAAGTAAGCTGGAATTGGTGAAATTTATAGAGATTGGCAAAGAGAACAGGCAAGCCAGTTTGGCAGGTATCTGTATGAGAGATGATAGCACAAAAAGTATTATTTATTTAGGCAAGGGATCAAGATTGGTCCTCTTTTTAATCTCTTTTATTTCTTCAGAACAGTTATGTAAAGAGGAAATCACTGGAAATGATATTTCCAGTGCTCAATATCATGTAGTTTGTGGTTCATCATGGCTGTTACCAAATAAAAAATGCTGAAAACTGAGAAATATGCAAACAGAGATTTACATTTAAAAAATATTTGAAGTAAATGGAAGGAAAATATGCACACATTGAACAAATGTTAATAGTCTGGATTGCTATATATGTATGAAGAGGTGTCCTGACATTAGGGGGAGCAACTTAATTGAAAAGAAATTTGATTTTTACTTGCAGAATAAATGCTTCCTTTTTTTGTTGTATTTCTGTTTTAATATATTTTCCATTATTCTTTTCAGCCTGATGGCACTTCAAAAAAGCCCAAATCAATCCTTAAAGACTGTGGTGTATTCTACATATTTCATGGAATAATTAATTAGAAGTCTTTTCTTCTAGCCACTTAAAAACTTTCTTCTATCTAAATGGGCAATGATGTGGTTGTTTGTGGTTTTTTTATTCAGAGGGGAATTAACTGCCACATTGTAGCATTTGTGGCTTGAAATCTGGCTTATATCTAGACTTATATTTTTTACAACATATTTGTGATATCTTTGGTCTTTATACCCAGCTTTTTGCCATGTTCCCTTTACCTTTATAGACTGGAGTGTTTGTACTAGTATTGTTAATTCCTATATTTAGGTAATAAATGTGTCCGTGATGTTTTAGTCTTGTACATGGTCTTCTTTCTGCATGCAAATTTGTTAACAAATTTATACAAAAAAAAAGACTTTTTTTTTTCCCCACAAAGTATCTTGTCATATGCAAACTTTCCTCTTGTGAGAATTTAACACTGTACTCTGTGCTCAGAGGTTCAAAATAATATAGAAGTTACAATGACAGATTTCATTCTATGCCCGTTCGCTGCAGATCATGCTTGAGCATCTTTTCTGTAAATGTACCAGCATTTACCTCGAAAGCAAGATCTACTACACACTTTCTTTTCCAAAAGATCATATAAAATATCATTTGATTCAATTTTTCATAGGAAAGTAATGCTATATTTTTTTTTAGATAGAAACATAGCAGATTTTTTTCTTCTACTTTAGCAGCATGCCTACTAATATTGTTAGTTTTTCCATGGTGAAAACATGCATTTTAATTTGAGGTTTGGAAGTTTGTCTATTTGTCACTTTTTTTTTTCAAATGAAAATATATTTCACAAAACTTATAATTTTCAGATAAAGAGGATATATCATATAGCTCAAAATGGCAACTCTTTTTGTGGTCCACTGACCTTGCAATGGGTGTTAATGACAGAAGAAACCCCTGTACTGCTTTGACTGATGTATTTTGTCATTTTTCTCATAAGATTTGCTGTGTCAGATTTTCCAGTGTGGACAACCTGGTGTTCAAGGCTTGTTGAATCGATATTTCTTTATGAAATCAATTCAATTCTCAGGTGTAGTCTACAGACTTAGAGAGCTTACTGTTGTCTTTGAGCTTTGGGTCTTATTTCTCCTGTGCCTTTTTGTACAACAAATGTATTTCCCTATAAATCAACATTTTTCTGAGTCTTTAAAAAAGATATGTTGTTTTTGTTAAAACTTGCTAGTTATTGGGCTGAAAGTATTTTCATAGAATTTTTTGGTGCATTTTTGTAATGTGTGCATAATAACACATAACTGAGTCCTCTAACCAGATTATATAGAAAACTCATTTACCTATGTTCAGTTTTAATCATGCTGTAGTAGAGGTATTTGAAGACAAGCTCACATTTGGGATTTGAATGCTTCCTGATGGGTAGTAAAGACAAAATATTTCTTTCCATTTTTAATATTATCTCAAAAGCTAATACAGAAAATGAACATGTGTGAAATTTATTTTTATTAACCTGTTCATTAGGATTTTTAAAACTTAACTAGGGTTGGTTTTGTTCGGGTTTTTTCTTTGTTTATTTTTTGATTTGAGGGTTTTTTTGGAGAGGTTGGTTGAGGTTTTCTTGAGGGTTTTTTTTTTTTGGTAGCACATGAGAATAGAACCATGATAGGTTTTTAATTTCTCATGGTAAAAGAGGAGTTGGAAATGTGCTTTTCCCCCTGTTCTACCTCTGGAATTCAGTTTGTAGTGCAATGCAGACAGCACAAACCTGTGTTCTAGATACTAGAACACAGATTCTTCTAGTCTCCTTAACAGCCAGAAACATTTTCATACTGAGTTTAATGAAACTGATGTGAAGTCTTGCCAAAAAAGACCTAATATTATGAGAACAAGAAATAGCTCTTGTGAAAAGCTCGCGGTAGGCATAGTAGTAGTTTCTTAGACCAAATTGTGTTGATTACTTTTTGCATTTGGGTTTAAGAGAGTGGTTGTAAGGCTTTTAAATGTTAATAGCTAAAGAGAACATCTAGAGTGTGGGGAGTCCTTGAAAGAATTTGTAGTTGTGGATGGAAAACATTTTGGAACCAGTGCTTGCCACAGATTCTGTATGGAGTTTTAGACAAATAAGCTAGTTTCTCACTGAGTCTTAATCCAGCAACTGTAATATTTGTCATATTATCCTTCTCTTATAGACTGTCTGGTTGAATTTATATATGCTTGTGAATTGCTTCAGCACTATATGAAGGGTGTGACAAACCTGTAGCACAAAATCTTACTGAGCAGAACAAAGAAATGGCAGGAATTTCTTACCTACCATGAACTCTGAAGTATGTAGTCTTTTTGGAAAAGAGTCTCTCTCTCAATCTCCAAAAAACCATATCTACCTACACAAATATATTTTCCTTCATATATAATATATATATATAATTGCCAGACTATAAAATAAAGACCTATCTGTTCACTTCCAGTGGTAGCTGACTGGTACTGAGCCAGTGAGCTAATCCAATAATCTCTGTTCACTAGTGAGTAGTTTAAAAGTGAATTTGCTATGCTTGCTCATGAACAAACAATAATCTCAAAAACCTGTAGTGGTCTCCAGGGCTGAACAGCGAAAACCAAGCTTTGGAAAATCAAGATTTTGATGAATTGACTTTTCACAATAGCACTGCAAATATAATTCTTACTTTATAATATGAAACCTTTGGGAATAGTTTTAAATTTTGTTATTTGGTAATTTTCTTCCTCCTGATTGATTTGTACATTACTGTGACTCTACAAAGGACAATGTTTCTCAATGTAATCAGGAAGGGTTTGTGTATGTATTACATAAGTACTATCAATGTAAATCCATTTATACCCCTAGTTACTCCTCCTGGAATGTACTTAATTTCCTACACACACATATCTACATCTTATTTGTATGTGCCCAGAGGTTTTGGGTTATGCATTGGGGATATACATAAGAAAGATAAAATTGGGAGGTTGCTTCAACAATCAGGCGCTATGGTCCATAAAACAAACAGGCTGTGAAATATTCCTGGCCTGTTAATGTTCCCATTGGAAGATATATGAAAGAAGAGAATGGAGCCAGCTCTTCTCAGTGATCCCAAGCAATGGGTTGAGAGGGAACAGGCAGAAACTGATATACAGGAAGTTCTGTCTAAAACATGAGGAAAAATTATTTTTCTGTAAGGATGAGAGAGCACTGGAGCAGACTGTCCAGAGAGGCTATGGGGTCTCCTTCCTTGGACATACTGAAAACTTACCTAGAAGGTGATCCTGTGCATCTGTTCTAGGTGAACCTGCTTTAGCAGGGGATTGGGCTATATAATCCCCAATCCTTATCTGTATTGAGGATACATTGTGTCATAAGAAAATTTAATTGACATGTGTCTTTTCTTACCAAAAGAATAATGAAATTAGGCAGGGCTGGTTTCAAAGCAGGTCCTGAAGAGCTTAGTTGTTGATGCTGCTTCACTCTTCTCACTCCATCAATTTTATATTTTGTCCTTTTATTCAGACCCCTACTCGCTGTTTGGTTCCTTAACTAATGTCTTCTAATGTTTTCTTTATCTGTTTCAGTGAATATATTGAAAATTACCTTAGATTGGACTTCTTAGGCATATGCAGAATCTGTATATCTGGGACTTAAAGAAAATGGGCTTGTGAGAACACTAGGTACAGAGGAGAATAGGTATACCTTGAACATGGTTAGATCAAAGAGGTACTTTGCAACTGAGATTCTGAAAGAACAGCTCCAATCCCACCTGGCAAGTTACTAGCTTGGGATTTTTTTTCTCAGTGGAGAGAGTGCTCTCTCACACAGTGACCCCACAGAAATGGAAAAGAAGAAAAACTCAGCCCTTACTAGCTGAATAAGAGAGAATATTCAGGGTTTTAAGATCATAATAAGTGGAAACGTAAAGGTAATAATTGGGAGCTAATTATTCCCAGTAGGACTCTCTATACTCTCTAAGATGAATGCATAGCAATAGACTGGAAACAAAGATATGGTTACTTCAGTTTGGCCCTTAAGTAAATATGTAAATGAAAATATCCCAAAGGGTATGTAAATCCCAGTTTAATCCTGCATTCCCAAAGGAATATCAGTTAACTTTGCAGTTTTATATAACAGAAGTATAAGGATGATCTTTACATATCAGTTGTATCCTACTTGTCTTCCCTGCGCCCCCCGCCCCCCCCCCCCCCCCCCCCTTTATGTCCAGAAGAAAAAAAGAAAAGACTTCCCATCTTTGGAAACTTTCATACACCCTCGGGACAAAGTCCTGTGCCTCCCAGTCTGAGTTCCCTGTTGGCCCTGCTTGAAGCAGGAGATCACAGCTGAGACATCCCAATGCCCCCTCCAAGCTGCAAGACCCAGGGATTTTGTGTACAAAACAGAGACTCTGAAAATAGTTTTGAGATGGCACTTACAGGCTGTATAATGAGTAAGGAGTACTCTGACAATGAAGCAGATCTCCAACTGCCATTTCTGTTTTGGGGCTTCTTTTTCTGTTTCCAGTATTTGTGTAGGCACCTGTGCTGAACAGATGGGCTTCCTCCTATGTGACTTGTGAGTGACCTTTCAGATTCATCAGCTTTCCCATACATTTTCTATTATAGTTCTTCCTTTTTTTCTGTAATTTGTTCTTCTCCCAGCTGCATAGGTTTAAATTGTGAATGAAAGTCATTGATAGACAAAGAGAGATGGATTTTGTCTTCCTACTCCTGGTACATAGCATTCTCTGGAACATATATTTTCAGTAAATATTCTTGCTTTCTTTCCCTTGTAATTATCACAAAAGTTTGGAATTTTACTTTATTAAGATTGTTTTATACTCTTTTATAAAAACAAAAATCATGTGGTTTTTTTGTTTTTTTGTTATTTACTGCAAAGGAAAAATTAAAAGTTCTGATAAATATGTTTTTTCAATGTATGAACAATCATTTAAAGCAAGACAGATGTTTCTCTACTTCACCATTCTGTTCCTGGGAGCACTCAGTTACAAAGCCTTAGGAAAAGTGCAAACATAAAGCTGATCTACATCTTACTGTGTCAGTCACGTCAAACTTGGCATACTGATGCACTTTGAGCTAAAACCTGTATTTATCTTTCTGTTTATCATTACTTTGGTATATGTTATTGGGTTAGAAACTTGCAGGATAGCTAGGTCTAGTGGGTGAAATTATATGGGGGTTAAATCCAGGTGGGGGCTGGTAACTACCGAGGTTCCCAGGCCTTCGTGTGGTGGCCAGTTCCTGTTTAATATCTTTATTGATGATCTGGATGAGGGGTTCAAGTGCACCCTCAGTAGCTCTGCAGAAAACTCTAAGATGGGTGGGAGTGTTGATCTGCTGGAGGGCAGGAAGGCTTTGCAGAGAGATATGGACAGGCTGGATCAATGGGTCAAGGCCAAAGGTATGAGGTTCATCAAGGCCAAGCACTGGGTCTTGCACTTGGGTCTCAACAACCCCATACAATGCTATAGGTTGGAGGCAGACTGACTGGAAAACGGCCCGGCGGAAAAGGATCTGAGGGACCTGGTCAACAGTTGTCTGAACATGAGCCAGGAGAGTCCCAGGTGGCCAAAAAGACCAATGGCATCCTGGACTATATCAGCAATAAAGTGGCCAGCAGGACAAGGGCAGTGATTTTCCCCTTGTACTCAGCATTGTCCTGGGCTCAACTCAGATTCTGTCTGTTTCTGGACCCCTCACAAAGACATTCAGATGTTGGAGGTATACAGAGAAGGGCAATGGAGCTGATGAAGGGTATGGCAAACAAGTTGTATTAGGAATAGCCGAGGTTGCTGTGGTTGTTAAGCCTAAAGAAAAGGAGGCTGAGGAGTGATCTTTTACTTTCTACAAGTCCCTTTGAGGAGGTTGTAGCCAGATGGGATGCAGTCTCTTCTCCCATGCAGCCAGCATCAGGGCAAGTGGACATGGCTTCAAGCTGTGCCAGGGGAGGTTTAAGCTGGACATCTGGAGGAATTTCTTCATGGAAAGGGTTGTTAAACATTGGAAAGGACTGCCCAAGAAGGGAGATGGATTCTCAATACCTGGAAGAGTTCAAGAAACAACTGAATATGGCACTTAGTGCCATGGTCTAGTTGAAAGGTGGTGATCAGTCAGTGGTTGGACGCAATGATAACAGAGGTATTTTGCCAACCTAACTGATTTTGTGACACTGACAAATAATTCTGTGGTACTTAGAATATTCAGAATTGGAAGGGATCCAAAAGGATCAACCAAGTCAAACTCCTGGCCCTGCACAGGACAGCTTAAAGAATCAGAATTGCCCAAGTGGTTCTTGAGCTGTCCGGTTGGTGCTGTGACTTTTTTGGCGAGCCTGTTCCAGTGACGAGCCACCCACCAAGTAAGAACCATTTCCTACTATCCAACCTAAATCTGCCCTGAAATGACTTCAGGACATTTCATCAAGTCCTGTCACTGGCCACCAGAGAGAAGAGATCAGTGCCTGCCGCTCCTCCTCCCCTTGTGAGGAAGTTGTAACAACGAGGTCTCTCCTCAGTTTCCTCTTCTACTTGCTGAACAGACCAAGTGACCTCAGCCACTCCTCATATGGGTTCATCTCACAGCCCTTCACTATCTTCGTGATCCTCCTTTGGACACTGTTAACAGCTCAATGTCTTTCTTATATTGTGGTACCCAAAACTGTAGCCAGCACTCGAGGTGAGGCTATCCCAGAGCAGAGCGGGACAATCCCCTCCCTTGCCCAGCTGTGAGGCTGTGCCTTATGCACCCCAGAACACAGGTGGCCTTCCTGGCTGCCAGGGCACAATGACTCATATTCAACTTGCCATCGACCAGGACCCTGTGGTGTGGTGCATTACCTCCCACTTTACACACCACACTGTGATCTGAGAAACGCTCGTTAGGCCTTGGCCTTGAAAACAGCGCCTGGGCCCAGATCTTCCAGAGCTTATCAAAAACAGTCTGCTCCCAGGAACTGCTGCTAACAAGCTCCTCTTTCCTTTATGAACAGCCTTGGAAACAGCCTTGCTCTTGCCTGAACAGCATTACATTTCTGTTCCTCCCCTTTCAAAGAAAGTGCTGCCCCAGACTGTTGCCAGAGTAAAACGTTGTAATTACTGAAGCCCACTCTCTAGCGAACCTATAAACAGCGGTCCAAAATGAACTCTCCGGGACTGCAGTGATCTGCAACCAGCAACCTCCCTCTGAGTCTGACACCTCTCACAGGCAGCAAACTCAGGTTTGCTACAATTGGAGGATTGCTGAAACACAAAGTATCTTGGGCTGATAACCCTGACTCTTTGAGGCCCGACTCTTCGCCCTTGGGGAGGTGCAAAGGTATCCGAAGAGAGTATGTCACTAACCTCTGAAGGGAATTTTTCACCTTGCTTGCAGTGACACTTTCTGTCTGTGCACATGCATGTATATATATATGCTATAACGAATCTCAGAGAAATGCTTTTTTTCTTAGATGTTTAAGTAACTTATATATCTAAATAAATCAGGCAAGTAAGTAAAGTCATAAGTTATAAACTGAGTTAAGTGTTGCTATGTTACGCTTTAACTAATTTGCTAAGTATAACTTCGAAGTTATAAATTAGGTTAAATGCTGTCAAGTGTTATTCCTCTGTCAAATTATTAAGGTTAAGTTATGAGTTAAGATGTAAGTTAAGTTAGGTAGAAGTTAAGTGTTCCTTTGTTAAATTGTCATGTTTAAAGTATAAGTTGAAGAGCACTGTTAAGTCTGAGTGCTGTTAAGCTCTTAGGCTATGTTTCTTTTTATCCTTTCCCCACTGTCCTTTTCTTATATGTACTTACACACACACACACACCCAGATAGTTCTCAGTTCACTTCTGTTTTGATTGGCTGTATTCTGCTTGGGTTTTTGTTGCTTGTTTTCCCTGGTTGTGCCTTAACTGTCCTGTAAGTAGAAAAATGAATCTTGCCAATGGACACTGTTGTACTGTTGCTTAATATTAAATCTGGGTTTTGCTTATACCCTTGCCAATGAATGAGGTTTTAAATGATCTCAAACACTTGTTTGTAACAATTTGGTACAGTGAGCATACTGGCAAGTAATATCACTGACTACTTATAAATGCATGGAAAGTCCAATCCCTACATTCTCCGACAAATGGGCTCAGGATAATTGGCATGACCAGGAAGCTGTGAAAGAACATGTAAAAGTTGCTAGATACCATCAAAGAACAGGGAAGATAAAGAAATTATTTGCAAAATAATTACCCTGTACCTGTCTAGAAGGTGCCTGCTGTTGCAGTGTGCTTTTTGAGTCATATGTATCCATGTTTTCATTTTATGGTTTCACCCAGCACACTCCTTCTTTTTCCCCAGCTTTTGGTCCAACCCAGGTGTTGCAATCCTTCCCTTGCCCAATTCTACCCATGTTATTTCCCCTAATTCCCCTCTCAAGCTCTGCTGTCATTGGGTAGTCACCTGACTCCAACCCCAACCCCTCCTACCATCTGTGTGCATAAAAGCCATCTGCACGTGGCATGTAATGGTCTTGGATTCCACCATGTGTTGAATAAACCACCTCTGTTCAACCCCCCAAGACCCGTGCTGCTGTTCCATCTGTCCTTGCGCCAAAAATTCGGTAACTGTGAACCGCAGAACTTGCAAGGGGGGTTTGTCGCACGCCGTTCTATGCTGCTTAACTGGGAGCATCCCTGGGGTACGGAGGTACCTCAAGGAAACTCTACAGCCTGCCAGTACCAAAAAAGGTAGTATTAAAGTGAAACAGGAACTGAAAACTGGGCTGGAAATTAGGAAAGTGACTGACTTATTGTTGTGCCTGTAAACAGAACAACTGCAGTGACATTTACAGGAGGAACACAAAGGGAAAAAATGCTCTTAGAAAAAGCCAAGCTAACGTTTATGCAGGCTCCAAAACCTTCTGAACCTTGCAGTGGACAGGTAAATTTTACTCAAAAACTAACCGTATTGGATCTGATTAAGATGGCTAATTTACTAAAATGCTAAGGCTGTAAGCCAGGCGAAACTGCAATTGATTATTTCTGGTGTGTTTGTTTAACTGGAGGAGACTGAATCCTACTGAATGGCAAGAGGCCAAAGGATTCTGGGTCCTGGTGTTATTTAATGTTTCAGTCCCTAACCCAAATGTTCCCCACTTGATAACAAGCAGAGTGGCATACTGGGCTGATGAAATAGATGCACATGAGAGGAGAGCCTCTAGGAGATACCTATTAAATCTATGAATGAGCTCTTCCCTTCTATTACAAAAGCCGCCTGAATCCAAGCTGTGCATGAGTGATCTCAAACACTTGTTCATAACAGACCCCTATGTCCCTTTCCATGGCACTGCTCTCCAGCCTTGTATTCCCCAGCCTGTCTCTATGTCCAGGGTTGCCCAGTCCCTGTTCTGCTGGATGAGCAGAATCCAGCACTTTCTCTTGTTAAACTTTATACTAGTGATGATTGCCCAGACCTCTAATTTGTCTAGGTTGAACCTGAACTTTATGAACTTGAACTTTAGGTTTATGAACTTGAACTTTACCTTTATGAACTAGAAGTTTATAAATTTGAGCTTTAATTTACCTTTAAGTCTCTTGTCCTATAAGTAATATCGTATTACTAAAAATGAAACCACATGAAATGATATCTTATGTGGAAAGTAACTTCTTATGTCTTTATGTGTTTAGAAAGAACCATAATGAAATTTTTAATTTTCATTTCCTTCTAATAATTCCTTACATTTGATTTTCTTTTCTTTTCTGCTGCTGCTGTGTGTTGAGATGGTACTTCCAGTGATTTATCCATAAGGACAGCAGTGTCTTTTCACAGAGTGACAACAACTCAACAGTGTATATTTACAGATATCTTGGGTTTTTTCTTTTTGCTTTGTTTTACACCTAAGGACATTAAGTTCCATGTGTGATTTACTGGTCAGGCCTTTGGCACAGTAGAAATCTTCAGAATGACTTCATATCAATTTCATTTTGCCTGTCTTGTAGAGGTTATTTCTCTTAGAAGCTTTGTCATGGTGTAGTTGGTCTCCTTCTCAGGACTTTAAGAATAATTTGACATTGTACTACAAGGGAAATAAGGAGAATCCTTCTTCCTGGTTGTGATACATGGCCATATATTACTACAGAATAGTAATAATAACAAGAATGATAGTAACCTATCTTTTTATGGCAAGATTTATCCCTTTTTCTTCTTATTGTTTCTAAAGTCTCTTGTGGGGAAAGCTTTCTAAAAAATTCACATATATTTTTGTCAGACAGATTCCTATAATCTCTTACCTTTCTAAGTTCTGTGAGGTACACCAGCATGTGACATGACTTCTTTCTATAAAAACCATGCCAACCCTTCCCCAATACATCATATTTTTGCATGGCTATTGTTTACATATGTTCTGCAATGACTTAAGAATGTCAAAGAAAGTTTCCTGTTGGACCATCCAGGAGCCACTCTGAAGTCAAACTTGCATCACCTGAGCTGGAACTGAAGCCTCTTCTCAGCTGCACCCCTGACTCTCACACAGTCAGACCAAGGCTCCTTACCAGCTCAGCCCTAGGTATCAGTCTTAGTTGTCTGAATCCTTCAAATAATTCAGTCATGGTGCAACAACAAAATAAAAGCTCAAGCTGTTGTCTCCAAGAGGGACCCTGAGCAGAGTAAACCCTGGCCTTTTATACCCTCACACTGTAAGTGTGTAAAAGTCTGGGATTTTCCATCTGAGTCATCTCCTGAACTGTCTCAGTGCCTGCTCACCTGGCTGGGCCACAGGGCCCTGTGCCTTTTGTGATGCAAAGTGTTGGCCTCTTGCTCAGGTTCTTGGCCTCTTGCTCAGGTTCCCATGATCCAGACCTTCAGATTTTGCATCTCTTACTGCAGCTGTACACTGAGCTACATGCACCACATGTTCTTCTCAACAAAAGGTTGGGATAATTTTCAGCATTAATAAACCACTGAGTTTCTCCCACTTAAATGTTTAATTTCCTGTCATGTCTTTATCATCACTCAGACTGAAATTTCCAGCCATTACAAAATGGAAGTACTAATTTCTGTTTAATAAGACCAATTTTATAAAGTTTAGAAGCAGGATCTGGGAATAACTAGTATACTGCCAATATTAATGTGGTAGGTTAACACTTCCTAATTTGAGTATCTTTGTCTCAGAAAAAAACAAAGAAGAAATACTTAGCTTTAGAGTACAACACTCTTTCAGCATGAAAGGAAAAACATTTTCTGTCTTTCTAAATAAGTTTAATTTACCAAACCAATTGAAACGTTCAGGTGTTTGCAGCCAATTTTAAAGATCTATCTTCAATTAAGAAGCTAAAAATTAGTGAGTTTTGCATACATTCCCTAAATAAGATGATTAATAATAACCAGTAAAATCAGTTTTTCCATTGAAGTTGACTGCCAGATAATCAAATCTACTTTGGAAAGAGACAAAATTTTGCCAAGAATGGAAAATCAGAAAGCACTTGTGACCTGGTTGTAACCCCCCAAAAAATTTGCTTTGCACTTGACTGCTTCTGTGAATGTTAAATATTCATGACCAAATTAATTCATTATAGAAATGCTCTCTCATATAATTAAGTTATATAATGAATTGCTTCCCCTATTGAAAGTAGTCATTAAAATTTGTATCTCATCCAATCTTGTATTGTTTCCCCTCTTCTCCACTTCTATACCTCCTTTTGTTTGCTGAGGTGGTCTTTTGTTGTTGGTGGTGGTTTTTTTGGTTTTTTTGTTTTTTTTGTTTTTTTTTAAGAAATAACTGTAGGGCTGATATTTTATAAGATTAATTACAACCTGCACCATATAGGCATCTTACATTACACCTGTTAGTCCTTCTGAAATAAAATGGCTGCATAATAGATTACAGACTGTGTGTGAAAATCTGCCTTTTCAAATTAAAATGAGCAATAGTTTCCAAATATCCTTCATAGAATTAACTATCTTGCAGACTCTCTTGTCACAAATTATTCCTAAATTTAGACCTTGCACATTCTTCTGATGAGACCCCTTTTGTGTCTGATGATCTCATGATCTCCTCATGGCACCCCTAATGACAGCTTTATGTTTATTCTCGCTACTCCCCTAAAGTAATAAATGGCATCAATTTTCCTTTCCACTATAAAAGATGTAGTCTATGAGAGTGGAGTTTGGGGTTTTTTAGAATAATATAAAGATACACTGAATGATTCTCTGCATGTACTGAGTCACTATTTTCATTTGGATGACAAACACAATTTCATTATCAACAATATCTTCACAAATTATTAAAACAACAAAGCATCCGGCCTAGTTGCACAACTGCGGGTATTAAATGTTATTAGTCCAATAAAAAAGTAATTTATTGAGAAATTATTTACACATAAAAGAGAAGTAGCTGCAATCCAGTCTTTTCAATACACACATTATCTTTAAGCAAAGCTGGTTGCAGAATGAGGACCCAAAATTATCAATTCAAATGGCAAACTTTGGATTTTGAAAAAGGTAGATTTGCTGAACATAGAATTAATGATGACAATGTACTGTATCATTGCTCCTTAGTGAGCTGGTGTATATGAAATCATTTTTGCCTGAAGAGTGAAGTAAATAAGGAGCTTGCATATACTGCTAGTTTATTTTTTTTTCCTAAAATTTTCATCAGAATTAAAATATTGAAATCTCATGCTTTGCAGTTCTGCTGAGACTAAATGGTTTTATCCAAACTCAGTATCTCATAATGTGTGTAATATTATTTTTAATCCTCAAAATATGGATATCTTGTAAAGTTACAGTATTTTCAAAATCAGAACTTAAAATGTGAAGTTTATGTTGTAAATGATTGAGTCATTAGAAAATAAAAACATATGTATATTGTTAGAACCAGCCAACTTGATTAAGAATGCACTGTACATAAACACAAATATGAATATTCATGTAAACATAAAAATAAGTATGATTCATTAAGATTAAAAAAAATTAACTTCTGTTTAAATACATACTGGAACATCACTTCGTTGTTTTGGATTTTTTTGGCACTGGGTGGGGATGATGGTGGTGGTCTTTTTTTGGGGGTAGCAGTATTTTATTTCCCATTTTGTTTTCACTGTCTGTACAGAAATTGAAGAGCATTAACAAAGCACATGACTTCATGTAGAAAGTGGGAACCTCAAAGATATTTGTTGTTACTGTCAGCAACATTTCCATTAATATATTTCTTTACATAAATTAATACCTGACTAGGATATAACCCCCCTTTTCTTTTAATCACAAATGTTAACTTTCCTTTGCCACTTAAAAAGGTATGTGTCATGACTCCTGCCAGAAAACTATGAAGAAAAAATTATTCTAAAATACATGAATTACTTCTGAAATAGTAAAGACATTAGGTTTTCTATCCAGCATTTCCATTCAGTTTTTTTCTCCTCAGATTTCTATACAAAATGAGTTTTCTTCTCAAAATAAACTAACATGTCAATATTGTAATTTTTTCAAGTATTAGTTCAGTATGCCAGAAGAGAAAAATAAAAGAGAATACTTGGTAATGAGTGGGAAAAAGACAGGTCAAAGATTTCTTCTCAATTATTTTGATTCCTAACGTATTTATTGAAAAAAATATTCTTTTTGAAGAATATTTGTATTTCTTCCAGAAAAAGAAAACTAAGAAATCTGCCTCTTAAAGAAATAGATGACTATAAAATTTTATAGTTTGAAGAGACAAGATTACTGCATATTTGCCATATTTGTAGTAATTAAATAATAAAAAAGTTAATATACTGATACAGAGTTATGTCTATGTAGTCTTCTGCAATAGTTTTGATTTTTTTTAAAAGCAAGGTAGCTCTTCATGGTGGTGAAGCAAAGCTAAGAGCAAAAGGAAAGACAAAAGCAAAGACAAAAAGCAAGAATAAACTGTGAATTAAAAGAAAGCATAAAATGAAAATTAGGAGTGTGGGAAAAAAGGAAACCAAATAAAAGAAAACTTAAAGAAAAGAAAATTAAATGGAAAAGAAAATGGTGAAAGAAGAATAGAATGAAAATAAAATGAATGAGAGTTAAAAAAAGAAAAATGAAAAGAAGAAACAGAAGAAGAGAAAAAAGAGAGAAAGGAAATGAGTAAGAAAAAAGAAAAGTAAGAAAAAAAGAGAAAATTTTGTCTCTGATTTTCTGCTTAAATTTTTTGGTTTTAGATCAAGTCCTCATGACATTTTCCTTCCCAATTTTACAAGAAACTACAAAACTGGATGTAGCGGCGCATTTTATATCTTTTGATTTATTGTTAATATTAATTTGTTCTGTAATGGTTTCTCCCAAGTTCCCCCCTGTATTTCTCCCCATTTGGTTTCCCCTTGTCTTTGTTCTCCACAGCCTGTCACTCTCTGGGAAGCCTCTCCTCTTCTTCCAGAATGTTCAGAGACACTCGGTCCCAGATTGGAGCAGGTTGGGGAACCCCCACCCCTCGTTTCCCATTCGCTGTCAGTGTGACATCCATATTTCCCTGACTGGCTTTCCCTCTTGTGTCCACCCCCTTCTCCCAACCCCATATAAGCTGTGGCCACGGGTTGGGCGGGGACACTCTCGAGAGAGGCTCAGAGAGAAGCACGGCTCCCCTGCAAAAAGCAGGTGACAATAAAAACCATCTAGCCACAAAGTAGCCTCCTCGCTTCCTACCTTCGTCAAGCCTCACCGACATCTCTCGTGCAGCTTCGACCCACCGGGGGGGGTGGTGGCCGGTCTGCCTGCTGCCACCAACCGAGTTTGGAAGTATCCTGAGCCAGGGCTATCCGGGAACAGCTGGAAGCCACTTTCCAGCTATGCTCGAGGGATATTTTCAACTGAATTCATACTAAATAATTATGAATAAATAGGAGCTTACATATTTTCATGCTGCACTGTAGTTTCCTTTTGGTGGACTAGAAGAGTATGTAGCATTGAACGGATCAAGTGCCTGTTACAAAATAGGACAGGAAGTGTAAGACCAGGTTAAATCCCATGAAATATGTGTATTATCACAAAGCTGAATTTCAAGAATAAGAAAAAGTCAGTTGCTGTTTTAATATATGATTTTTACTTGGAGAGATATTCTCACTTTCATGTGTGTGTTGAATATATTTTCTTTCTTTATAATTGAAATAATTAATTTTTTCTGAGTTTTTAGAATTAACACTATCCTGGGCAGAGAAATAGATTTATTAGAAACATCATTATGCTGATTAAAGTTCTAGGATTCACTGTCTTCCTAATTGAGTTATGTACTACTGATCTACCTTGTCTTTCGATGTTTTATTGCTTGAACAATCCCCAAAGGAAGATTTCTTCTTTTTTTAAATGAAAATAATTTAGTAGGAATAATAACCTTTTAATGAGGGAAGAAGACAGTCTGACTTTTTAACATTCCTTCTTGATCCAGTAGGGTCCAGAAGCTACACATGCCAGACTTGTGTAGCTTACTGAATTAGTCTACTAAACTAGGTGAGAAAACCTAGGTTTGACAGATTGGTAAGAGTTTCAAAGGCTAAATTCATAAGAGAGTTGAAACAGTGACACACATAAATATAACATTTAGATTCTCAGAAGAATCCAGTGAATGCTGCACAAATCTCAGTCCACAAAATGCAGTGTTCATCAGTATTATCCCTCTGTCTGTGTCATGTGTGGCAGACCTGCACAGAACTGCGTAACTTCATTGGTGTGGAACAGATTCTCACATATTCTGGTCCACATGTTGACTGACCAATCTGCGTGTGGTGTCTCATCTGATAAAAGTGCAAACTGCAGCTCTCTACCAAGGTTTATTTTTGAAAGTCAAACATAGTCTGCCTGAGAAACTGTAAATTACCTGCTCAAGAAACATCTTAAATGATCATTGGTGGGGTATTTATTGTACTATTTCATGATGTGGAGATTTGGGCATTTTCTAGAGATTTTGACTGCTCCTTCCTTGCCAGCAAAAGCTGCTTGAGTTCCTCACACGTAGTGGTGGCACCAAAGCTTAGCCAAATGTCTCCCTTCCGCATGTGTTGTCAAAAAAAAAGTTATAACTTGTCAATATTCTGCTTGAAATCTCTGTAGGTACAATAGACAAAGATCCAACAAATGTGTACCTACTTCTGTAATACATTCTCCACTTAGAATCCCCTGGGTTTGATCTTTTTTTTAACCCTTTGTCTCAAAACAAGATAAACTGCCACAAAATGAGCCTATTGCCAGCTAAACAATCTACTATTAATCACTCAGCCTTTGTGTGGTTATAATGTGTCAAATGTCCATTTCATTTCTAAACTATTGTTAACATATAATTTACTAACGTCTTGCCAGCCATCAAGGCTCCTGGCAATTTCGTGTATTTTCTTGAATCAAGTAATTTTTAAAACACCCTATTTATCTTAAACTTGCTTGGTTTGTCAGCAAAATTGTTGTTAGTCTTTGTTAGACCACAGCATGGGAAGCACAGTGTGTTACAAACTCCTTACAAAAAGCACAGTTTATAACTATATAATTATATTTCCTGCTCTGTTGGTAGACTAATGATTTTTCACTTACTTGCAGATTATTTAATCATAAAACCTCTCTGTAGTGTGTCTTTTTTTTTTTTTTGTTTCACAGAACTCGTCCACCTCTCTTAGCCTTTTTGCAATGAACACAATTTTAATTAATTGTTAAGTCACAAAAATATCTTGGTCTCAGAAATCCTACCCATGTAATTTCCAGATGGATTATTTTTTGAAACATAACAACTATCAGCGTATGTCAACTACTCTTACGACATTGATTGGATTCCTTTCTTGTCCTAGGTTGGATGTTAGATTAAGCAAATCTCTGCTTAAAGCTAAAAAAACCCCAAAAACCAAAAAACCATCCCTCTTATTTCCAAATGAACCTATATCCATCTCTATTTATTTTAGGATTAATTTTTAGGTGTAAAATCAAGAGATTTAGTGATTTTACTGCTATCTTGAGAATTATATCTAGCAGAAGTTTGAAGCAGTAGTTTTTTCTTAATCTATATGATAGTATTTTCTATATAAACTTAGTATTCGTAAGTTCAGATGCTTTCTAATGTCCTTCTAATATTTTGCTCTAAAAGCCAGCATATTATAGTATTGGAAGATACAACAGAATTAGACAATGAAGTATATCTCTGGATTTTCCCTTTTTTTTTTCAAATGTCCAGTTTAGCACACAGATAATATTTACATATCTCTAAATTTCTTTGCCATTAGGCCCAATGTGCTAGACAAATTGCATTACTCTATTGCAAATTGCATTAGAGTTACAACATAAACAATTCTTATAAAAAACATCTAATATCTATATTTGGTGTACATACATATAAAAAATCTTATTGAAGCTTGAGCATTTGCTTCATTCTTTTGAAACCAATTCCACAAAGCACTCCCTCACAAAAATGCAGCATTCAGGCCATTCTTTTTAAGTGATGCACAGAATGATATTTTACAATAAAACCATAAAATCTTTTTTGATACCATAATTGTTGAAGTAACAGGGTATGACATTATAATTAATAGTTAATATAGTTAATATTTCACTCATCTCAACAATAAATTGCATTTTTCTCTATATGTCTACTGCAATGTGTTCAGGAGAACACTTTTATTTCACTAATTTTATTACTGAATCAATACATTAACTTAAAGCATTCTTGTTTCGTTCTTCCTGGCAAAAAATCTGCCACAATTTACTAGAATTTTTTCTCAGAGCATTCAATCCAAATCTACAAACAGTGAAAAATTCTATGTACAACTGAATTGCCTGTACTCTGAAAAACTAATGCCATGTTGTCCTTCCTTTTTTTTCCCAGAAAACTACCCTATAATAGTGATATTCAGTTAACAAAACACAAAACATCCAGGAGAGTTTATGAATTACTTTTTCCTAAAACCAAACCAACCTAAAAACAATGAAACAAACAAACAAACAAAAGACCACCAAAACACCCCACAACCCTGCTAGGCTTTCAAGTTATTTAGCCTTCAAGATACCTAATTAAACCTGACGGCAGCATAGGTTCCTCAGAAATTCGAAGGTATAAACTAAATTCATAGACAGGTTACATCATTTGCAATACAGTTCTTAGAGTTGTTAGTTGTTGTAACATTAAATTTCTTCTTGAAGACATTTCTGAGTGAACTTGATATATAATAGGTGTCTACTTCTCCTGTCCCAGTTGTACATTGTGCTTGTCAGAAACACACATTAAGCCTTTGCTTTGTGAGAGTTTGAAATACAGGTGCATAAAAATGCTTAATTTGAGAAGGTTAACATTTGGGCTTTTTTCTTTATCCATTCCCAAAATCAGAGGCATTTGAAACACCTCACTGGCAACTGATCATGATGGGCAGTAAGCCACCTACTTTCAGATACTACTTCACTAGTGAAGGATGGGTAACTTTGTTGATAATACACTGGATTAATATTTAGGTATTCTGAGTACAATTTATTTCCCAGCTTATTTCTATTCTCTCAGGGAAATAATTTAATCTCTATCTCATTTCCCCTTCTGTAAAATAGCAACAGTATTACTGCATACAATTGAATGAAGGGGAACTTCACAGTTTTGTGGGACCCAGATATTTTAAGGATTAGGTGGGAAGTGTTTCACATGTGTTTCAGGCTTAACTGTGCATACTTGGGAAAAAGGTATATTATTTTTCTTTTTATTCCCACATGGAGATTGATCTCACTTGTGGTTTTGACAGAAAATTAATCCCTGCTGATCCGCATTATCTCTCATCTAATTTTTTAACATTGTGTAGGATTGCATAACCAAGGGAAAAAAAATTATATTCAGAGAGAAGGTTTTCCTCTTTTAAAATTTTAGAAGCTGCAACAAAAAATATATTTTAAATGCACAAATGGTTTCTGTGCTCATTATGCAGCATGAGAAAAAAAATTAATCTGATCAGAGGTACTGCTCATACAGAATGAGACAGCAAATCTGTAACCCAGTGAAATCAGGGAACTATTTAATCAAATAACGGAAATTTTAAATTTTCACAGTAAGTGATAAAGAGCATATTCAAACTCTGTTTTCCTTCATCTGCAGATTTATCCCATCTTGCTCTCTACAAAGAGAAGTGATACTAGCTTCCACCTCTGCCATCCTGATATGAAAACAAATAAGCACACATAGGCTGTGACTCTGAAGGGAGAAAGATATCTAGATGTAACCTTGTCAGAGCAGACAACTTATGGGGCCAGAAATTTAACTGGGAAAGAAATAACACTCCTGTAATAGCACCAGTAGTGCACTGCTGTGGCTTGTATTTTCTTAGAAATACTCACCAAAAACTTTGTGATTGCAGTGATTACAGCCCACGTATTTCCTTTCAGCAAAGACAGTGCACCTTTTTGCAGCTTTTCATATTAGTGTGCAAAGACAAACAAGACAAGTATCTTTATCTTACAAATCCTGCCCTCATTCCATTAGTATATTATTCTATTACACAGCTACTAGTCTAGAATGCAGCCTTCCAGGGCTTTAATATCTCATTGGGCCAAAATAATGGAATAGCTATTTCCTGAGACTAAATGAAAAAGAAAACTGATATTTTGTGTTTTTCTTGGGTTCTGTGCTTTTTTTTCATTGTAGGGATTTTTTGTTTTCTTTCCCTCTACAGAATAAATATAAACGTGTTTTTAAAAAACAAAAGTGATTTCACTACCATTTGGAATTGAAAAAAAAAATTAGGAAAAGCTAAAACCTTATCTATTACAGCCTCTGTGTACTGTATTTTGGGTGATTTCTAATTTAATGAATGATGAGAACAAATTACATTTAAATGTGTGTGTTTGTTTGTTTGCTTGCTTGCTTGTGTTTTTCTTGTATGCAGCTTTGCTTGTTTGTAGTGGGGCTTTGTTTCACAGAATAAAACTTGTTAATTCTTTAACCTGTCTTCATTCTACTCCATCTGCAAATTGGGCTATGATGATGTAGCTTTCTTTCTGAAAACATGTATGACTTTTAGAGGAAGAGATTGGTATTAACCTCTGCATTATGATTTTTTTAACCTATTCTAACAACAGGACTGTTTAATGGTAAGTTCTTAGTAAAAGTAAGTAATATCTGACCTTTGATTAAAACACCTTTTACAACTTTATCAAAACAGAAATCATTAAACTGATACATTTATCCAAGTAGCATATTCAAGTCTTAAAACACTGATGAAACAAATTAATACTAACAGATTATACAAGTGGTAAATACTAAAATGGGTAACAGAAAAATCAAAATATATTACTTCTTCATCACAATCTCAAACTCGAAACTGGCAAGGGGGTGTCAGATTAATTTTATTTTTACTTACTAAGTTCCCTCTGGACTTCCCTACATTATTAAAACACAAAGCTGATTGTCCATTTCACCTAGGAGCTAAAAAGGCAACACATACATTTAAAGGCTAGAATGATGCTATGCAACCAAATAGTAGAACTAAACCCTTTTTTGGTGAGGACAAGTTATGCAGACTGAGAATAAACATTAAGTTTTGTTCTCAAAACTTTTATTACTATCTATGAAAATGAAAATACTTTACCTACTATTGCAAAGCCTGAATGATTTGCTGTGCTCCATATCTATGTGCATATGTGGCTGTTTTCATACTACTAGAGAGGAAGACATTACACAGCCCAGTATGTATTTCATTTTGTCTGTGTGAAATTCTGACTTTTAATTAGGTATTGCTAATAAGGGAAGAAGACCACAAAACACAAATAAAATATTTCTGTTCCTTTTATTTCTTAATCTTCCTCATATTACTGCCAGTATCATGCTAATCCCAAGGCATTTGTGAGTGCTGCAATTGTCACTGATTTCTCCAGCAATCGCTTTGAAGTAGCACTGGTTTTGATCACCTACTTCAATCATAATCAGAGGATAAATCTGTTGACTATATCAGTGGACAATTGTTTAAGAGTATTGTCCAGATAGAACTGTTGGAGAAGTAATACTGAAAGTGTGTTGGAGTCCAGGTCATGTGGAAAACCCTTTGAACTGCCCTGTGGGGCCTGACCCTGACTGGGACCCCAGGAAAATATTGCCTTTGACCTTACTCCATGGGAAAAACTTCCAACACCCATAGATGAATTGAAAACAACAAAGCTTTGAAATAAATAGTAATTTAGTTTGTCACAAGGTGAAAATTTGTAGTTTTGGGTGGAGGTAGATGAGAGCAAGATGGACAATTTTGGGTGGTGTCTCATGTTCTTCCTCTTTTTTGACTCTTATCTTCTGCTGCAATGGTGGCACAGAGACATTGGTAGAATGGATTTGATGGAGAATTGAGTGTCTAAAATAGGTAGAGATTATTGGCAAAAAACTGTAAATATAGTATGTTTTAAGAGTTGATTGGGTTAGAGACCTTTAAAAACGACCTTAAGTCATCTGTCCGAGGTTCTTGCAAGCTGTGTTCTTAGTGTGTTAAGCCTGGTGTTTGGCGGCGTGTGGACGTTGAGATAAGAAATTGAATAAACATCTTGGGAGACCAAAGCTGCAAATTCCATTCACCTTTTAAACCCTGGTACAGGACTTTGTGAGGAAAAAAGCCCCTAATTAGGGGATTCCTGGAAAGGAAATTCCAAGAAAAGTGTAAAGGGCCAGTATTTTTGTTGTTGTTGTTGTTATTTGATTTTTAAATTAAGATTCTTTATGACACAAGATTATCAGGCTGTGCTAATGATTGAGAGAGATGATGTACCAGGATTTGGAAATTTTCCTAAGGTTTTCATAAACTGAAATGACCAGTAATCTGTATTAAACCTGACATGTGGACACATAGTGTTAATTGCCATTAATCTGATTTTTTTCTACAGAAAAAAACATGGAAAATGACTTACTGGGATATTATTAGATGGCCTTTGATCTTTTGAGAAAAGGATGAAATACAAGTTATAAGTTATTTAAATGGAACCCCAGTAATTTACTACAGCTGAAGATGTAGACCTATAACCTCTAAAATATTGATTTAAGGCATCTTTTAGCTGCATAATGTAGAAACTATAGTAGACTTCAACATTTCAGAAGACAGATAAGTAAAGCCATATAAAAGAAAAAAGATTGATTATCTCATTTGACAAGCCATCAGAAGATACCTATATTTTGTAAGAGATCTGATATTTGTAAGAGAACTGATGGACAAATGTTAACCTTGTGGTCTAACCTCTGTATGCGACTGTCTGAACCCTACTTCCATTTGGCTTCTAGCTGATATTTTTTGAAAGAGAAGGAAAAAAAGATCAGAGTTGTAGCGGCACGTTTTCTGGTTTTTACTTATTAATAATCATTTGTTCTGTAATGATTTTTCCCAAGTTCCCCCTGTACTTCTCCCCATTTGGTACAATCTCCTGCCTGGGAAATTCCCTTTGTTCCCCTCTGTTGCAATATGTTGTCAATCATCTGTTGCTCTCCTCCCAGTGCCTGCCCCCCTCCGGGAAGCCTCTCCCCCTCATTCCAGAGACTTCGGAGGGACTCAGTCCTGGATTGGAGCAGGCTGGGAGTCCCCCACCCCTCGTTTCCTATTTGCTGGCTAGGTGCCCTCCCCATTCCCCTGATTGGTTTTCCCTCTTGTGTCCACCCCTTTCCCCTAGTCCCTGAAAAGCAATGAGCCCGCCTCCTTCTCTCTCTCTCTCCTGGGACGTGAGTGCCTGCACCATGGGGTGCATGTGACAATAAACTCTATCTTGCCACGAGGCCTCCTTCTTCTTACCTTCGTCGAGGCTCACTAACAGCTCTCGTGTAGCTTCTGAACTACCAAAGAGGTAGTGGCCAGTCTGCTAGCCACTGCCCAACCAGACTCGAAACAATTCCCAGCCAGGGCAGCCGGGATTCGCTGGAACACCATCTCCAGCAGGCGCAGAGAATTATTTCAAGAGTGATCTTAGTTTTTCCTATTCTATTTGTAATTCCTGTGTTCTAGTTCAAAAGCAGGTAACCTAATTCTAGATGAGAGTGTAAATGTCACAGAGTTAGGAAAGAAAACTAGTGCCCGTTATAAGAGGGGGGAAAAAAGCCCCAAAGAATCCCCAAAAACGAAGCTGGTTGTCTCTAATTACAAATGAGATGATTATTGTCTTTGGGACAACAGCTCTCCACCATTCCCACTTAGGTGCATTTTAAATGTGTTCATGAAGGAAGGGAGAAGATGCAATATTCTGCCTTCCACAACATTTAGTATTGCCAAACAAATGAACAAATTTCTGTCCATGCGGACCAGTTAATTATGGCTTTTTCTTCATTATGGTGTTTTTTTTTTTTACCTCACTGCAGAGGTGATTAAGGTAGGATCTGATTTTATAGTGGTGTAGTCTGGCATAATTGAATAGAATTTTTTTGACTTGTATCATTTTATTGTATTGAAGTTTATACCATGTCTTATTTAGTGTAAGCTCCTTAATTTACTTTGCAATTTTCCATCTTATCAAAATTGAAAGAGAAATCTGATCTTTGCCAAAAATTCTTAGAATTATCTGGTGTTCTGCTGATCCATTCTTGTAAACATTGATTACATTGCATGTGTGAGCACTGCACCTCAAATACAGCCTGCTGGAAGGACAAGATTTAATTTCTTCAGTTAGTGGAATTTAGTTGGACTGAAAATATGAGTATAAAAAGTTCATATGACCTATTAATTACTTTAGTACTCTGCTGAGGTCTTTATAAGCCTGCAGCACTTTACATTCACCCTGAACCTTAAGAAATAATAAAATCAGTAGGAATAATTTATCAGGAAATCAGAATCTGATATTTCTTGTTGTTTTCATAATAGCTCATGGTATCTGCCCCTATTAAACTCCAAATTTTTTGAATAGTAGTTACAAGAGCTGGTTGCTCTACTGTCTTGTAATCAAAAAAAAAAAAAAGTATGTGTTATACAGTCAAAAGAAACCTCTGAAGAGCTTCATGTTGTAGTATGTAAGGAAAAAAGAAAGAGAAAAAAAAGAATCAACATTGGTGTTCCTGACAGCAAGAGGATCAGAACTTTATCTCAAGCTTGAAACGTTATTTATTCTTGTGCACCATTGACCATATATCCTGTCAGGAATATTTTTGTCCTGAGATCTTGCCTTGTGAGATAGTGGAAACTAATTTGATGTTTATTACGATATTTTCTTGGTTTGTATTGTCTTACGTAGTTTTTCTCACTCTAAAGGCTGACTGGTGCTTCCAGGCTTTTGCCATAGTCAGAGTGTCCTGAAACTAGTTTCACTACTGTGGAAAGT
This sequence comes from Acrocephalus scirpaceus scirpaceus, assembly GCA_910950805.1. NCBI lineage: Eukaryota > Metazoa > Chordata > Aves > Passeriformes > Sylviidae > Acrocephalus > Acrocephalus scirpaceus. The sequence goes on from OU383776.1 coordinate 44,945,812, forward strand.
AGCACTGCCAGTAGGCAAGAGACCAATAATATTTCCTCTCCTGTACCTACATATCTTGTTGCAGTGGGTGCCAAAGGAGGAAGGCAGCTGCAGGTTAAAACTCCAGCAGCTGTGGGGGAGTTAAGGAGTCCTTACTTCAGGTTTGAACATCAAAAAATGTTTAAAAGGAAGGACATAGCTTTTAAATGTTCAAAGGAAAAAAAATAGAAAAGAAAGAAACTGACTTTTCCACCTTACCTTTTCTCTCCCCTGTATTCTTGAAATTCCCTGCCCAGAATCTTGAAAAACTTTATAACAAACATTGATACCATGCTTATTAGGGTTGCCTGATACAGTCATCAAGGCCACAGTTGTTTAGGCTTGATAATCTTTCTTTTGATGGCTAGATTATGACTACATAATTCCACTGTGAGTAGTGTGTTCACATTTACATACAGAAGTTTAGTGAGAAATCTACTACCTATTTTAGCTGCTGTTTCCTTTTTCCATCTTTATGTTATGTTTAGAGACTATGAGTCTTTTAACATTGCTTGCTACTGATGTTCTATCTGGTACAAGAAGATATAACCCAAATTAAAACCAATTTCTCCCACCCAACAAACTCTCTGAAATTACTTAAGAGATGCACTTGGTTTTGCAACTTCAGACTCCTTTTATTTTGTATTTTAATACTTCATGTGAGGCCTCAAGATGCCCTATTTTAGCTAATGAGTTTCGCAGGTAATATTCAGCATTGCAGATTTACATAAATTGTACTTTGTCGATTTTTGAGTAAAGGTTGAATGTTCTTATCTCATCTATGTTTATATCATTATTAAAAGACAAACTCAGAAAGAATAACTTACCTTATTGTTGTTTTTTTATTTACTAATTACCATTAATTTGATTAGTACAGCAAATTAAAGCAGAAAACAGAGTTTATTAACGGCTAAATTGCAGAAATCATTGGGTTATGCAGTATTTGCATTTTAATTAAGTCATGACCATTTAATGCTATGTGCTGGAAATACAAATGGATTCTCTGTCTTTACTGAAATTTAACATTCATCTCATATTATTTATTTGTTGTATCTGTTGGGTCTGATATTCAAAGGTGGAAGAATGCAATTCTGTTACTTATACATGCCCATAACATGTCAAAATTAACAAATACTTTTTTTCTATAGACCATCAAGACAATCCAAAATCTTCACTACAGGTAATTCCATAGTTTGGTTCTATTATCACAGAATTACAGAATATGCTGGATTAGAAGGGACCCAGAAGGATCATCAAGTCCAACTCTTAGCCTGCACAAGACCATCCCCACAATCACACCATGTGCCTGAGAATATTGTCCAAATTTTTCTTTATCTCTTCCAGGCTTGGTGCGTCCTTGGGGAGTCTGTAGATTAGCCCTGGGTCCTTGGCTGTTGGGTTTACAGACTGTGTTGAGATTACCATAGATTTGCAACACCAGAGGACAATAAGTGCTGCTCAACTGTGGACCAGAAAAGTTTTCCGCATTAGGACCTGTGCAATGTAAATGCTTAGTAACACATAGGCATAAGCTCTGCATTCTGAAATTCAGAACAAAATTCTTCTTAGGCTGTTTTTATATACGTAGGGAAAGTTAAGAATATCCAGGTTAATTCAGAGCAACCAGAAAAGAGTGTAGAGAAAACATGGTGCATGTGGGCATCCCTCTGTGAGCTTGATACTTCCAGCCAAAGGCATTTCAAGCCAAACAGAAAGTAGGGGCTTGCAATCTATATTCAAAATAACTTTTTAGATTTTCCTTGCTGGCTTTTGAGAGGTTTAAGGAAGATGTTATACTACTTAGAACAGCCAGGATGAAATATTCTCCAAAAGGAATAGGGACATGCATGCTTCACTATCTCTGAAGGTTATCCAAGGTTATGGTAGTGTTCCATTTTTAAAACATACTCAGTATGTTTTAAATACTCATACATACCCAGTAGTCTGAATTTCACATGAGGAGAGTGCTCTTACTAATTGCATTCTGCAAAAATCAAAGTTAGTACAGGCAAGCAGGGGCTTCATCTGCATTCATTTTATCAGGCACTTGTCCTAAAATCTTATTTATTACATAGGCAAAAAAATATATCTTACTCCATGAAGATTGGAAAAGGGAGATTGAGGGAGTTAAGACATTCTTTAGGCAAACATTTGTAAATCTCTTCTCATGGAAGGGAAGATCTAGATCTAAACCACAGCTATGAATTGGATACCAAGAGGACACTGCTTTATAATTCACACAAGTTGGAACTGAAATAACAGGCCCTAGAGAGACTTGAACCTTTCATTCACTCAAGTGAGAAAAGGTGTCCTGAAGACATACCACTTTTTTCTTGGCTCCTTGTACTGCTTGATGAATCTGGGAGTTCTGGAGCTGTGAGAAGGTCTCGGGAGGTTCAGAGTTATGCAAAGGTGTGCTTCACCCAGTTTAAAATCTAACATCAAATTACAAAAACAGTAAAAAAAGGATGGTGTCAGGGGATTTTGTGGTACAGCTCCAACTGGCGCTAGTGGCGGATTATGACTAAATTGCTGTGGTCAACAAAGAAATTCTTTCTTTTAAAGGAACAGATTAGGAAAAATAAGGAACTAACTCAGTGGCTGAATACAACTTTTGAAAGCTTGAGGTACAGTGATTTTCTTCTCCACTTTATAAGAATACTACTTAAAACATACAGAAAATTGGGAATTGAAGGAAATACTGAATATTACACAGCTTCAGTCCAAGCTCTGTCTGCTATTCTCATTGGTATTTAGCACATGCCTGCAAGAAGAAAAAAGGGACACTACTCCAAGATCAATATGACCACAGTAGGCCATTTTAATAGGTTTTCCATCTTTTTTTATACAATTCTTAGCCTTAATCATGTGTTACATGCTACTTTACAATTGGTTACCCCTAAAAAACACGTTAGACCTTTAGTCCCTATTGGTTAATTCTTCTTACATACACAGCAAAATTATGCATATTGTTTTTCTGTCTTTCTTCCAATTCTCACATTTCTGAGGTTGTTTACCATCCTTTGTTCTTCTTTATATGTGACTCTCCACATCTTCTCTCTGGTGCGTGACTGCTTTCTCCTTGAAATAGTTACAGGCCTATCCTTTCACATAGGCTAGATTGCTCACATGCCCCCATCTTTGCAGGAGCTCATCTTCCAACATGCCTAGTACAGAGTGCTGGCTTTAAAAGAGTTGAATAGAATAAATGTCAACACTACATATATTCTATTGCCAACAAGCTGCCAGGAAATGTTTATCACAGTTCTGGTAATGTGCAAAACAGTTACTGCACAATGATGAATCATACCTTATATTACACACATGTTGATCATAAACATTTATCAGACATTGGGCAATTTCCAGAATGTTGAAGAGACACTATAGTTTGTTGACTAGAAGAAGATCTATCTTCTCAGTAAGCTGATTTCTTCACTTTAAGTATAAGCAAAATGTGTTTAATTAGTGTTAGATGGTTTTACCTGAGATTAAGGGAAGATGGATTTCTTTTTGATGTAGTGTACAAACATATAGATATATTTAAAGATACTTTAAAATATGATAAAATGAAAATATAGTTCATTTTACAGTGTTCTGATAATCTTCTTTTGTTTTCTGCCAATTATGTTTTAAGAAAGTTGTAATGTTTCCTGATAAATAAAGTTGAAAGATTTTTTGTGGTCTCAGTGCCATAGTAAACATTTCTCCAATTTCTGTAGATCCTTATTAGGAAACTTCAAAGTTAGCAAAGACTTAGTTATGATTTATTTGGGTACAGACATAGGCTGTAGTTTCTATTGTTATAGGAGATACATGCTTCAGTCACAAATTTTAAAACATATGTATCGAACCCACCACACAAAGATACATAACATTATGCTACTGATGGGAACTGAGAGAGCAACTTAGTGGCCTATGACAGAAAAAAATAAAATTTTATCTACTTTTATATCCAGACTCATGTGCTAAATGTCAGATCATTCTTTCATTTAGACCTTCTGATCAGATCCAATGCTGCTTACTGCAATATTGCTGTGATCAATCAAGAGTAGGGAGAATTCAAAGCATCTTTGAATTCTACCCTTTGAGGGCAAAGTGAGACTAGTAGACTGAATTTTCCTCAGTCTGAGAAGAATGACAAAGCCTTCTCCACTATTCTCTGTTTGGATTAGAACAGTGAGTTCAAGATGCTTTTCCCTTTAAATATATCTGTCTTTTTTCCCCTGCATTTATTTTCTGTAAAAAGAGAATGGATCTAAGAAGAGGATTATGTTAGCAAAAAAAAAGTCCCAACAGGCTATTGTCACACAATAAAAAACTAATAAATGCACACTCTCTTATTGAGGACAGAAATCCGAGAGTTTTAATGTACTTCACTGGAATATTTAAATTACTACACCATAACTAATTGCATTATTAAGAATTTCTAACTGGGAACATGCATACCTTAGCATTCCTTTAAATATGATTCTGAGACTTCCTCCCTCCTTTTGAAATAAGGGCAAATTTTTAGGCTTCAGAAATTAAAATTTCAAATCAGATAAGGTTTTGATGGTGGGGTGGTTTTGTTTTTTTCTGGTTTTTTTTTTTTTTTTTTTTTGTTCGTTTGTTTGGTTTTTTGTTTGGGTATTTTTTTGTTGTTGTTCAGTAGCTGCTGAAATTTTTTGGTTTAGGAATGCTTTGGGCTGAGAGAAGTCTTTTTTAATGAGGTACATGCTTGAAATAAGGTCAAAGGAATTTTGAGAAATAAAATGAAAATGCGTTCTCGTAAAGAATTAGTACTGAAAATAGAAAAACCTCAAGAGTGTGATATCTACTTACTAAGTAACTTTTGAATTATCTGTGAAATCAGAGCATCCTTTATTATGTGATTTATAAAAATTAAGTGCTCTGGAACCAAGAATGAGTACTCTGACACAGGGCAATGCAAAGGGTTATACAAAGTATGGCCATAGATTAAAAGACTTTAGGCTCAAAATAACTACCTTCTGCAAAGGGGGTTTCCTGCAACAGTGAGATATGTAAGGCAACATGTTGCCTGACAATTTTTTTATTTCAGTAACTAGAGAAAAGTGTGGTTTAGTAATGATTCTGGTAATGAGCCAAAATGCATTTTAGAAAGGTACAAAAATACATGTTAATACGCATGCAACAGCTGAAAAGCGAGCTAATGGAACTTAAATTGAGTCAGTGTGGAGAGAACTCTCAATCTTCCTTTTCACTGGGATGAAAGAGTGAAGAGAGAAGGTTGTATTTTAGGATGGAGATTGTATATTGCTTCAAGGGTTTAATTTTCCATATGAAGTACTTTTCTATGTGGAATTGGGTTTGTATGGCAAGGATTTGCTGGTGGGGGCAGGGGATGGTTACAGAGGTGGCTTCTGTGAGGACCTGATAGAAGCTTTCGCTATGTCCAGTGAAGCCAATGCCAGATAACTCCCAGTAGATCCACCACTGTCCAAGGTGGAACCGATCATGCACAGGAGTAGCACCTCTAGAATAATATCTACGAGTATGGGAGAAATTAATAGAGAATCACTGAGGGGAGAGCCCCCCACACTAGAAATGGGAAGGATGTGAGTACTGCTCCCCCTGAGGGAGGATGGAGCAGTAGAGACTATGTATGATGAATTGTAACTTCCACCTCCCATCCCCAGCAGCACTGAGAGGAAAAAGGTAGAAAAATCCTTTGTGGAGTTGTATCCAGGAGGAAGGAAGTGGCAAGGGAAAGGAATATTATTATTGATTTTCTTTCTTGTCACCTACCGATTTGATTGTTAATAAAATAATTTCCCTGAGTTGAGTCTGTTTTGTCCATGATAGTAACTGGTGAGTGATCCTTCCATGTTCTTACCTTGGCCTACATTTTTTTTGTTATATTATTTCTTCCCTGTCCAGCTAAGGAAGAGAGTAATAGAACAGGTTGGGTGGACATCTGGTGTTCAGCCAGAGTCAACCCACTAGATAAACATTTGTAGTTTTTAAATAATTTTTTAATTGCTGCTACCAGACTGACTATACAGAGTAAAGAATAAGTCATGCTGTAAAACGCTTACAAGCTGAAAGGCACAAGATGAAAGACAGAGAGAAATGACTGATGTCTATTTTCACAAATGAGGAAAGAGGGTCAAGAGAAATTAGGAGAAAGCCTAAAAAATTAAAAATTGCTTAAATAATAATTTGTGAGATTTAAATTTACTTGAGCAGAAACTAAACACTCCTGAAAATACCTGCTACATTCTTTCCTGCACAAAGAATCCTAGATTCTATCACCAGTTGTCTTGCTAGGACTTTACAGCGTCAGTATAGAGAACTATCAAAAAAGTAATGACTTGTGATACGTGCCACAAAAGTCACATGCAAAATTACATGAAATGTAGGATGATTGCTAATCATGTTCAATTCAATCCCTAGTTGCCAAGGGATGCAGGGTAGAAGTTTACGAGGACATTTATAGACATCGTGAAAAAATAGTGTAGAATATAAGAACTAAATTTACAAATAACTTCTAAAATAGGATTTCAGCCATCATCAAGACTGTGTAAGATAAATTATCTTGTACTGAAAATCAACTTTCTGGTTTTCACCTTTATTCAGAGTATTAAGCACCACTTTAAACTTCTAGGTTTTTTGTTTCTTTTTTTCTTGATTTGCTTCTTCATATCTGTATTTATTCAGTATAATCTAGCTGTGATCACTGTCTGTCATTAAGAATTGCTCTTTAATTTTTTTTTCCTTTATTTTAGTAAAAACTCTGGGATTCTACATCATAAAGAAGTTCATGAGTGAGTTGCTATGATGATTTCAACTGGCTGGAAAATGTCAAGATACAATATGTTGTGCATTTAAACCTACAAATAGGAAAACAAATGCAAAAGTTATTTTTTTGACCACAATGGGATAACTACATCAAAATCTATATGAAACTGAAAATGCTAACTACTGTGTAACCAATAAAGAGATTACATTACCTTTTAGTCATAAAACATTGAACACACAAAAATATTTGTCAAGAAATATATATATTTATATATGTATGTATATAAATTTTTACACTTGACACTGTCAAATTTTCTATAGACTGTTGCTTTTGACTCTACCATTTCAGGCTCTGGATATAGTTCTTCTTTTTTGTAGAACACTACAGACATGGATAAATTCTTAGTAAAAAACTCAGATACTGTAAGTGCCAACTGTGGCATTTTAATTTGTTCTTTCATGTACAGATTTATACACCATCACCAACACAAACTCAGTGGATACTTTTGCTCTGCACAATATGTCATAAAGTGAGATACAAGAAAGAAAAGGAAGGTTGGAAACCAAATGAAAATTCAGCCTTAAAATGGGAGATCAGCAGAGTTTATGGAGATATGCACTTGGTCCTTTGACAGTGTCTTGATTAAGTGATTTTGAATATGAGGAAGACTAAAAAGTCAATTATTTCTAGAGAGAAAAAATTTTGAGTTGTTTACTCTTTCTTTCTGAATATATCTTTGTATGTTCTTTATATATCTTTATATATTTTGTATCTATATACGTAAACCTAAAGAATAAAGTAAGCTTTTTACATGAGAATGTAATTTTGAGAATAATCTTTAAGGAAAAAAAAACCCAACAACAAATGAACCTCATTTGAAGCACAACTTATGTGTCCAGGGAACATAAGCAGGATTTTGGTTTTGAATTTCAACTTTTATTATTATATTAGATTCTTTTATTTGTGATTTACTGCATATTTCTATTAAACTTACAACAATATAATGCTTTGTCTCAATTATATGAGTCAAAGAATGAGCCCAAGTCCCCCAGACGGTAGCTTCATGTTACTGTGTCTGTACTGAAAGGAGAATAGCCCAAAGGTAATCTGTTAATCTAATATTTTTCACTCTTCCCATCCTTCTCTATGTTTTAGGCAGGAAATACCAAGTAGGAAATCACCAGTCTTGCTCATTTAACAAGCAAGCATTTCTGCAGCATTGCTGCAATTGCTTCCCATCCCCAAGGCTCTCCCCCGTTGCTGGAGATTTTCCTTCTGTGAATTAGAAATATTGACTGCATGTTACACAGCTATTTCCCAGGTTTGGGAATGGATTGGGAGACAAGATAATCTTATTTTCTTATGTCTGTAATTTTAAAAATATATAAAATATCTGAAAGGCTCACTGTGACAGTGTTGGAGAGTTGGTTTTGGTAATGGGAACTAAGTCTGCAGTAGTCAAAATCTATACTGTCTTCAATGAAGAGACCCAAGGAAAACCTGTTCTCTTTAGCATGCCCAAATCTGAGAAAAATACTTACTGGATTTCAGTAAAAAATAAAATGAGTCAGAATTGAGTGATCTCTAGCAAAGTTCTTTCTTTTAAAAATTTCACAGATCACACACAGAGATGTAGTATTTAACACAAAATTTACTTATTTGATAAGATATTTGATGTTACACAGGATTTGTGATCTACTCTTGTTTTGCAAAGGGTAAAAAACAATGCAAAATAAAGTTGTGCTTGACAAAAAACTCCAGTTAATGTAATGCTCAGCTTAAACACTATACCAATGAGATTCCCACTACTGGTCTCTGTAACATGCCCAGTGTCATGACAAAAGTGGGTATCCCCAACTTCCAAGAAAACATATGTGGATGGAATCCAGGTCAAGTCTATTGTTCTTTTTTAAATCCTGCTGTTTGTTCAATTCATATATTCTTTTTTGGGTTGGGATGTAGCGTTTCCTGGTGCTCTAAACAACCTGATCTAGTGAAAGGTGTCCCTGTCCTTGGCAGGGGAGTTGGAACTAGGTGATCTCAAAGGTCCATTCTAATCCAAATGATACTATTCTATAAAATGGATAGTGTGGAGAAACACACAAACACTGAAGAAAATGCTTCAGAAATAGGTGCTTTGTTTACATACATGCTGATGTCATATTTCTCATAAACAATGATGACAAGCTAATACTTCTTTCATGGTGCCTTAACTGCTTTGCTACAAATACAAAAATATTCTTTGGAAGAGGCCTCTTGCTCTTACTCAAAGCATAATATGGTGGGTGTGGAGAAAGTGTTTCATGTTTCTGAACAACAGTTTTTGTTAAATGTGATGTTGACCTATCTGGGAAACTTTCTTCATCTACAGTAGAATTCTTTAAAATGTAACCATGGAGCTATGTAAAAAATAAATCAAGCAAAAGAATGTAAGAAACTTGTAGCGGCGCGTTTTCTGTTATTTATTTATTGTTAAAGTTAGCTGAGTTCTGTCATGGTTTAGTCCATGTTCCCCCTATCCCTTTCCCCCTAATGGTTTGTCCCTGCACTTGTTTGTGCAGCCACCTGCTGCTGTCAGTCAAATGTATTCACCTCCCTGTGCCTGTCAATCTCCGGGAAGGACTCTCCTCTGCTTCTGGAAAGATCAGAAGTCAGTCCCTGATTGGAACAGGCTGGGAAATCCCCCACCCCTCGGTTTTGATTCGTTGTCTGTATGCCATCCCCTTTCTCCTGATTGGTTTTCCCTCTTGTGTACGCCCCTTTTTCTTGTCCCTTATAATCACTTACCCCGCCCCCATTCCTCACTTCGTGGCTCATCATCACGCTGAGCAGGTGCAGAGGGACAATAAAAGCCAACCTGTAGCACTGCCACGAAGTCTCCTTTTCCTGCCTTCATTGTAGCCTCCTCAACAGCACTCGTGTAGCTAAAAGACCCACTGGAGGGAAGTTGCCAGTCCGTCCTGTGACTGCCTAACCGGAGCTGAAACGGTTCCCTGCCAGGGCAGCCGGGACTAGCTGGGAAGCTGTTTTCCAGCAGGCAGAGGGAATCGATTCAGAAACTATTGTTAATGCTGAATTACTGTCTGATTATATGCTTTAAAACAGTAGTTTTCAGTGTGAACAATATAACTGAATGTCTTTAGGCTTGCAAGCAGTACAAAGAAAGAGAAGGCCAAACCTTTCAGTGGGGCCTATTGCAATAGGACAAAGTGTATAAGCTTTAAACTAAAAGTGCATTGATTCAGACTAGATATTAGAAAGAAAACTTTTATGATGACAGTGACAGTGAAACCCCAGCACAAGTTGCCCAGAGGTGTGGCAGATGTTCCATCTCAGGAAACACTCTAGATTGGATTGAATGGGCCTCTGCACAACCTGATCTAGTTGAAGATGTCTCTACTCATTGCTGAAGAGTTGGACTGGATAACCTTTATAAGACCCCTTCCAAATCAAATTGTTTATTATTCTCTAGCAAGGTTCTTGGGTCATGCCATTAACCTCTTTAAGCTTTTATTGTCTGTCTATTGCTATTGCCTTCTACCGCTTGTGTGTTGTTACAGGGCTTTTCCTTTTGTATATGTATATATATGCCTATTTTATATTGATAACATATTTTCTTAATCAAAAGTACTCAATTATTTACATTTCAAATTATTATACTTTATGGAAATGTAGTTTAATTTTTACCCAGTTCCCCCATCTTATTCTGTTGAATTAAAAAGGCTTGCAACATTCACCAAGGAAAATAAGAAGAGCAATTACAACATAGCTGATTATATTTTTTCAGCATGCCTCTTAGAGCTTTTATTTTTGTTTGGTTTTCATCCCAAACTCCATTTGTTAATATCTTTCAATATAGGAACAAAATAGCTTTAATATCTGTCCTTAACTGCAGGAGTGAGTGCTAAACAGCTACAAATTAGTTCTAGACATCCACAAGCAGTTAGAGTAGGCTCATGATGTGGAATATAATAATTAAAAAGCTACTCTTCTCACAAAATTTAATTTCACTAGCAGAAACTAGCATGGATGACTTGCCATTAAAAGCTGTGATAGTCTGTTGTACAAAATGTTTGGATTTTTTTGCTCCTTTTAATATTGTAATATATGACTGTACAAGGTAGTTTAGGACATATAATTTTTCAGAAAGAGCCCGTCATTAAAAAGCTTCCTATTTCTCATTATGGAATTTCAAATTTTGATAGATACTACTGTAAATGACCCTTAAATACTTTATTTTGACTGACTGCATTTCATACTTCAAAGTGTAGTCTTGTAAAATACCTGCAAAATACAAAATCATAATGCAAACATTCTTGCCACAGAAAGGAAAACAATATCAGGTTTCCATGACTTTACTAGTATTTTTTCACAGGACTTTCAATTTCTATCAGTAAGGAAATCAAAGAAAAATGCTTTTAGCCTTAATTAAATATATTTTTTCATCTAAACTAATAAATGAAACATTAATTTTAGAGCTTTTTCTACCATTTTAGCAAATTTCGCTGATTTTTAAGTTAGAGCTTTAGCTACTCAGGTATCAGAACATGCACAGATTTTTAAATTAAAAACATTCAGTATCCCTCTTTAGATATGAAGAACAGTATGTTTAAAAGTCAGTATGGTAGAAAATTAGGATATTTTATTAAAAATATAAATTATAGAACCATGCTTTTTAATATTGATTTGTATATGTATCAAAGTATAATTTTCCACTATTGACAATGCCATATGAATGTATCCAACTATAAATACAAATTACATTCATGCACAAAATTGTCATTTGATCACATTCAGTTTTGGCCTCTGTAGTGCAAGAAAGACACTGACACAAACCAACTCACCAGAACCTTTCAGGTTGCTTAAGGCTGGAGCACTGAATGTAAAATGGAAGTTGAGAAAGCATGGCTTCTTCAGTCTGGAGAAAAAAAGGAGAAAGAGAGGCTTAGCCATCTGATGGGAAAATATAGAGAGAGCACAGATCAGATTTGGAGAAATACCACAGAAGAGCAAAATGTAATGGGGACAGGTTGCTAGAATGAATTCAAGTAATACCTTTTCTCAATGAGGGTAACATAACACCAGAACAGGCTCCCAGTAGGTGACAGAACCTCTTGGAGGTGTTAGATGAACAAAACCTGTGCAAAACCATCTCACTGGACTTTCACAGTATAGGAAGTTGTCAGAGACACCTTCAAGGTGTTTCCAACCTTCAGTACTGCGATTCCATGTATCTACTTAATGAAGGTTACGAAAAGATTTTACAAGTATTTTTAGACAATTTAGACAAGTTTATTTTCTTAATATGAACTGGATTACATAAAATACACCCTAAAATATATCAGTATGTCTTTGTCTGTCTATCTATCTATCTATCTATCTATCTATCTATCTATCTATCTGTTTATTTATTCATAAGCTAATAAATACATATCAAGTTACAGGCTCTTGGGCACATGGTGTGACTCTTGGGGATGGTGCCATGCAGGGCCAGAAGTAGGAGTGGATGATCCTTGAGGGTCCCATCCAATTCATCTAATCCTGTGATTATGCTATAATGATTAATTATAGCATATTCATTACATTATATTAAATAATATTGTCTTTTTGTCATCAAAGTAATTGAGAATACTTTATGATACTCCAAGACCCTTAAAACAGTAAATGCTATCTACTTTCCCTGGTTGACAAACAGAAGTAAAGTACAGGAGGGGCTCTTACACAAAGCCATGAAGTGATATGAACAAGGGAGACTGGCATTTAAGTGAGGAGTAGGCTTAGATTAAATATTAGGAAGATACTCTTTACAGTGAGAGTGAAGCACTAAACCTGGTTGCCCAGAGAGATTGTTAATTCCCTGTCTCAAGGTGTTTAAGGCCAGGCTGGATGAATAACCTGGTCTAGTGGAGGATACTCTGCCCATGGTAAGTGGGTAGAGGCAGAAAATCTTTAAGGTCCCTTCCCATTCTAGCCATTCTAGGATTCTAATTGGAATAGCATCCCAGTTTAAGTCATGTGTTTGTATAGTTTTAGCTTTGATTTGTAGTGTGTATGCTTTCTGACTAACAGATAATTAAGCCATGAGAATCTAGGCATACTAATTCAGAAATAGTATTTTGATTTTAATGGGAATTGTTGTGTTTCATTTTTAACAAATGCAAGTAAAAATTGTTGTGATATTCCACAGAACACGGTTCCTTCTTAGGATTAAACTCTCCATGGGCAAATTCTTTTAATATGCAAGTTACCATTTCAGAATATTTCAATCATAGAAATTAAAAATCAATAAATTTCAATAGCCTGACACCAAGTAACATACAAATGGCTCAACGATTCATCACAGACTGCAGAGATATATTTGAGTGATATTGATATCAGCAGTATTTGGAAAGTTTAATGTGCCAATATAAAATCTTTCAGTCAGTGTAGATGAATACATGTTTAAAAAAGAAAGAAAATATTCTTTTTCTTCCTAATACATTGTGTGTTATGTTGGCCAAATAGTATTCACATGTGGATCTGTCAAAAATTGACTAGAAAAATGTCTGAATAAATTAGAATCTTAACTAGAGATCTGTAGTGAACTTGAAAAATTAATTAATATTGTGCTACCATCTATTTGTTTTGGAACTATAATCTCAGAGTTCAACAGCAAGTCACTGCAAAATTCTACTTTTAATAAAGCCCTCACAAGCAAGACTGGAAGGGGAAGACTGCATTTTGCAGAAGAAAATAAAATTAAATTCCATCGGCATTTCCTTCATTACCTAGACACCAAGTGATTTAATTTCTAGTATGAGTCTTTAAACTATCAATTTCCCTCTGTTCTCGTCTTCATTTGAGTCACATGTGGCCACAAAAAAAGGACCAAGACACTATGCTCTGACACACGTGACACTACTCTTCATGTACTGAACTAGTTCCATGCAATCTAGAGAAAGGATTTCCTCTTAATCTAAATTTCTCAGCCTACTCTCTGGAGTTCACAAAACAAAATTGCTTGAAATTAATTGTAAGGTACCAGAAGATAAATAGGTACTTCATTTAGAAATTTGATTTCACATCAAATACTTAGCGTTGCAACTCCTGATTCCTGCTAGACATTAATGTTTAAAATTGCATAAAATTGCAATCACTCTTTGTGGTTGACATCTATAAGATTCCTATGGGTGTCTCAACATGACCATGGAGTCCATTTGAGACTAACCAAGAAAACCACATCAAGACCTCCATAACAAGTCTCACAGGACTTGCTCTCTGTTAGATTCATTGGTGTTCAAGAACTTTGTGCCTTTCCTGGTGGCTGTGAGACAGAAATTGATGTACCATTTTTCATATATTAATGCTAGCTACATTCTTCACCACTTCACACCCATTACTTTGTTGAGTCTTTCTGCCTTGCTGTCACTGAAATGATACTAGGCTAATTTAAAAACAGATTTTGGCCTGTTATCTTCAGAATGTGCTGCAAAAAAGAGCAAAGAATTTCCAGGCTCCTTGTACCCTTCCTGAGGAATAATAAAACATTTCTATTTTAGAGCAGTAGTCTTTACATATGAAAGAAGCCCCTTTAAAACTTTTTTACCTAAATATTTTTATTATAGGGACAATGATGTTTTCTTTGCTTAAAGTACAAACCAATGAATACAAACCAGTTGCAATTAGAAAAAAGAAATTTACCAAAAAAAGAAAAAGAGTTTAGTAGTAAACCTAGGGTTTTAAAAAATATGACAGTGCTAGGAGAATTCCACTTTTTTGGATTTCCTTTATGGCTTCAGGTATTTCAAGAAAAAGACAGTTGATTTAAATCCTTATGACTCATGTGAATGGAACTCAGAGTATATGGAAGTAACTTCACCTCTAAAAAGAAATGTGATCTTCATATATACATTTTTATGTGGCCTTCTTATCTAAGTTTTGGGCACCCTGTCCCTGGCCAGTGTTGAAGGCTGGGTTGGATGGGGCCATGAACAACCTGATCTAGAGGGTGGCATCACTGTAGATGGCAAGGGGGTTGGAACAAGGTGATCTTTAGGTCTGTGTTGGTTCCACCTGGGTGGAGTTAGTTTTCTTCACAATGGCTGGTATGAGGCTGTGCTCTGGATTTGTGCTGAACTCAGTGTTGATAAGAAAGACATTTTCGTTATTGCTGAGCAGGGCTTACGCAGACCCAAGGCCTTTTCTGCTTTATCATACTGCCACGCTGGGGAGAAGGCTGGAGGTTCATGAAAAGGTGGGTTAAGTCACAGCCAAGAAAAGTGGTTCCAACCAAAGGGATATTTTGTACCTCATAGCATCATACTCAGCATATAAAGTTTGGGGAATAAGGAGGAAAAAGAGGACATTTGACATAATTGTGTTTGTCTTTCAAAGTAACCTACACATGGGAAATGTGAATTAATTCTTGCTTCCCCATGTGAAGCAGCAAAATAATTCCTTGTTTTGCTTTACTTGCATATGTATTTTTTGCTTTCCCGATTAAACTGTTTTTATATCAACCCATACCTTCTCAACCTTTTACCTTTCCAATGTTCTCCCTGAACAAGTATCTGCATGATGCTTGGCTGCTGACTTGGGTTAAAACACAACACGTCCCAAGCCATAATATGATATACAAAAGCTTGCATGAAAGATCTTTGATGCTGATAATATATGTATATTCTGTCATTATAATAATTTTATTTTATTGACATTTTTTGTAAAACTGTCAGAACAGATAGATTTGTCATATGGTGTGCTACATGCCTTATGTATTTAGCATACAGCATATGATATTATCCTTGAGTATATATTCATAAGTCTTCAGGCGTTATTTTATGAATTGAAAAAGAGGAAGCCATTGAGATGATGTTGGAGCACACTAAAAATGCAGAGGTAACCACTTGTCACTTAGTGTGGAGTATAAATGTGGTAATAGGATGAAATGAAGAATGTAGAAACAGAAGATGAAGAGCAGAGTTTCCTATTATGAAATACAATCTAGAGTAATGCTTCTTACAGCAAGAGTCAAGTAGGAGCAGTCTTAATTTTGTAGCAGAGGTTGGCTAAGTAGAGCTTACTTCAAAACCTTTGAGATGGAGAAGTTTCTGCAGAAGAAAAGAAATTTAAAAAAAGGAAGAAAAGAAAAAAAGAATTTGTACATCCTTATGCCATCTCTTCTTCTTACGCCCTTCATAGGCATAGTAATAAAACAAAGCAGAAACTACACAATAGACTTCTATGCCACAAGATTTGGCTGTGGTGTATGTACTTCAGCTTAACAATTTGGCTACCCTCAACTGATCAAAGTGAGTACTCTTTGCAGTTAAATTCCTTTCTTAGATACAAAGTGACTGAATCTTCCTCTTAATACTCAGGGATAGCCAGCTGAGGTCAATGGCTCATGAATACCCTTACAAATAGACCAAACAAAGTACTGACATGTACACCAGAAATAATTACTTTGGGGCTAAAACACCAGGAGTAAAATAAGGGGTTCCTAGAATGAGGGAAATCTGAGAGAGCATGGAGAGACTTGATAGGACCAGGCCTGACCTGTCAAGGGCATTGCCACAGCAACAATGAGAGATTTAAACACCTCCAAGGAGCCAAGCAACCCTGAATGAGGAGAACTGGATAGACAAACAAGACATGGGACATCAGAAGGACATGGCATGGGTGTTTGCATTGACAGTGTACATGAAGGCACAGTGATCCTCCCAGCTCCTGAATTGAGCTCATCTGGTGGTTTTTCATTACCCAGCTAGCAAAGACCCAGTTATGGTTCCTACATAGTTGAAAGCCATTGCTAGAAGGACTGTGTTGAGTCAAATGGAGCTCACTTACATTTATGCAATTGT